>ML977154.1:456087-563220 GCA_010015705.1 Aulographum hederae CBS 113979
GGGTGCGGGTGGGGGGCAGTATGCGAGGGGTGGGCTTGTGGAGACGCCGGGGAGTCAGGGGGGGAGTGATGGGGAGGGGTTTGAGTATTTTAGGACGCCGAGGAGGGCGGTTGGGGGTGGTGGTGGGGCGGGACAGTAGCTGCGGTAGGAGAGGAAAGAGTGTGTGCTGAAGAGTGGTGGTGGGAGATGTAACGGGAGGAAGTAAGGGCGCTTGTAATAGTATTCTTGCATTGCTGGAGGACCTCAAAGTCGATTTAGCGGTCATTGGGCGGCGTTTTTAATGGGTTTCTGGAGACGGAAGTCCGGGTGGACAAGGGGAGTTTGCGTTACTGCTAGATACCAAAATAATAGACTTGATTTGAACTTTCTTTGATGGAATTGAAACCACCTTAGGTACCTGCAAGGCTGAGTCTTTTCCATCCATCGCTCCGTTTTCCTCTTGGATCCTCAAAATTGTCACAAACTTCCGCTGGCTAGTCAGTCCATGAAGCTGCTGGAATCCCGAGAAACTGCAAATCGCTGCCGTCCAAAGGCAGTTTTTCAATCAGCCGTCATCGAAATCAGACTTCCTCCATCTTACGGTTAGGGTGACAGTTACATCTAAAATAGCTCCAGATCCTCTGTCACGCGATTACACAGCGCCAGAGTTCCGAGTTTGAGGATTGGGATTACTCGATTGGGACAGCGTATCACGTGGTTTATGCTATGGAACCCCCAGTCCCGAGCTAAGGGGCCGGTGTTGCCTAAATTGTAGCTTGGCCCGCGGTCCCGTGACGTCGCGTCATCGCGTTTCCTATCAACCCGCGTCTTCCCCTCCCCTTCTGTCCCGTCCGGTCTCAAGCAAACTTCTCTCATCTACTCTACGAGCTCCAAGTTACCCATCCACAGATTCCTCATCTCAAAGTTCAAAGTTCAACCCTAAAACCTCCTCTCCACATCTCTCGCATTCCGCCTTATACGGAATCTCCTGCTCCTATTAGATTTTGGTTTTTGGTTTGGTTGATTGAGGAGAAGGAAAGATGGCGAATGCAGCGGAGATTCAGACGCTATTGAGGTTTTTGTCGCAGGATGCGAAGGTGCCGTTGGCGAGTGCTATGGGGGCGGTTGGGGGGCTGAGGGGGGAGGGTTTGGGGGAGTAAGTTGATTGTTCTTCTTTCTTTATTTCTCTAATGGGTCTTGAAATACTTCTTAAATCTGGTTTTGTTTTCCGGAGTGTTTTCCACTTGAGAATATCTCTCATCATCTTCGTTGCTATTGCGTCTTTCTGAAGTTGCTCGGATCGAACTCGTTGAATCTTCCGACACGTATAGTTTCGAGCTTCGTTTTTTGTCCCTTTCCCGAGTGTTAACCCTTCCGTTGTTTATGATCTCGAGTCTGTTCAGTGAATCTAACAAAGTGCATCTCTCCGCCAGTGCATCTTCCATCGCAAAATCTTCTACACAAGTCCTCTCTAAAGCCTTCGGCGGCGACGAGAAAATAGCAAAACAAGTACTCTCAGCTGCAAAGCGGGTCTTGAAGAAACGCTCCCTGGAAACCGACCCCACAAACCCTTCCCCATCCCCAGCAAAGAAGAAACAAAAACCCTCCTTCCCAACGCCCGAAGATCCCACGACCCAAACCCCCGCCGCCCTCGAAACCTCGCTCGCCCTCCCAACCCCCATCAAAGACCCCGCCCAGCTCGAAAACATAGTACTAGAGACCAACCGCGCACCCCTTCTTCTAGCATTCGTCGTCACGCTGCTGAAATACAACATGCCTGCGCAACCGCTGAGCAGCAGACTGAGTCTGGGACAAGCGGTTGTGAGTGCGAATTCGAGGAGTAAGGCTGTTAGTATAGGGCTGGAGGAGGGGAAGAGTGCGGAGGAGGAGGGATGGGGGGGTGAGTGGCCTGTTGTTGTGGTTATGGGGAGGGAGGTTAGGGTGTTGAGGAGGTGGGGGTATGATCCTGATGAGGGGAAGGAAGAACTACCGAAAGAGGAGGAGCGTAATGATGTTGAAGATGGTGCTCCTAAAGGAGAAAATGAGGAGACGCAAAAGAGCGCAACAACTCTAATCGGAGACACGCAATCGAGCCTCCAAACCCTCAACCACGAAGAAATCCAACAAAGTACAGCCGCAGCCGCAGCTCCAGAAGAGCCACCCCTCTGGGGCATCGACCTCGAAGCCCTCAAAGGCAAGAACCCCTCCTCCGCAAAATCATCCCACCACACCACCACATCCCCCAACCTCCCCATCCACACGCCCCACTCCGCACGCTCCTACCTCCTTAAATCCTTCACCCGCGCCCCTATCCCCACCCCCGGCCACGAGAAAGAAAAGAAAACGCCTGCATCCGTCCTCGCGGCCGAGAAAGAGGAGAATCTGGCTTTATTGCTGGGAGCGCTAGAGCTGGTGTTCGAGAGTTGGGTTGAAGGTGGTAGGGTTGAGAGAGGGAAGTTGGGGTGGAGGGCGTGGGAGGGTTATTGTAGGGTTAGGCCGGATGTTAGGGGTGGGGTTGGGGGGTGGGGGGAGAGGGGGCGGGTTGGGCTTGGGGAGAAGGGGGTTTTGGGGTTGGGGTGGAGGGAGTGAGGGTCGGGGTGGTTTGAAGCTGGAGTGGTGAACGGTACGATGTCTTATATATGTTTTGTTGGTATCTCTGGCTCGAGTATGATCATATTTATACATTTTCATCGACAGATTCAGCTTCTTTCTAAGGACCTTTCCACCCCCTCAAGTCCCTTACAACCATCACATTCATCTCCGTCTCCCTCCCATCCTGCACCCGCTTCACCAACCTCTCATCTACCGGACCGAATGTTTCACCCTCTTCGTTGAGCGATCCGGTCCTATCCATCAACACACCCTTCCACCCTTCCCCTGAATCCACCGCCCCAAACATATCCTTCTCAAGATCATCGCCGACGTACACTTTCTCATAGCTCGACAAATCCGGCTTCTCCACATGGTCGCGAGTCCGCATATGCAGCGTGCTCTCAAAGAGTTCGCTGGCACGACGGAAGATGTCCGGATGCGGTTTCTCAACGCCGGCGTCGTAGCTAAGGACCGTGAACGCGACGTCATCTCCGAGATTCTCTTTTCCCACTTCTGTTCTCATGATGGATAATGGTGAGACGGTCAAACCAAGAGATCTCAAGACACCCGGAACTCGGTCGTCGGAATTGGTTATCACGCCAACGACCGTGTTGGTGAAGGGCCAGGTGCCGTCTTTTTGGGCTTCGGCCAGCGCGCGGGAGTTTGTTTTGTATTCGCGGAGCCTCTGGAAGAATGGGAGAATGTCTGGATAAAGCTCGTAGCCCTCGCGCGAGCAGAATCTGTGCAGCAGATCGCGGATCAAGTCCGTCGGAACCGTTTTCCTGGGATGGCCGAGAAAAGGGGTGAAGGTGTTGCGGATGACGTTGGACCACCATTCCTTGGGCGCGAGGCCGGAGTTTTTGCCATAATTTGGGTGGGCGCTGGACGCGGATTTGAAGGCGGAGGAGAAGGACTTTTTTAGTTCGGCTTCTGAGACGTTGATGCCGTGGTGGCGGCCGAGTTGGATATATTGTAAGGGGACGGAGGAGCGCGGGGTGAAGAGAGTGCCGAAGGCGTCGAAGCAGAGGAGGAGGTTTCGGGGGGTGCGGGGTTGGGTTGATCGTAGTGTTTGGGTTGTTCTCATGTTGGATAGACGGCGGGGGTGTACGCTGAAGGAAAGGGTTGTTGACTTTGATGATGAATAGGGGTCTAAAGCTCGACGGATTGACGCATTGGAAAGGCAATAAGAAGATCAAAGCATAACTTAGGATGTTATTATTATGAAAATTCCGCACAATCAGTTGCTCATCAAGTGCCTGCTAGTGAAGAATGAGAAAGCTGATTCATTTCATCCGAGCAACCAGGTTGGTATACGATCTAGAAATTGCAGCGTGCCAGATGTTTGGTCTGGAGTTGCGGAGGGAAGACTGTACAGAACGTGTCCGCTCTAACGGCTTGCTAGAGTCAAACAGAGCGTTGGCGAGAGGACAGAAAGAGACAGAATAGATGAATTCAACACGAGCATCTGTAATCACAACGTGGTTGAGAGACTCTCTTTGGAGGTTGAAACAAGAGGTCAAAGGCTCGGGCGATTTCTGGTAGCGAGATGGCGGGGTCACGTGGGTTAGAGTAGCGATCCCTGTCACCTCAGTTTCTCCGCTCCCTCTCCAGCTCAGTCTCTCTCCCAGGTTTACACACACATGCCCTGCACGTCTTCCAGAAAGCACCCTCACCGACCCCCGACCCATAATCACCTCCCGCCCTACCCCCCTCCTCCTCTCACCCTCTCTGACAGCCGCTGTTGCTGCTGCCAGCGCCATCGCGGCAAAACAAGCACAATCTTTGCGAGCCACCACGGCCACCGCCCACAAGCTCGTGCTGTCCCGCCAGGCATATCCCGGGATTTGAGCTCCTGTGCACGTCACTTGCATCGCACTCTCGACTCCGCGACTGAACACAAACCTTTTCACCCACTATCGTATACACACTCTCTACACTCGGAGGAGCACCTCAAGCCGCTGGCCCAGAACACGGCGCATCTGCCACCATGCCGTGCTTCCAAGGCCTCGCTGTTAGCATCCATACTCCTGATGGCCCGCTGCCAGAATACTCCATCCAGAAGCAGTCGAGAATCCACCGCATCGCCTCCTACATCCCCGTGCCTCCTGCTCAAGTCAAGTCCAACTCGACCACCAGCAAGCCCACGCAATCCACCTTTGCAATCTCCATCACACTCCTCACTCCCGGCCTGAATGTGCCCTACTCGACCCCCAAAGCCACCCCCGAAGACCCATATCCTCGTCCAAAGATTGTTGGAGGTTTGCCCGGATATGGCGGTGAGCGTGAGCGTGGAAAATATGGACCAGTGATTGGGCCCTATGTGCCCATCACCGCTTCGCAAAACGAAACCATCGCCGCATACATCTACTTCGACGGCCGACCAAAGGAGGAGGTAGCAACATTACTCCGGAGGGGCGAAGAGACTTGGGTCAACTCCCGCTGGGTCAGCGTTCCCCAGGCTGAAGGCGGCGGTCTCGCTGAGCGCGAGTTTCTCTTCCGCGAAGTCGGACTCGAACGATGGCTCAACGGACTGGACCTCGAGGGCAAGGACGTCGGTGCTCGCGTGGAACGTCGGCGGCAGAGGCTGGAGAAGAAGCGGCGAAAGAAGAAGGAGCAGGAAGGCAGCGACATGGAGGAGGACGAGGGCGCTGGCAGGGTCAGGTCTGCTCGCGATCGAAATGGCGTTCTCCGCTACGGAGACGACAAGAACGCTCCACTGGAGAGCCTGTCTGGCGATGAAGGACTCTTCACATCCGACTCTGATTCCGACGATGAGCCTCCAACGCCTGAAGCGGCCGGCCAGATCAAAGTAGCTCTGTTCCGAGTGCTGGCATCTGGCGAGATCAAACGGGGTGAATACTCACCACAATTCGACGCACACGATGACGACGATGGCGCTGGCCAGAATGGCGATTCCGGAGATGGAGATGCGGATGTGGATCATACCACCAGCTTTGCCAAACCCAAGACGCTGGATCCGAAATCCATCAGTACCCAGACGGTCACCGGCATAGACCCGCCCGACAAGCCCTATGCCGTGTTCACCTTTCTGTACCGCGGGGAGAGTAAGCGGAGATGTCCCGTTATTCAAGGCTGTATGTGCTAACAACCCTCCAGAGCAACTCCGAAAGATGGGAATCCTGCCCTCTCCAAACCAGGAACAGAAAGCGCCCTCCACAACCAAGCGCAAGTCGACCACTCAAATCGACTTCTCCAGCCTGAAGCCGCTCGATCTCGGTTCGGGCATCAAAAACTATTCCAAATACCGGGAGAGGGAGTCGTCCCCTTCGCGCAGGAAAAGCAAGGGAAAAGAGGGTGCCGACGCGATGGACAGCGATGCGGATGATGACGACGAGCCGGTCAAGACCAAGGACGAAGACGAAGATGTCGATCCAAAGGCTGCAAAGCCTGCGTTGCTATCACCTGAGGACGCTGCGAGACAAGGGGAGCTGGCAGAGGGGGTCCGGAAGATCAAGGTAAGTACACACTCAAATCACAATGCATTTGTATTAACGCCCGCATGGCTCAAACGACAACACTCCGCTGAACCGATGAGCGGCCCTTCCCCTGCTCCTGCTCAGCGCCAAAGCGTCTCAAATGGCAGCACGGCAGCAGCATCGCCCACTGGTGCTCCGCTGTTGGACTGGAATTCCAATGGCTCATTCCTCGCTGGCCCCGTCAAGTCAGCTGCATCGTTGCCCAGCGATGTTCCCACTGAAGGACTGTTTGGCAGTCCGTTCAAGAAGCAGCGAGCGAGCGACGCCATTGACGAAACTGCCAAGCAAAGTCTCAATTCTCAGCTCATGGCCGAACTGGGTGGCATTGCTGGCTCCAGCAGCTCCGCTCCACCAGAGCAGACTTCCACTGGATCGCTTCTCCGAGATTTCCCCTCAGTTGCCAAGGATGAAGACGAAGAACTTTGACTCTGCAACTTTGAGCGAGCTTGGGCGCTGGAAGCAGATGACTGGTATCAAGCTTGATCATTGAAGATATATCTTCCCGCCCTTTTAGCACACTGTTTGCTCGGCTGGCAAACTATCTATCGAAACTGGCATTACTAGGCTAGCTTTTGAAAACAAGGTCGCTGGACGTTGGATTTGCTAATTCCAAAGTCCGATCAATGAAGGTTGGCATTAAACATCTGCAATAAATTGCGGAAGTATAGGTATCTGAAACCGAGGATGTCATTATCATCTGGTACAACGTCCATCCTCTGATGACCACACATCGAAAGAAAACACCTACCTAGTACCCACCACTTCTTAATTTTCCTTTGTCATTTTTGTTGAAAATCAGCGATGGGAAGTGAGCATGGATCATGGCGCCAACCCGGGAGGGAAACGAGTTGATATGGGGGGCGAAACTTGAGGGTATTGCCTTTTCCGGCATATGGAGGGCACACTCATGGCCTTTGCTCTTGTCCATTGTTGCAAGATTGCAGACAGATATGGGGGTCAGGGGGCCTTGGGACGGAGTGAAAATGGCTGGCTGGGCGAGTGTTTATAGACGAACCAATAGGTCTCGGACCGCGAGCCGGATTGTATCTTTTGAGAAATTGAATGCAATGCCTTATTATCGAGGTACTTGTTACTGCGTTACTGCTTTCTGTCTTTTGTGAGGGGAACGCTTAACACTGCAGCAAATTCACATACTCACACCTAGGTATATCTGGAGTTGAACATCACGTGTAGAACTGCTCGCCTTGCCAAGACGGGCAGTTCGTCATCTCCAACGTCCGAGCTGTGCGAGCATCACTGCATGGATCCTCAAACGCAACTTCAAATCCAACCTCACGACACGACCACACATCTTCAACATTTCCCCACCCACTCTCAAATTCAATTTCCAATCAACTCATCCAATTCCTCTATCTAATTAATCAATCCTCCAACTCCACGCCCACCAGACGCTCGAGCATCAACCCTCAACCCTCAAAACCCCCCAAACCCTCAAACCCTCAACCCTCAAAATCCACACCAAACAACCGCATCTTCAATGGCAACCTTCGCACCCTACCAAGACACAACCCCCGAAACCATACGCGCCCTCTCCCCGCCTCCCGCATCCTCTTCCCCACCCGTCCCTCCTCCAAGCGCAAGTGGTCGCCGTTCCTTTTCTCCCTCCGGTGGTCGCGCATCGCCTCGCCCTTTCAACCCGGAGGTCGTTCCTTCCTCGTCGCGGTATACTGATGCGGATGAAGATGATGAGGCAGGCCTAGCCGCGCCCACGACGGGCGGGTTTGGATTCGGCAGGAGGGGTTTCGGCGGCGGTAGCGGTAGCGGTAACGGCGCGGAAGGGGGAGGAAGAGGAGGGGGGGGGAGAGAAGGAATAGACATGTTTGAGACGAGACTGGGGATAAGGATGGATTATGAAGCTTGTTTGGCGTATTTACTGCTGCCGCCGGCGGGGAGTGTCATGTTGCTTGTGCTTGAGCATCGGAGTGATTATGTTAGGTGAGTTGGGCAGTTCTTTTTTTTGGAGGGGACAGAGGGGGGATGAAGTGGGTGGTGTGGTATGGGAAGGGGATGGGCTGGGATGCGATGCGATGGAATGGGATGGGACGAAAAGGGATGGGATGGGATGGGGCTTGCTTTGCGGATGGTGGTGTTGTGGTACGAACGGAGTTAATGCTGACAACGTGGGAACAGGTTCCACGCATGGCAAGCGAGTCTCCTTTTCTCAGTCATCTTCGTAAGTTCACTTTCCCTCCCGCATCGGAGATCTTGCCATACTAACTCCTCCAGATCGTACATATCATCTTCAGCTGGACCGCGATAATATCATGGCTCCTCTTCGCCTGCGACCTTCTTTTGATCGGATGGCTGGTCTTTCGAGCATATCGAGATGGTATGTTGGAATTTAGCTACACATATGACGGCGGGAGATGTACTGACTTGTCTTGTTTCGCAGCGGATACGCTTGATCGGTGCGAAGTCCCTTTCTTTGGACCATTGGCGAGTCAGATCCTCGACGACGAGTAAGAGCATTATGTTCAGGTGATCACTTTTGCTGCGTTGCTACGGACCATGGAGCTGTACATGCTTGTAAATAATACGGATTTCTTGGGAGTCTCCTGCGGCTTTCCAGGGGCTTTCCTGGCGTTATGATACCCAACTTGGATTTACTGCGGGTAGTAGTAATTCATTGATTTCACAAATCAATCTTTCAGTTTCGTTAACGCTCTCGGCCATAAAACTTGATGTGCAAACTGGCGACGATCTGACTACTAATACAAATAGCAAAACCACTCCTCCTATCTTCTCCCTCATGTCCTTCCGACCCCTCAATCCGACTGCACCGTACCATCAGCTCTCTCGTCCTCCCTCCAAGTCCCCGCCGTCCCCGAATCTCTCCTCTCCCTCACAGTAACCTTCGAACTCTCCCCACACCTCCCCTGCAAAAACTTTGAAAACTCCTTCATCGGATGACCCCCCAGCCTCTGCCCACACGCCCTCAATTCCACATGTCCATACAACTCCGCCAACGACCGAAACTCAACCTTGCACCCCGGACACAGGAACGGGAAATCCACTTGCTGCTCTCCGTTTCGTCTTTCACGCGGCGAGGACGCGTATTGAGGTCCCAGCATCACGTTGCGAGCTGGTTCTTTCAGAAGGAGCGCCATTGGAAGCAGGACGCGGCGCTTTGGTACAAAAAGGCTGCGTTGATGGTGGCGTGGGGGCACCTGTCGCTTGGGCAGAGACCGGATTCGAGGTGTGATAGCATGCCGGTGACCTTGTAGAAGTCGCGGCCGCAGCCCCAGCATTGGACGGCTGGGATGGGGTGGTTGGAGGTGTGCTGGTTTTGGTGGATTGGTCAGTTCAAAGGTCGAGTCCACTAGACGCACACTACTGCTGGAGATTTGATTTGTTCGCCGAATCCAGTTGGTGCATATATGGGGGTTTTCTCCTCCTCCTCCTCCTCCTCCTTCTTCTTCTCCTTCTCCAGCGAAACAGAAAAAACTCACCTGCTCAAAACTCTTCCCATTCCAGCAATGCCGATGACAGACGCAATACGCAAAGACATCCTTCTGATGCTCCTCAAGCCCCTCCAGCGTCGGCAAGACGCGGCCGCGGAAGTCGTTGCAGCCCAGGCAGACGAGGGGGTGCGACGTGTTTCAGAGGTGTTGGAAGAGGGCTGCGCGGGTTGGGTGGGTGGCGGCGCAGACGAGGCATTGGTCGGGGTTCGGGTCGGGGAGGCTTGAGGGGGAGGTGGTTGGGTTGGGGTTGTTGCTGGGGAGGGTTAGTTGAGGTTTTTGTGGGTGTGGATGGGATGGGATGGGGAGGGCTTACGTCGAGGACACGGTGGATATTTGCTTTGCGGAGCGGGTATTTGAACAATGAGAAGGAGGTGGTGTATGGCCGTGGAGGATGATATGGACGTCGCCGGGCGGTCCGCATTGAGAACAGTATCTTCGCCTAGTAATTAGGTGTTGAATTGATGATTAATGTGAGGTCGGTATAGCGGCGACGAGCAGTTCAGACTTGTACGTATAGTGATGGTCGGTTTTGAAGACTTGAAGGGAATCGAGTGAGATGTGATATCATGCGGGCGTAATCGGTACCGGAATGAAAGCGAATAATGGTTATTTGAACTCTGGTCTTTGTACAGTATAGTCGAGGAAGTGCAAGTTGGAACGAGACGGGACTCGCACATGCGAGTGGCGAGTGTTTGTTTGCCAAGTAGGGAGATATGGTGGGGAAGGTGCTGTCCTGGTGGTGAAGTGTTATCAAAACAAGGGGTATGTTGGAGAAGAAAGAGCTTTCCTCCAGGAGATAGTACTTACTTATGTGCATTAGGTACTTACCGGTACCTAGACAATTACTTGAAAACTTTCAAGTCAGGCTGGACCTTCCAGCCACCAGCTATGCATCTTGGGGAACTTCTATGCATAGTTTGAATGTTGAAGATGTTTTAATGGTATATATAGCTTGGACGATAGGGAGTGGAGAGTGTGATATCCAAAGCCCTTACCAGGCAGAGCCTGGGAATACTGCGCTTGGGCAGCAGGTAGTACTTCCGAAACTACGCAAAACCACCTCAGCTAGGTACTTTACCCAGAAGATCCTTCGAAATGTCTGGAAATCTGGTCAGACTCAACCTTGAAGTATCTATGTAGCCGAACCGTAAATTGAATTTGATACTCACCAGTAACTACTACTATATGAAACTCCCCAACCCCAAAAAGCATAAAGTCGCCTCACTTGAACTCTCCAGACAAGGAAAAGAAAAGAAGAGTTGAAGGAGAATTCATTATCGAAAACGTCCGATAAATACGAGTCCAAGGTTAAACAACAGGTTAGTTACCTCGATAGGAATTTTTTTTTGAGATCTACTACCGATTAATAGCAACGAATACTTGATCAGTAGCAGCTTAGTGGAATCTTCCATCATACTCGTAGTATCCAATTGAAGTGAAATTAGGAACTTGATCTTTCCTAGACCAATAAAAACAAGGAAGAAATAGAAAGGTTTTTAGATATTTATCAAATCGGAGACACTAACTTACAACCAAGCTGGGAGATATAAGTACTTAGCCTGTGATATTACCTACTAAGAAACCCCGTCCCTACCTATTATACTACAAAATCACCTCATGGAGCTCTGTTAATAGAGAGTTAGCTTAATACCTATAGTAGGTAGGTAGCGTAATTGAACTTCAAGATCCGTTCAATGGTTGATAGCCGTTGCGGTACCTTATTTTACTTCTAAGGTTCTCTTCAACTTGCCACAAAACTTCAACACCTTTCCGTTAAAAATATCCTCCAATCCTGTAACGCGTACCAGCCTAACCTGGAAGCTTCCCCACAACAGCCAAACATACCCAAAACCTCGCAAATCTCTCTCCCCACCCGTAGATAAAAGCAGTCCCTTAACAACATTCAACCTAGTCGGCCGCTCACATGCATCCCATCAGAGATAGTGTGTTTCCACTTTTCAATTCTTAGGACGAGAAAGCAGCAGTAGTGCTATACTGAAAACTTCTTTTCATTTCCTTCTTTCCCTGATCCACTATTCCACTATTTCCCGTCCTCGAACTTAACCTAGAACGCCATTGAATGATGAATAATGAACCCCTTGATTGACTGAATGGATCGATGAGGACGAGCCCAGCCCAGCCCGTAGGCTGGAGAGTATGGGAGATGAATAGGGAGATGGGGAGATCAGGAGAGAAATGTCCAAGGTAGGACTTTTTACAAAAGAAAAGGTGCTTGTTTGTGGTCGGGCGAGGGGATAGTGCCCGGAGAGAAGATGGGGAGGAGAGAATGAATAGGATGAGATGGGATGGGATGGTGGTCGTTGTGGAGATATGGGCGGGGAAGATGAGATTGTAACAACAAGTGCCCACATCTCTCATGGTGCAATATGTGAAGGAGAAAAATGGAAGAAGGTGGTGATAAGTAAAAGGGAAAGGGAAAGGGAAAGGAATCCTGCCTTTCTTCCAAAATCTCCAAGACCTATCTGACAGAAGAAAGAAAAAAAGAAGAAAGGAGAAAAGTATTTTGTCCAAGAAAATGTATGAAAATGCACCTTCCCCTGCCATCCCCATCCCGACCCCCAAAGCCACGTCTTCTCGCTCTCTTTTGAAGTAGATGTTCAACTTTTCGCCTTTCCTCTCCCCCGTTGCAATATCGGCCAACATGCTCGCTCGCTCGCTCGCCTCCTCAAAAGCCAGGATTCTCTAGTCGCCAAAAAAGCTCACTCGCTCAAGCCAAGTCATCTCTTCCCTCCTCCTTCCGCATCCGCATCCCCTCTCCCAACCACACCGCCATCCCCTCACTTAATATCCTTAAACATATCTTCAGCCCCCAACCCCGCCCCCTCACTCCCCTCACTCAACAGCCCTTCCTCCCTAAACGCTCCCAACTGCCCCAACTCCGGCAGCGTCGGCGCCGGCGGTCCCTTCTCTACCTCCCCCTCTTGATTCTCATTCTCCCTCCCCTCTTGCGCCGTCGTATCGAGCATCTGCCCCTCGTCCACCCGTCCGATGACGAAGAATCCGCTTTTCCGTCTACTGCTCGCGGAGCCGAACCAGCCGCTACTTTTGCGCTTGAGGTTTGTGCCGCCGACGGAAGTGAAGGAGCCGTTGGTGTGCGAGGTGCCCAGTCTCGTCGGCGACGGTGGGATCGCCGCCGAACCGGTTAGTGTGGCGGTCGACGGCCGTCGCGACGTGCTGCTCTTCATCGAGGCGCCCGACGAGGAACTGCCGATGAAGGATTTGAAGCTGAGGAAGCGCTTTATGGCGCTGCTGCGCTTTACGGGGATTGGCGAGGCGATTGGGGTGAGGGAGTCTGTGTTTCTATTCCCACTGCCGTTGCCGATGCCATTTCCGTTGCCGTTTCCCACACCAAGACTGTTGTTCTGACTCCTGCTCTTGCCGTTCGCGGGCGACGGCGTCCTACTCTCGGGAAACGCGCCGGGCGGCACGGGGGTTGTGGGATGCGAGGAGAGGGGTCCGCCGCCTGGAGTCGGCGGACGCACGATTTCGTCGCTGGTGTTGAGCGGGGGTGGTGTTTCGATGGGCGCGGGGATGTCGGTGCCGGCTGTGAGGGAGAATTCTACGGGTTTGTGCTCTGGGAGGCGGAAGGTGTCGGGCGAGTTGTGGGTGGTGGAGATGAGCATTGGGGCGGAGATTCGCTTTTTGTTGGGAGAGGAGGGCATCGTGAGGGTGTGGAGGTTGTGGAGGGTTTGGAGAGGTTTGGATGAGGAGTGTGGAGGTGAGATGAGGGTTGTGGGTCGGTGATGTCGACGCTCGGGAAGTGGAGTGAGGATGTTGGAGTCGAAGGGCCACGCGTGCCGTGCGTCGTGAGAGGGTGGTGGAGGAGGCTGATGAGGAGACAGATGGAGGACTGGAGGACTTGGTGATGCAATGCGTCGGTCTTCGGCGGGGAGGATAGTTGCATTCAAGTACTCGAATGACAGGTGGTACAGCGGCCGAATAGGATAGGATGGGATACACCACTGCAGTTGAAGGCTGCGGTGCGCGGAGAGTAGTCGATGAGGTGCAGAGAAACTTCTCAGTTGCGGCGAAAAGGGGCGAGGGGGCTCGCGTGGAGTTGATGGCCTCAACCCTGCTCACTTCAAGGTTGTATGGCCGTTTCTGTCAAAGTCAGGGCAAAGGGCGAGAGAGGGGGAACGGGGCGCAAGCTGCACGATCCGCAGGGCCTATGAAATTGCGAGAGTACCTTGCAGAACTTGCAGAAGCCGCCGAAGCGCGCGAAAAATTGAAGAACAACTGCTGCGGTGCCACTCTTTACTGGTTCGTTGTGTCGTCTCAACCATTCGTCCCAGCTCTGATTTATGGTTCGTTCTGTTTCGTTTTATGCCGAACTGACAGCTAGCGGAGACGTTATCTAGTCTCCCAAGTTTCATTCTATCCGCGATATCACGTGATATCAAACGGGACAAAACATTAACATTGCCAAGAGCGCTCACTCCAATCCAGCTGGTCAATCTACTGATAGGTACTGTATCGATATATGTAGGTCGCAACACACTCATCTCATAAGGTCATGCGTGGTCTCGTTCGGGTCCACCTGTACATACAATCCGCACGCCAGAGCCGCGTCTTTCCAAGTCCGAGTCCAAATCCATCAAAAGGCGTCTATCCACCTAACCAACTCATCCACCGCTCAACTCTTCTTGCCACCCGCAGACTCCATAGGAGGCCGTCCACTCAAAGTATCGACAATCGGCTTCAGCGCCATCCAGAACTCGTTGATCGGTCTCCGCTTCTTCCAGTCTGTGTCCTCGGTCTCGACCTTCTCCATCGGCGTAAACTGCACCTTTGCGCCGATGATACCGATGACAGCCGTGCTCATCGGGTCTGCGGCGATGTCGTCTTTGCTCTTGCCGGCGAAGCTCTCCAGATGCTGCAGACTCCTGACGCCGAAACGAACAGCCCGGACGCGATCCATTGGCGAGGGCGCGGTTCCTTGCAAGAAGTGGCCTGGGATGGCCGACTTTGCTTCGAACCGGTCTTTGGCCTCGGCGTTGATGATCTTGGCGATACGCTCCGCTGTGTAGATTTCAGACGCTTTTTCGTTGACCAGGATCGTCTTGCCAGCGCGGGCTTGGCCGCGGTCCTCAGCAAACGTCTTGCGGAGGCTGTCAATATCGTGAGCGAGCGTCTTGATGTCGATACCTTCCTCGGCAGTATAGACGGCCACTGCGCCGACTGCCAGACCACCAATCGTGGCCATGTAACTGCAGTGACCGCCTTGTGTCTCAATCACGAAAACGCATCGTCGCGAGGACGAAGAAGACTGCCTGCACGTGTCGCTAAAGTTGATGAGCTGGTTGAGAGCAGTGTCGCTTCCGAGGGAGTATTCAGTCCCCGGGACGTTGTTGCTGACGGTGGCAGGAATGACAGTCATCGGGATCTTAAAAGCGGGATAGTCTTTCCTCGCAACCCTAAGCTGGCTGACGGCGTGGAACGCTTCGAAGCCACCAACGAAGAAAAGAGCATCGAGTTTGTATTTTTCGAAGCAGGCCGCAGTCGCTTCGTAGTCCTCGGAAGGCAAGTGTCGGTTTGTACCAATGTCGGATCCTCCGAGACTGGCCCACGAGTCTGCCTCGAGCCATTTCAGCTCGCGAACTGAACCAAGAGGCTTGTCGTCGTGGTGCCGGCATAGTCCGGTAAAGCCATTGTAGAGGCCGATGGGGGTGTGTCCGCGTGCGAGACAGTATGCGACTGCTGCGCGCGTCGCTGGATTCATGCCGCCAGCGGGGGCTCCAACGTGCATGATTCCAATACGCATTCTCTGGTGCTGGTGTCAGTACGAGGCTCTTGAGATTGAGGGTATGCGACCAACTCACCTTTTCGGTTGGGAGGATAAGGTCGGGTTGTTCTAGGGAAGTGGTAATATTGAAAGCGTTCATGTACTCGCGGAATTCAGCATCACGTCCCTCGACAGCCTCCTCGAACTTCTTCGCTTCAATAGCCTTGGTGACATCTTGAGTAAGTTTGACGGCTTCGAGGAGAGGCTTCCGGACGATCTTGTTCTCTACAATAGCAATGACAGGGCTTGGAATGTCAGGAGTGGCGTCCAAGACAGCTTGTACAGCCTCGACGCCCTGAAGCGTTGAAAGCATACGGTCATATGCGCATGCAGAGCCGCCTCGCTGAACGTGACCGAGCTCTGTGACTTTGGAGTCCAGGCCGAGTTTCTCTTTGAGGAGTTTGTCGACGGCAGAAACACTGATGGGCTCGAGATGGCAGTCGTGGGCGCCTTCGGCGACAATGACGATGGTCTTCCTCTTGCCCATCTTCCGGTGCTTGCTGACGATATCGCAAATTTCAGTCTTCCAGTCCTCTTTTGGGGGCATTTCAGGGATCAGGCAGAAGTCGGCTCCGGTGGCCACGGAAGCCATGAGCGCGAGCCAGCCGCAATGCCTCCCCATGACTTTGATGACGAAAGCTCTCTGATGCGAGTACGCGGTGGCCTCGATGGCGTCGACAGCCTCGCAGATTCGGTGCAGTGAGGTGTAGCATCCAATGGTAGCGTCGGTCGAGGACATGTCATTGTCAATGGATCCAACCAAACCCACAATGTTCAAATGTCGGAAGGGCTTGACCTGGTCTGCGGACAACTCGTTCTTCTGCACCAACTCGTCCATGAGACCCGGCCATTCCGCCCTCAGAGTGTCGGCACCCGTCAGACTTCCGTCTCCTCCGCAGATGACCAGAGCGTCGATGCCTTTGAGAACCATATTTTTCGCTGCCTGGAGTCTGCCCGGCCGCTCCCTAAAAGACAGACACCTGGCGGTGCCGATGAGTGTTCCGCCTTCTGAGAGATAGCCTCGAACGTCGTCCCATTGCATCTCCTTGATCATGTCACCGCCTTGTACGAGACCTTCATATCCTTCGTAGACGACATATGATTCGCAACCGCTGGCGATGGACTGGCGGACGACGGCTCGGACAGCTCCGTTCATGCCGGGAGCATCTCCTCCGCTGGTGAGGATGGCGATTCTTCGCTTCTTGCCCTCGAGGGGCGGGGGTGCCTCGGTGGGAGCCATGGTGCGGGCTCAATGGGCTGTTTGAGGGTTGGTGGTGGAACCGGTGAGGTCGGCGGAGGTTGCGGTGAAGGGTGAGCTGGTGTCTCGGCGGAGGTGGTGAGGTTGAGGGCTGCGGAGAAGAAACGTGATATGCTTGATATTTACAAAAAAAGGAAGCAGCTGTAAGACAGTTGGCGTTGAGACAGCTGGGATAATCTCCGACTTTGTACCTAGGGATTCGGGAGGAGGGTTCGCTCTGGTAAAATGAGATCGAGGAGAAGAGTCTGAGGCTCAACGGTAGAGAGAAATGGCGCGGGGTGAGGAGATATCCCAGGTCGTTATTCAAAAGCAAGTCATCGAGGTCGACTTTGGAGCTTGTCTCTGGCTGCGCTGGAGCTGCCCATGTAGCCGTAGTGGGGCTTGTACTCTAGATTATCGCGTTGATAAGGCTGGATCTTCCCTGGCTAACGTCACTCGTCAATCTTGTATCAAGCATCAATTGGAACACGTAAATTTTCAGCGTCGTCTGCAGTAGTTCTAAGTCATTCTCGTGGAATTTTTCATTTCTCTATATTCGCGCATCCAGCATCACGTGTTGGCCGGAAAGAATTTCCGTCATGCTCCGTGCGCGAGACCTAAAGACCTGTCACCTCTGACCTCCAATCCATACTACCTGAGCTGTCGACGAGCGTCGGCATTCAATGAGACACGACTTGAAGCCTGTTTGCATGGAAACTTGCTTGAAAATTCGTCGAAAAACTGCCCCCACGAGCTCCGAGTCCGCAGACGCAGCAATGGGATGAGAATCATGAGATGCAAGAATCGTGGGGAATATGGATACCTTTTGGTAGCCTCCCCTACCATTTGACCAAACCTTTACCCCTGGAGACTGCCAGGATCAATCCATGACTATATCTTACCTTTTAATCAGGTTGCGAACCAGCTGTGAGGTTTGAGGGTCTCGCTGCAGGGCGCCCAAGGTCGAGTCGAGAATTTCCCCCCCCTCCCACGCCTCTTCGTCACCCACAAGCTTCACAGAAACAGCTGCCACTCGAGCATGAAGAACTGTCTGTCCCGAAGACTTCTTCCCAGGGTCGTCTCCAAATCGTGTCCCTTCTTCCATTCCTGAAGTGATGCAGCATGAACCCTCGGCCACGCCTATAATCGTCGAAGTTTTCCGTGGTTCGTCGGCGAATGGCATCTCCCCCAGAGATACCATACCCACCCACGCCACCCCATTAATCTGTGGAGTAGCATCTCACTCCCATCCCGGTCCTAGATCGGACGCGGGGTGATGCTGGACAAGCGAAGAGTTTTGCCCGGGATCAACTCTGCAGAAGACGCCGACGGGAAACGTGGACCATGCAAGTCTCCGCCTATGACCAGCCTGGAAGAACCTTTGCCGAAGCAGAGGCTTGCATCTCCATCGACCCATACCTGTACATACACCTCCCTCTACATTTAACGTTCCGCAGTTCCACTTCGCATCTTGACCTCGCATCCAGACTCTCTGTATCATGGATGGCATCTTACCTTCCCGGACATACCAGATGCCTCAGCCTGGATCAGCTGACGGCTGATGCTGGTCAAAACCTCAGCTTGATTTCCGATTTTGTCTCTCACATCCACCTTGCTCGAAAGCATGAGGAGTGAAATCCACACAGGAACTCTTCTCATCGACAATTTCCTCAACCTACGCCACTCCATCGTGCTGACCATATGGCTGTGTTCTCTTCATATCGTCCTCATCTCTGCAAAGACACCCTGGAGGAGTTCATGAAGACGGCCGAGGATGACTTGCCTGGAACAGTGCTGTTGGCCTATATGTTCCTCTCAAAGCTCTCCACATCTCTCACGCCGTCCTTCAACTTTGCTTGGTCGGCTATTCTGTCTCCGAATAATTGCTTCATGACGACTGCCGACACTGAAGTCTTCCTTCCATTATGAGCCATCTCTTTTCGTCCAGAGAGCTGGGATATCTCGGGAGCCTGGGACCTGCTTGGAATTGGCTGAACGTCGACGCAGGAGTGCCGCGGCAAAAAAGTCTCCCTCTCTGCAACCTGCCGAAACTCATCCTTTCTTCCTCGAAATCATGGTAGTCAAATATGGCGTCTTCTAGATAATGGTATCACGAGATCAGATGATCCTGGAACGTACACCACGTTGTGCCCTTCTCCTAAGGACCAAAATATTTCGCAAAGCCTGGCCCCATTCCACATCGTGGCGGCTCGGAAAGTGTTTCTCTCTGCAGTACTGGCCAGCATACTCTCGTGTATCTTGAGGACATCCATACTGAACATGAAATCATGTGACTGGTCGCCTCGCAAGAATGGACGAGACCCAAGCCTCCACTACCGTTTACGATCTCTTCCTCGAGACTTATGGATTTCCCATGTGAAACTAGCCCTGCTCAGGGTCTCATGGCAGCGGCAGGATATCTGCTCTTCGAAGACTCGACAGAACCTGCCTCGTTCCTGTTGACGGCATCCGCGCTGGAGAGCCCGACGTTGTTACCACTCAATCAAGTTTTGTCTCCTTGATATCTAGGCTTCTAGAACAGCGCGGAGTACATGGACCTCTTTCGAAGCATTTCCAGCAGATACATCCGCTTGCGGGATCGCATCCTCTCGTTCAAGGATATTATCAGCCGATATGGAACCGTTCGAGATCCGAGTTCCTCCTCCGAGTGGAGGCCTGGAAACTGCATATCTCGCCTTGTGGAATCCCAATGGATCCAATCTTCTGTCTGGAGATGACTCATCAGCTGGACCTTTTTCTTTGGCGAAGTTCCATCATCAATTGCAGAAGCATACTCGGCAGATACACAAATCTGCGATTCCAAATATCTTGCGGAAACTTGGGCCTGCCCAGTGTTATGGGAACGATATAGGGCCTTCATTTTTTTGCAATTCTCCTGGATCCGATCTTTTGCTTTTGCAACGCTTCATCAGCAGAAATAGAGCTGTTGCCACCTCCAGTCGCCTATTTTGGAAACGTTCTTTTATCCAAGCACCTCCTTGAATTGATCTTGACACTCTGGTGGAAGCTTACTCTTGCTACGCAGCTTGTGGCGAGGACCTTGTTCTCTCGGACTCTGCTGTTCCATGGGATTGAATTGTCTTGTGCCTCAAAAGCTTTTTTTGCAGAGCTACCTCTTTGCGTTACTCAATTCTCTCTCTTGAGAGGACCACTTGCGAATCTGAATCTGCAATCTCGCGAGATCCTGTCCTCTCGTTTTGGAAGATTTGACAACAGTCTTGTGGTTTTGCGAGATTCAAGTCTCTCATCTGGGTTATAAAAAAGGATCCCCCATCTCGAAGCCTGCCCGTGCTCCGCGTCTTATCATCAGGTCCGGGACATCTGCAGTTTGCAATTCTACGGTATCTACTTCCGTCTTCCAAGGGCTTCATCTGCAGGTATGCTGTTTTGCGAGATCAAAGTGTCTCCTCCAAGAATACTTTCGTCTGTGGAAGCTTGGCCATGCTCCGAATTTGATGTAATGGAGTTAGATATTTTCCTTTTTGCTGTTGTGCAGGATTCAACCGCCTTTCCCTCTACAACATTATTGGTAAAGCGACCCTCTTCCGATATCCCATCCTCCCGTTCCAAATGATTGGCCGCCGAGTTGCAGATTTATGAGGTTGGATTATCTCCGGCTTTTGTAAGCCTTGTCAGCAGGCTTTCAGTTATCTAGTATCCGAGACTCAACCTACATTCTCCCTCAGGCACTTTCTAAGGTTCTGGTGGAAGCCTGACTCTGTTCTGGACGCCATTCCAAGGATGTTCATGTCCAGCGTCTTGTCACTCCGCAGGATCCAACAGTCCCCTCCTCGAAAATTTTAGACACTAAGCTGCCGTTTTCCGATATCCGACCCTACATTTCAAAGAGCTGTCCCCCGATCTGAGGTTGTCTAAGGACGAGTCCGCTACGGATTCCCAAGACCTCATCAGCAGGCATGCAATTTTCTAATATGCGAGATCCAACCTACTCTCCCTTCCGAGCCCTTTCATAGGTCTGAAACTTGGCCTTACTCCGCACATTGATTGACGGAAAATCTAGCCTTTTGTTATTCTAAGGGATCTGGTCGTCTTCTTTGCGAAAACTTTATAAGGAGAGCTGCTTTTTGTCGCTGTCCAATACTCTCTTTCCGAAGGACTGTCAGCCGATCTAGAGGTTTGAAATCCGAATATTCTCAGATTTCGAAAACTTTGTCAGTAGATTCGCGATACTCCAGCCCATAACACTAACCTTTTCTCTTCCCGGGTACTTTCACCATATTGTGGAAGCCTGCCCCTGCTCCGGATCTTATTTCCGGCACCTAGATATCTAGCTTTCCATCATTCCACTGGACCTAATTGCTTCTCCTCTCAAGTTCTATTGGTAGAGCTTCCTTTTTCTGATATCTAACATTCTCGTTCTTATGGACTCTACAGACATTCAAAACCTCATCAGAAAGCGTGCATGCGAGATCCAACCGACTCTTCCTGCGGCCTTTCCAAATATTCATGGAAGCCTGACTTTACTCCGCACATCGTTCTCGGGATCTGGATATCTAGCCCCTTTTCAATCAGCGGGATCTAATCGTCTTCTTCTTGTGGGATTCATCGGGAGAGCTGCGTTTTGGCCGCAACCAATCTTCTCTTTTTGAGGATAGATCGGGGACCTGCAATTCTGGCCACCGTGCATACGATATTCAACCAAATCCTCCTCCAAGCGTTTTTAGAACTTCCGTGGAAGCCTGGCCTTACTGCGCACATTGCATTTGGGATCTAGATTACTAGCCTCTCCTCAATTCGTGGCGTCTAATCGTCTCCTTCTCGGAAAATTCATCGGGGAAGCTGTCTTTTGCTAATATTTAATCCTATTTTCTCGCAGAACTGTTCGCCGACCTGCAGTTTCACGAGGTTGAAATTAAACTCCTACGGACTTCTTAACCTCCTTAGCGGGCTTATAATCGTTTCATATACGAGATCCGACCTACCCTCTTCCCTAGGTACATCGAACATCCTAATGACGCCTGACCCTGCTCCGAATCTTTCTTTAAGGCCTGGATATCTAGCTTTCCATCATTCTACAGGATTTAACCGCTTATTTTCGAAAGCTCTACTACCAGAACTGTTTTTATCTGATATCTAAACCTCTCTTTTCATAGGATTGTCTGCCGACCTGCGAATTTGCGAGATCTAACCTCCTGTTTTCCGGAACAGTCCGTATCACTTCTGGCATTCCACAATCCAAGTCCAAGCCTCTTTGATTATTATCATGGTATGATGGATAAAAAGGTCGTCTCAGCTGGCCGTTACCCAGGTATCTCTTTTGCTTCAATTCCATGTTTGTCCTTTTCGATCATGCGTTCCCGGCAAGCGGCTTTGATTGAGACTTCTTGGTGTTTCAGGTCCTTTCCATGTTTGCCATGGCGTATGCTCCACAGCAGATGACTCTGAAGCGGCTTGACCAGGGTCAACAGAATAAGTCACACGCCAACGGACCATACAGTTTTTACTTGCCTTTCGTTTCCTCTCCAGAACTCCGAATACAGCAGTTCGTCCCGTATCTGCCCCTTCCATCCAATGCCTAGTCTGGATCCAGAAATGTGGCCGTCCTTCTGCCCTGTGGGCTTTCGTCGAAACATCTGTCTGCTTCCTTGGTCATCAAAGATGGTGGTTCATCCGTCAGTGCCACCGTCAATACAAGATGCCAATGTGGGAGCTGTCCATGGGTATCCGCGTCTGAGCAAACCTGATCAGATACTTCCAGACTCTTTGTCGCGCCAGGCGGAGCTTGAAGAGACAGTATTGACCCTCTATTTGGAACGGGGTTCGTCAGTCTTTTGGACTCTTTCACGCCCAGGACTTTCTGTTGTTGATCACGAGTCCAGGCGGTCTTGCACCATCTCAGGATAGGGGAAAAGGAGGTGCATCTCTCGTGCAAGGATGTGGTGAGCGTGTTGCTCCAGGCTTCTGCTATTGTTGGTCCAGGGCAATGTCTGGAGCTGAAAAATGATGTTATTGCCGCAGGCGGTCAATAGGTACCAGTTGTGAACGCGTCCCGGAGCTCGCATTGCGAAGTCACGTGTTGCCGTCCCGATTTCTCTACACGTCCTCACACGACGCTCACCTCGTAGCCTCCAACCACCGCGACGCTCTTGCTTCTGCTTTCAACCACCAGATTTACCCCTCTGCAAAGCACGCATACAGCAAGATTTCTATCGATCCATCAATCTTCCATCATGTATCCATCCTCCAGACACTTCCCTCGAGGCCGCCGCACGTTCCCGCCTTCTGGCAACCCGTGCCGTCTCAATCGAAACATGACCTCACGTCACGCGGTCGAGACGGCAACCCAAGAGCACGCTCCCCTGAGGACCTACTACATCGTCGATGGCATCCACACCATGGTCGACGCAGAGGGCGCCAGGAACTGGCTGCGCCGAGGTCATTACGTCTACGAAGGAGCAAGTGGCCGCTCAGTCACGGTTGCTGACTGGCATGCAACCCATCCCCGAATTGTCATGAACACTGCAGTCCTGGTGCCGAGCTTCAATGCAGACTACGAGATGGGCGGTGCTCACAATGCTCGCTTCGGAGAGCAGATCCGCGAGATTGAAGACGCGAGGGCTGTACTGGCGAATCCTCCCAGTGACAACGCAGCTGAGGAAGAGACCAGCCTGCAGAGCTCTCCTCCACAAGACTCCCCTCCGCTCGGCTCCTTTCTTCATCACCCTATCCCACAAGACGAGACTCAGCACCAGGGAGATGAGCAAGACTCCACTGAGCACCAGGCCGCCGAGCCAGGCCTCACGGAGCACCAGACAGCACAGCAAGGCTCCAATGAGCAAGCCCGTGTACAGCAGGAGGCTGGAGGAGAGCCCGCAGAAGAGGAGCATGCAGCAGAAGAGCCGGCCCATAAGCTCAGGAAGAAGCCACGGATGTCGACGGAGCTCGAGAAGGCTCGTGAAGAAACTCGCAAGGCAGCTGAATTGGAAGAAGAGCACCACGTACAAGCCAGTTCACAGCCCCAGAACGAGCGTCGACCTCTTCCTCTCCCTCCAAAGCCACAGCAGCAATCAAGCACCCAGCAACTTCCTGGTCCTCCTCGTCGAACTTCAAACATTCCCGACCCTGCTCGTGGCGCTCAGCACCCTCGGCGTGCTGCCTTTCAACGTCGCGATATCCAATATCCAAACCAGGGTCAGCGCCGCGACTATCCAGACCACTATGGTCAGCCCCGGGGAAACGAGTTTGAGACCATTGGATCCCGCACTTTTGGCTCCGACCGCAACTCCAACCACCCAAACCGCGCCGGCGAGCCAGCACGTCTTTTGGATTTCCGCCCTCCACATCTTCAGAACCAGCCTGTTCAGCCTTTTCGACATGACGCTCGCTATCCAAACCGCTTCGTCGATCGACATCTTCATCGCAATGTCCACGATGAGCGTCGAGGTGGATTTGGTGGTCTCGGACCTCATCATCACGTCCAAGTTGCACATCAGCTTCAGCATGCTAGGTCGGAGCCTCTTCGCTATCATGCTCGTCGTGTCAGTGATGAGCGCTATCATCCCGACCCTCAGCCGCCGTATTACGCACCGCATGAGACCTATCCATACCACCTCCCTCCTCCAGCTGGCAACTACCAAGATGAGCGCTTTGCGTATCCTACAGCTCCTCAGTACCTTGAACGCCAGCCGGAGTATCCTTATTATGCTCCTCCTGAATACCCTCACTTCGCAGATGAGCGCCATCAGTATCCCCTCCTCTCTGAGCGTCTCCGCACTGGCCATACTCCCGTCTTCCCAGGCCCCGCCGACCTCAATCACAGGGCTAGCGACGAGTATCTCTACCACCCTGGCTTTGGACCGTTTGCGGAAGCCCAGCATTATCCTAGGGGCCATCCGGCCAGCCAAAGCGACTTGGAGAGTGTGGTCACGAATCCGTATGCGCAGGATCCTGGTGCGGCGTCTCCGCCATCTCAAAGTATATTTCTCTTACTCCTGTTATTCAGCTGCATACATACTAACTCGATACAGCTCCTATCAATGCCGGTATGCGTCGAGAAGATACAGCGAGGCCAGCAGAGGGCCCACCAGCAATCGTAAGCAGCTCCGACTACCCCCGTCTCCCCCACGAACAAGAAGAGCGCGAGCAAGCGCAAGAGAAGGAAGAGGAAGAGGAGCGCAAAGCGGTCGAAGAGGCCGCGCAACTCCGAATCTTGCGGTGGCGTCAGGACGTGCTGCAACACCAGCAGCCTCAGCATCAGCATCAACAGCAGCATCCAGACGCTAACAACACCCCTTCATGGGGCAATCAGCTTGTTCAACCGCCGTACGAGGATTTACATGGCCAGCAACATGTCATCCGCCACCAGCGCTCTCGCAGCTTCCGCTTCCCAGACCCCCGCTCCAACGCCGACACCTTCCCAACCAACCTCGCGGCTCCCAGCTCGTCAGCCTTCCCAGACCGCCTAAGCCGCGCAGAAGAAGAGTCGGACGACGGCGGTACGCAGGTTCCTCGCCGTCCAGCGGATCAGACTCGCTTGGATACCCGCAATCGGCAGCTCGTAGCAGAGGGCACTGATCAAGACATGGCGTTGGACGTCCGCGATCGCAGCACAGGCGGCCAGCAAGAGCTCGATTACACGGGCGCTCGCCGCGGTCGGCCACGTGTGCGGTCGTCGTCTTTTGCTGTTGCGGCTGGTGAGAATGGAGATGAGGAGGGGGATGAAGAGACTTGGGCCGTTTTGCGGGGAGTGGGCCGTGTGGTGTCGACGGCGTCGGCGCCGGCGAGGGGACGTGGGGAGGCGGATGCGTCGCCGTCGCGGATGCCGAGGGCGGAGAGGGCGGCGAGGCGGCGGCCGGTGTTGAGGAGGGGGGTGGATGATTTAAGGGGGGCGGGGAGGGGTTAGGGTGTTGGTGAGGGGTGGGACGGGAGAGGATGAGAGGGGAGGGAGGGCGAGAATGATGGTAGGGTTAGGAGGAGCGGCGTTGACGATGTGGAGCTGGCGGATGTGGAAAGAAGAGTGAAGTGGAAGTAATGCGGCGAATAGAGTTTGGCGTTGGCATATCAAAATCTGCATTGTTGTAGTCCTGGCAGCATTTGTCCAAAGGTCAACTTCGCGGAAAATGCGTGATCCTGCTTGTCGCCCCGACAGTAATTCTGTTCCTCGTGGATGTGCCCAGGTGCTATCCCGGCCATTGAAAACTTGCGGTGGTTTGCCAGATGCCATTCGAGGCATCAGCATCAGGAACTGCAGGAGGAGTTCTGTGCAGCATAAATGACTTTTGCCGGCTTCCAAGATGCTGTATTTGAAGGAAAATACGGGGAACTGTCTGGATATTCTAGGTTGGGGTAGATGTATTCCGGATTACTCCCATCGGCTACGGCGTATGAATCTTTTGACAACTGGTTTGGGATGGTATGGATCCAGACGGGATGTATACCTGGTGGGTCGTCTCCATAAGCAGACCCTTTGCACTATCCTCTTGCGTGGAGTGCTTTTTAGATGTGAAAAGATCCCACTTCAATAAGTGTGAAGAGCTCAGTATTAACATTATGTTCAAGATAGGCTAAACTACAACCCCCTACTAAGGTAGGAAGAGTAGGTAGTTGATCCAGCTCCCTCAATCCAGCGCAGCTGAAATCACAGATATTCTCCTCCATCCATTTGCTCCAATTCTCGTTCCTTAATCCGTGGGGAATCTCTTCATTGACTCCAGCCAAAACGCCGCATATCACCTTCCCTCAACTCCTCAATTTCCACAACCCACACTATTCCCTCTTTTCCCTCTAGCAACCGCCGCGTCCTAATATCCACCAACCCTCCTCTCCAAAAACCTCGTCAACTTCCCCATTGCTCCCTCATCAATCTCTGCATTGCACGCCGGACTCCCCACATGCTGAAACAGCGCGCTGAGTTTCCAAAAGCAGTTATCACACCCAGGACACTCAAACGGCGCCTGGGTTAACCGCCTTGCCGGGTCTTGGAGATTCGCGAGGACGTTCCGGGCGAGGGACGAGGTGATGTAGGATTTCCACTGGTAGCAGGCGGCGGCGTGTTGGTTGAGAGTGAGGAGGTCGCTGCCCGAGGCGCAGGTGTTGGCTTCGAGATGGATTATTATGCCCGGGATGGTGGAGAAGAGGCGCGAGCAGCCGAAGCAGGGGATGTTGGTGGGGCGGTGGGTGAGGAGGTGCTGTGGGGGGGAGAGGAATAGAGGTTAGTTTGAAAACTATTGTTTCTGGGTTTCGTAGGGTTGGTTGGGTTGGATTGAAAGGAGAGGAGGAAGTGGTGGAAGAGTGTGTAGCTTTGAGGAACTTGAAAGAAATATATTGACTTGACGTACTTGCTGAAGATTATTCCAATTGTCATGGTGCTGTCCACACGCCCGACAAACATTACAATCATCAACGTGCCGCTCATAACCTCTATAGAAGAGCGTCGAGCATCCATAACACATGTCGGCGTCGTGCTCGTCCACGGCGTGGTCCAGGAGTTGGTCCCAGGAGTGAAAGTCATCTTCGCATTCATTGCAGATATTGTGGTGCGACGATTTCGATATGTGCTCGGCGTAGTTGCCGACGTTGCGGCGGCAGCGGTGGCAGTAGACCCAGCCTCTGTGGACGGGAGTGAGAAGATGGGGGTGAGGGTGAGGGGGAGGGGGAGGGGGAGGGGACGAGGAAGGGGACGTACGTGAAGGCGCCCATTTTGAAGGATGGGGATGGGTTGTTTGACTGTACTGGGGGATATGGGGGAGGAGCTACCCGCCTGGAGCGTGGTGGTGTAGCTAGAAACTTGTAATGAGTGGGATTGCGGGATGACCGGAAAGACTCCGAAAGAGAGAGGTCGGCGCACAGACCATGTCTTCTGCACGTCATCCTT
Organism: Aulographum hederae CBS 113979; assembly: GCA_010015705.1. Lineage (NCBI taxonomy): Eukaryota > Fungi > Ascomycota > Dothideomycetes > Aulographales > Aulographaceae > Aulographum > Aulographum hederae. The sequence continues at coordinate 483,533 of ML977154.1, forward strand.
CCATATGCTCATTATTTCCATATCTCAGATTCCAGTTTGCTCCTCCTAATAGTAACCACAGCACTGCAATGGCTTCGAAACGAATAGCCACAACCGCGACGAGGCCAATTGCCTCGTCACCTTCTCTCAGCACATACTCCTCCCGACTCCAACGACGACCCATCTCCGCCTACGGCTACGAGCAAGCCAAAGCCCTCGTCCTCTCCAAGTACGGCGAACCGTCCGACGTCCTCTCGCTCCATGGCCACTCCATATCTCCCGCCCACTCCAACAATCTGACACTACGCTTCCTCGCCTCGCCCATAAATCCCGCCGACATCAACCAAATCCAAGGCGTCTACCCCTCCAAACCGACTTTCACAACCTCCCTCAGCACCGCCGACCCCATCGCCGTAGCTGGCAATGAGGGCGTCGCCGAAGTCATAGCGACGGGCTCGAATGTGAAGACGGTGGGAAAGGGCGATTGGGTTATTATGCGGCAGCCGGGCTTTGGCACATGGCGCACGCACGCGCAGACGACGGAGGAGCATTTACTCAAGATCGAGGATAAGAATGGAATCACGCCCATCCAGGCGGGGACGGTCAGCATCAACCCGTGTACCGCGTACCGGATGCTGAAAGACTTTGTCGAGTTGAAGGAGGGAGATTGGTTCATCCAGAACGGCGCGAACAGTGGGGTGGGGAGGGCGTCGATACAGTTGGCCAAGCTGTGGGGATACAAGAGCATCAACATTATCAGAGCACGGCCGACGGGATCGGAGGAGATGAAGCAGGAGCTGAAGGAGCTTGGTGCCGATGTCGTGGTCACGGATGAGGAGTTGCAAGAAAAGGGGTTCAGCGAGAAAGTCAAGGAGTGGACGAGCGGCGGAAGGGAAAAGGTCCGGCTGGCGCTCAATTGCGTCGGAGGGAAGCCGGTGACAGCAATGGCGAAGGTTCTCAGCCCCGACTCGCATGTGGTCACCTACGGCGCCATGTCGAAGCAGCCCGTCATGCTCCCAGCGGGCATGCTCATCTTCAAGAACATTTCGTTTGACGGGTTCTGGGTGAGTAAGTGGAGCGCAGAAAATTACGAGGAGAAGAAGAAGACGGTCAAGCATGTGCTGGATCTGATAAGGGAAGGCAAGTTCAAGGATACTCCCGTGCAGGAGCTGCCGTGGGAGTGGGAGACGAAACAAGATACCCTGGTGCAAGCTGTTCAGGGCACGCTGGAAGGGTTTAGGGCGGGCAAGGGCGTGTTTGTCTTTGGTAAGACTTGAAAAGGTGGAGGTGGGTAGGTAGATAGGTAAATATGTACAAATATGCTTGTATAGAATAGAAGATGATGACCTAAGAGCCCGTCTCGGCTGGAAGTTCAGAACAACGTCATCCTCATTTTGGTGGTCTTGAGGAATGGAGGAGGTCTTTTAGCCCCTTTTAGTTCTTACTTTCGACATGCGAAGAACTGCGATCTCTGGCATCTAAGGGAGAGAATCTTCGAGTCAAGCGCCTAGTAAAGTGCAGTCTTAATAATCTAACTAGCTGAGATTTGGATAGTCAGTACACTCTACCTACCCTTTCTTAGTGCACTCTACCCTTCCTCAGTACACTCTTCCCTTCCTCAGTACACTCTACTCTTCCTCAGTACACTCTACTCTTCCTCAGTATACTCTACCCTTCTTCAGTACACTCAACCCTTCGTGAGGAGCTTACGATGCCTAGGGAATACCGTTGGACACCTGTCATTGAGGTTGCCTGCTGAGGCTGTGCATCTCTACAGTGGCGTAGCCGTAAGGCAGCAGTACACACGTGACTGCGCGTCAAGGCAACCGCACTAGTGTCACTAGCGCGATAAGCCCGCGTCTACATCTATATCTCAACCACAGCCCACCTCATCCACAATCCGACCTTCAACCACCACACCCACCACACCCACCTCTCTTCTCTGCGTCTTTGCACATCGCCCAGCATGGCTCCACACACTCTGGACAGCCTGCCTCCAGAGATTCTCGACAACATCTCATGGCATCTCACCACACCGGAACTGGGCGCGCTGCGGCTCACTTGCAAAGAGATCGAGGCAAAGCTCTTTGAACCATTCGCCGTCGAATACTTCACCACCAAGCAGTTCATGCTCTCTACGTTCAGTCTGCAGGCTCTGGTCGATATCTCACGTCATCCCAATCTTGGTCCTCGGATGAAGAAGGTCATCTTGAGCACTGATACCGTTGCCCCGCCTCATCGTTCTCAGCTCGCACACAGGCACAACCTGAACCCGGTGGAAGCTGCGAGTGTCGCCGCTCATTTCAAGCACTTCGAAGATCAAGAAAGGTTGAGGCAGCTTGGAGACGACGTTGCCCTGCTCAGCACGGCCTTCGGTCATCTGGGCAGCCGTTGCACAGTAATCGAACTCCGCGACTACAACTCGCGCATGCGAAAAAGAGATAACTGTTCTTGGCGAAGCTACGGTGCGCCCACCATCCAACGGGAGACTGGAAGTAACTGCCGTGTCGACGAACCTGTGCACGAACGTCTGTTCCGTGTGGTCCTCACTGCCATGGAGCGGAGCGGCCACACGTTCCACGAGTTCGAAACCAACTTTAGAAGCCATCTCTCCAACGTGACCAGGTCTAGGCTTACGGGCAGCGTTGGCGCGGTTCCTCTCAGCGCACTGCTGTTCTCCTCATCACGCCAGGAGAGCACTCGCACTGCTTTAAAACAACTGGAAGTGCTTAGGCTCGCCCTTGAGGTCGAGGATCCTGGCCACACAGCTGGCCTGTTGCCACATGATGACTCTATTCTTGCGGAGCCCCTCCAAAACTTCTTGTCTTTCACCCCAAACCTGACGCAGTTCCGATTGAATCTTCAATTCTGCCAAGGTGCTCCACAGTTTTTCTCTCACGTGGGTCTCAATTTTTCCCTGCCACAGTTGTCCACTTTCGAGCTTGGAAAGACCAGGATCGACGAAGACAGCCTTGTCCGCCTGTTGAAACATTTCGATACCGTCACACATCTGACAATCATGAAAACTACCCTTCATACCGGGCAGTGGGATCGTATCTGGGACTGCCTGGAAAAAGAGATGAAACTGAAATCGCTCTCTCTTTCGTCTCTCCAAGTTGGTCCGCGAGGTCAACCAATCCCAGTTGGTTGGAAGAAAAAGCAAGAAGTTGAAAGCCACGAGGATGTGAGCATAGAAATCAAGCTGTCTGGCTCAGAAGCAGATTACAAGAAGCTACAAGAAAATCTGGTGGTTATGGACTTGGCGTTCCACAAAAGCTTGCATGGTGGGCATGGCTCGGACACCGAATCCCAGTTCGAAGATAGCCTCATGGATGATGACGGCGAAGATGATGAAGGGAATGATGATGAAGGAAATGATGATGAAGGGAATGATGATGAAGAGGACGATGATGAAGGGGACGATTATAACGCAGATGGATTCATATTGTGATCTCTCATTAAAATGCACTGTTCTTGCTGCTATTTGCTCGGGATATGAACTATGGGGAATACCATGTGGCTTTTGGCAAGGCGGCTGGCGGGTGCACATCGGGTCTCGTCAGGGATGCTCGGAATGGAAGTCAATGAGAACGGGAAATGGCGAACGGCGAAAAAGCATCTAAGTTAATGTCATTTCTTGCTCTTTAGAATGAATACATTGCAATCTCATAGCAGATCAATCTTCCCTTCGCGGACTCTACCGTCCCTTGCCCGGCGCTACATGCCAAGAGTGACGACAGAAAATGATTCAAACGTTTCCAGTCTCGGATTGCAGTCGCGCGACATTTCCAACAACATCCATCCTATATTTCCATGCACCCGCCAAATGTTTCCCCATTATCAGTTGGGTCGGTTCTCTTATACTTCTCAATATGTGTCGGAAAAGATAAAATTGAGCGCTTCCAAGTAGTCGTTGTCAATCTATCGTAGGTCTCCAATTTCTGTCACACATTAAACCATCTCGACGACAGCGACAGAGCGCTATTGCGAAAAGCGGATGTTACAACCACAACGCTCGTCATAACTAAGTATCAGCTCCCACCACCCTTCCACTTCTTCTCTATGTTTCCTGTTTCCAGACTGTGTTCGCTCCAATCAACAAAATTCTACCATCTTCGTCTCCACCGTTAAGCATTGCAAACCTGCGGAAGATCGCGTTTCAAGCCACGGTAATCTTTCCTCCCGGCCGGCTGTCTCAAGTCGTTCCCTTTGGACCATTCCATGCAATGCAATGTAGGATCTTGGATGCCAATTCCATAGCACGACGCAACTCACTCTCCTCCTCGTTCACTGCTTCACACTCGCGGTGCTGCTCACAGCACATTCTCTTTTTCCCCTTCTCCCACTTACATTGTTGTAATGACGGCTCGAGCTGGTCTCAACCAGTAATTCATTCTTTTCCATATCCAAACTACACTAAATCATGAAGTCAGTCCTTGTTCTTTCGGCGCTGATGTCAGCGGGCGCTGTGTCAGCGAGGGCAGCGAATGGATATATTCAAGGGAGGAATATCATCGCGAGGGACAGCAACCCGAGTCCAGAGGTGCAGCAAGCGCTTGATGGACTCGCGGCCAATGACCCGAATGATGCTGAAGAGCTAAGACAGGTTTTGGGAGACATGGCGGCGGAGAAGGCGGAGAGGGCAGAGGTTTTCAAGAGGCAGATGTGTAAGTTCAGAAGACAACCCCTATTCAAGGTGTCCGTATACTGACCATTCTTCAAAGGCATGACAACAATGACCATGACCGTCACCAAAGAGATCACAGCCGCCATCTGCGCAACAGCAGACGCAGCAGCCGAATCTTCCCCCGCTGCCCAAGACGCCGCAAGCACAACAGCAGCCGGTGATGCTCAAACCGCTGCCGCAGACGCCAGTGCTAGTCCAGCCGCAGAAACGACCGCAAATGCAGAAGCCAGTCCCTCTGCCGACACCACAGATACCCCCAACGCAGCCGCAGAAAGCACCTCCCCAGACACCCCCTCCAACGCTGACTCCGCAAGTGCCACCTCGGCCGACGCAGCATCAGCAGACCAAAGCGCTCAAGGAGCAGCAGTAACCCTAACCCAACAAGCCCTCCAATCCAACAACGGCCTCGTAGCCATCGGCTTCGCCGCGACCACGAACCCGGACCTCGCCGTCACCGATAAAGCGACCGGTGTTGTTGCCGCGGCGGATGCGCCGACTGATGGGCCGGGGAAGGTGGAGGCGTCGGAGGAGGCGCCGTTGACGAATTTGAGGACGAGTGAGGGGGTGGATGCGCCTCAAGTGGAGGCGACGCCGGCGCCTGGGGTTGTGTCTGCTGGTGGGACTGATGCTCAGGCGACGGATTCGCAGCAGGCGGATGCTGCGCAGGCACAAGCGACGGATTCGCCGGCCGCGGAAGATGCTCAGGCAACGGACTCGCAGCAAGCAGACGCAGCTCAGGCCCAAGCAACGGACTCGCAGCAACCGGATGCTGCTCAGGCTCAAGCAACAGACTCCCAACCCGCCCAAGATGCTCAGGCGACGGACTTGCAACAGGCAGACACAGCTCAAGCAACAGACTCGCAGCAAGCGGACGCTGCTCAAGCCCAAGCAACCGACTCTCCAGCAGCCCAAGACGCTCAAGCAACAGACTCGCAGCAAGCGGACGCTGCTCAAGCCCAAGCAACCGACTCTCCAGCAGCCCAAGACGCTCAAGCAACAGACTCGCAACCAGCACAAGACGCCCAAGCGACCTCCGACACCGAACAACCGCAACAAGACCAACCTTCCCCCGACACTCCTCAAGACTCCCAACTTCCCCCCGACCAACCCCTCCCCCCCAACGCAATCCCCTCCATCACAGACGCAACCCCCGCCCAAGCATCCTCCCTCCTCGCCGCCGCATCGCGCATGCGCGCCACGAGCGTCGACGCCGCGGCTGCGTCGCAGGCGCTCGGGTTTGGGAGTGCTGTTGCTGCGCCTGGGGTAGGTGATGGGAAGGGGGATGCGAATGAGCAGGCGGATCGGGCGTTGGGATTTGGTGATGCTGTGCCGACGCCTGTGGGGAGGTGAGGTGAGGAAAGACAGGGACGAAGAAAAAAAGGAATGTGGTGTTTTGTTCCTAGTTTCGGAGATGTGAGGACGATAGCGGGTCCAAGGAAGCATGGAGTGAAAGCGATGGAAAGGGGGGTATTCTGGGAAGAAATCTTTTCTTTTTTTTACTTTTGTGTATGACTAAAATGGCTGGGTTTGACGAGATAGGAAATAGTATCAGAATGGATCTAGCTTAATATGAATAGCGTCATGAGAAAAGGAGTCGAAAGATTGTGAAACGAATCTGCTTTCCATGGATGGCGCAATGTGCCGGGCTAGAACAGACGTTGAATGAACTGCCGAATCCTGCTGTCCGCTTTCCGGAACCGTCAAAAAGGCAGATAGGGAAGAGTTCGGTGAATAAGAAAGCAGATATAACAGATGCAGCACCAATTCATCGGAACTTATCAGGAGATGAAATCTTGTTGTAAGAAATCTAGTCGGCCCATAACAGCAGAGCCACTTCAATCAGGGGGGTATATAGTACAGTAGCAAAAGGTAAGGGGGCACTTGCACCACCCTTCCCCGCACTGTTCTGGAATAATCTATCTGGCCATGGTGCAAATTCGCAAAAACCTCCCTCCTTGCTAACCAGATCCTTTTTTTCTGGGCCCGGCGGGTGTGTATCCTTTTGGGGGCACTGAATCTATGCAATTCACTTGGGGATTCCAGCCACGCTGTTCTTCTACTGGGGTTCTTCCCGAGGATGCCTGTGGGCCGTGAGTACATGTTTCTCAGCTAAAATGACGTCCGTCGAGGGGAATGTTCGAGGCGCATAGTCGAGGAATTCATCAGCACCTGTTTCCAGTTAGCAAAGAGTAATGTCAATGGCTGGCATATCATCCCACATCTTGTATTCAGCCTGTCCCTGCGCTTGCCGCTTGGGATCCTCCGTCTCGAGCTTGTAGCCGATCTTGATGTCAAGATCCCGCTTGTTCTTGTCGTTGGGCTTGTTCTCCAACACTCCCGAGATCTCTTCTCCGGACTCCACGGTCAGCGCCTCCTTCAGGTAGAATACGGTTTGCTTCCAGTGAGTATATTTGGTGTGGGGTCCGGTCGAGAACTTGATGGGTTTGTGGCATGCAGTGAACTCAATGTCAAACCAGGCGATGAGTGCGTGGACAAAGTCGTTGCGTCGGCATTCGAGGGTGAAGGGTGCGATGAAGGTAAGGTCGGCTGGGGTGACGGTGTAGAGATCGAACGAGATGATAGCCTTGGGGTCGGTAACGACCGCCTTCATGTCGACCGTGTCGACGAGAGGCTCGGTCAGAGCGGTGAGCTTCAGAGGAGTGTAGTCGAAGCCCCAGACGTTGTCCCAGACTGTTGATTTATTAGCCACAGCACCATGGAGCGCCACATTCAAACCTACAGCCAATCTTCTCTTCCTTGTACTCGCCATCCTCGATGCCAGCCATGAAGATGGTGGCCCGGTCGGGGAAGATGAGACCGTCTTGCTTGAGGTACTTGTCGCGCGCGTAGAGGACGGTGTCCAGCATGCTCTCGTAGAGGAGGAAATAGCCCATCCACTCTGATATGATGATGTCCACCTTCGGGAAGGGGAGCTCCACCTCCTCCATCTTGCCTTGAAGCAGTGTGATCTTTGCGCTCATTCCGTTCCTCTCGACGATCTCACGGGCCTTGAGGATGATGGTGGACATGTCGACGCCGATAACATGCTTTGCGCCAGCTCGGACGGCGAACCTACGAAGGGAATTAGCAAGTGTGTCCTCCCGTGAATAAAACTAGCAGCCAAACACACATGCTGAGGATGCCAGTGCCGCAGCCGACATCGAGAACGACCTTGTCGCGGAAGATGTGCGCATTTTGGTATATGCTGTCGCGGTAGCTTCGTGTCCGGACCTCGTCTTTCTACGAAATTGTGAGCGCGCAGGACGCGCAGAGCAAGGCATACAACACCATACCAGCATCTCCTCGTGGATCCCATGGTGGTTGTAGCTGTTGAAGTAGTGGGCTTCCGAGTGCTCCATACTTGAGGTCAAGTTTGGCTGGTCTGAGGCAGCAGCCATATTGGTGTTGGAGTTGTGGGTGTCTGGAGGTTTTGGTGGAGGAGACCTGGAACACAAACGAAGGTCTTGAAAAGGGATGCAAGAAGATGCCGAGGGTGGGAGGGTGAAGGGTGGATAGACGAAGGAGAGGGTGTCGTCGACTGTCACGGTGAAGTCGGTTGCATTGTGATTTTTGGGCTTCGCGAACGAGTTTCGATATTTTCCTCGCTCTCAGCCCTACGCCTACGGCTACGGTAGCCGCTAGCGACTAGCGCGATCTCGCCGAAACGCCTGGAGCGCGCTCACGTGATCACTCAAAGTCACGTGCGTTGGTTCATGTGTTGGAGTTGGTGTTGATGGTGATGGTGGATGTGGCGTCACTCTTTGCTGCTGCGTGTCTGAAACTATGTGCTTGCTAATTTCGTTCATACAAGTGCCGCTGCAATGTCCACAAACAAATCGCCTATGTTTAAAAGAACCTAAAAACACAGCAAAAAGAATTGAAGACGTAATTTGGTGTTTCTCAAAACATCTTCCCTTTCATATCCACGTGGAAAGGGGGTATCTCATAGTCCGCGACCAGCTCTCTATCAGACAACAAAAAGAGACAGACTCCGAAAGCACACAAAGCTCTACAAGGAGGCAATCAGATTCATACATCACAACGCCCCTTTCCTCAAAGAGAGTACCTCGAGGTAGTATGAACAAGTTTCCCCTTGACCCAAACAGCCACAACATTCCGGTCATCCCCGCTGTAGAGCCTGGATAGAAGTCAGCGTCAATTCAAGATCTGAAGGAGGAGAAACATACCATTTCGCAACGACATTGTCCTGGCTTTCCCACCCAAAGATATCAACCGGAGAGGTGTAGTCTTTGATGCCCTCACTGCCCTCGTCAACCTCGCCAAGATTGATCATCTGCACGTCCCAGTCTTTTCCGACTTCGAAACCTCCGATTTGGTCTTCCAGTCCGACAGTCTTGGCTCCACCGCGAGTGGCCAGGTAGAGCACCTCCGCAACCGAAAGCTTGTTGTCGTCTCCACCCTCCATCGCCACGAAGCGGCTCACCCAGATGGCTTGCCTGGCGCTTTCGAGGATGCTGGCGCTGAAACCACCGCTCACGTCCGTGCCGAGACTGACGGTGATGCCGGCGTCGACCAACTGTCGTACCTTGGCGGTTCCAGAGGTGAGGGCAGTGTTGGAGGCAGGGCAATGCGAGATTTTAGCATCTCTCTTCTTGATGAGGGCTTTCTCATCTTCTGTCAGATGGACAGCGTGGGCCAGAATCATCTTCTCTGTCAAAAGACCGGACTTTTCGTAGACGTCGGCGTAAGAAGTGCTGTCCGGAAATAGCTCCTTGACGAACTGGATTTCTCCCTTGTTTTCCGAGATGTGTGTCTGGACGGGAAGGTTGGTCTCTTTGTGCAACTCTCCCAGCCGATCTAGACATTGCCGAGTGCAAGAAGGAGCAAATCTGGGGGTGATGATAGGGGTAACGAGTTGATGCTCTGGGTCAATCTTCTTGATATGGTCAATGCATTGGCGGGTTGCGGAGATGACTTCGTCGACAGTCTCGTCGCGGTAGTAGTCGGGGGCATTTTGGTCCATACAGACGCGGCCGACGAAAGCCCGTTGTCCTCGCGCCAGACAGATGTCTGCGAGAAGGTTGGTCGAGGGGACGTGGATTGTGGCGTAGTAACTCGCGGTGGTGGTTCCGTTGGCCAACGTTCGCGACACAACTCGGTTGTAGACTGTTCGGGCGACATCGAGCTCTTGGAACTTGCTCTCCAAGGGAAACGTGTATGTGTTGAGCCAGTCGAGCAGTGTACTCGATCCGAAGATACCGGCATTTGGATATTGGCTCGCCTGAGCTTATCAGTATGAAGTTGACAGAACTCTAGCTTGGAGACTCACGTGGATATGGGTATCGATGAAACCTGGGAACATGAAGCTGTTCGCAAAGATCCGCACAACTTTTGCGTTTTCCCAGCCCGGCTTCTCGAGCAAGACCTGGACATCCTTGACGTTGCGTTCGACAAAGACGATCTTCCCTCTCTCATCCACGCCAATGCCACCGTGTTCACATATTTCCAGCTCTTTCAGGGAAACTGAATGGACGAACCGTCCAAAGAAAATCTGAGCCATGTCGGAGATGAATTTGTTGGTCGAAGAGAAGAAGACAGTTAAGTTATGCAGTGATCACGAATTATGAATGAGATTCAGGAAAGCGTCTCAAAGATGTCGAAATTATAATCACAAAACTCCTGGATGGTCGACTTGTTTTATCACCACCGCAACGTCCATGAGAAAAAGCAACAGCAAGTCTCGCCCGTCCATTTGGCGGTTGAGCGGGCTAAAATAGTGGTCACGTGCACTCGGCCAGCTCCGACGCCCTCGAAAAATCTCGGCCTAGGCCTCCAGACGAGGAGAACAACACCGCTTCGAGCAGGTCTGATGCTTTTACGTCCGAATCAACCTCTCCTGTCAAAGTGTCAAAGGGCGCAGAACGCCTACGGCTAACGTCTTACACCGACTATCGTGCAATATTCTTGGGAGGGCCACTGCACGAAATTACTGGCGTATTATTATCATCGATCTTCACATTTGAGTTGAAGAAAACCTGAGTAGTTTGGAACGTATGGAGCGTTCACAGTGGGAAAGAACTGCCACTGTCTTCCATCAACTCTATCCAAAGGCACAATTTTCACACAGTTCAGTTGACGTTTAAGAGACAACTATCGAAATGGAAAATAGATGGACATTAGGACAGAATATTGCAATATTCACATCTCATCGTTAGTATGCTCATCGACATCAAAATGAAGCGCGAACAAACTCCATCATCCCCTATTCCCATTTATTGCTATAGCCTGAGCGACATTCACTTCCTCAAAGCTGACGTCCCATCTTCAGAAGGCAATCCCTCCTCATCTCCAGGCTCAGTATAAGTGCCCTTAGGCTTGCCAGCGCCCCTTGTGCGACCGCTAACCATGTTTGATTCATCGATGGCGTCCGTGTCGTCTTTCGCTGTTGTGGTTGTTAGCACTTTTTCCCAGACTACCAGCTGGTCGGGGCCAGGAACAACTTACCCAGTTGCTCGTCGCTGTCTTCGGTTTCGGGGTTGACGCCGCTGTCGATGGTATCGGTGTCCTTTTCGACCTTCAACTCGTTCTGGCCAGTCCGGCTGGCATAGTCGTTGTCGGCGAAGTCGTCTTGTGCGTTATCGGGGGTGTATTCTTTGTTGGCAGACATGATGGAGACGGAAGTTGTAGCTTAGGAGTAAGGATCGATGGGATTGATGAGGACTCTTTTGTGGAAATTGTGATGTAAGTTGAACACAGTTATGGGAATAGGAAACAAACTTGACATGGAAAGGACAATGGTACTTATGCACCAACTCTTCCTCCACAGACAACATGAAAACCGGCCCGGCAACCATGACGAATAGAACAAAAAGGGGCATCAAGCCACAGAGGTCAACACTGTCGACAGCATGACAACACCAACCTGATCGACCACAGCGAAACCATGAGTACAGCAGCGGGTCAAAGCAGATCCCCTAAATCCACGACACCTACTATGGGATCATGATCTAATCGTCCCAGGAACATATTCGAGATCGCTTCCAGTAAACATAGGTGGGACAACAGGACACGCGAGAAATTGACTCATCAAAATGGCGACCCAGCTAGAGATTGACAGGAACCGACAAAGCCACAGCCACTCGGTATCCTGTCTACGCTTTGTCTAGAGATGTCATCAAGACGACAGCTCAGCCGCGGATGTCATAGACGGCGCGGAAGGGGAATAGCTTCAGGGACCCCAGATCCCGCTAGACGGCGGGTAGAATCGTAGAATCGGAGAATCTTGCTTTGTGGGGGAGATCTGACAGGTACCGATCTGGGCTATGAATGGATGTTATGGAAGGGTATGCGGATCAGGATGGGGAAATTGGGAATTCGATCTGCCGATTTTTTTGGGAGGAAGAGTGCGCATTGCTGCTGGTTGCGTCATTTCAGGGGAAGTTCTTGTGTTCTCACTTCTTCCACAAGTACTCGCATCTCCTGACCGTGTAGGATCGTGTCTTTGATGGAGAGCTTCTCGCACTCCACGTCGGCTCATGTGGACATAGGAAATCATACGTGATGTACGTTTGAGAAAGCTCAACGCGGTGCAGGTGGCTCTGCGAAAGAAATCCTCATGACTCGCCCCCTTCCTCAGCAACTCCTCACATGACTCGCCATATCTAACGGCTATCACCAACCCAACTTCAACCTCGAAACTTCAACCTCGCTTGACAGAAACCAAGAGCCAAGCAAAAAATGCGAATGTTCCACTTTCAAGAGCTTCAAGAAAAGCTTGTTTGAACCATCAAAGGACGCCGTGCCTGGACGTAATCAGGCCCGCAGCCTACACGTGTAATACGAGACTCGCGTAGGTTTCTTCAACACCAAGGCTGTCGAATTGGACTCGTCTGGATTTATTCGCAAGGTAGGTCAAGGCTTGGTATTACTCTTGGAAGAGTTTTGTCAGCGTCGAGGGTTCTCATGTTTTGCAACTCCTAGAGTAATTCGCAATCTCAAAGTCAACCTTCCAATTCCTTCGTTTCTCGTTAAACTCCGAACAGCCCTGATAGTCAATACCTTCAAGTTCCCCCTCCGCCCTCCCACACACACAACGCAATCCACACCTTGCTCTCCGCTATCTCCATATTATCTCCATCCCACATTCGCCCCCTGTGTAGCATCATCTCCCCCATCCCACTCTCACCCCCTCCAGAGTCCACCTGCACACCCCCAACCTCCAAGCTCCCCAGACCCCAGTCCACCAGCAGCCCCACCAAGATCACCACAGATAAGGTAAACCTCCCTAAAAACCCTCGCCCCACCGTAGAGCCGCACGCCATCTTTTGCCCCGCTGGACCCCGCAGAGTCGCCCCAGGATTCCAGGAACCCCAGACTCGGCATCACCCCCATCCCCAGCACAGAAGAGCCCAGCCATCTCAGCATCTGCACAACCCCGGCAAACCCACATCACGCTCCCAAGACTCACCAGACAAGAAGAGACGTGTCCAGACCCCACGCGCGACAGAGAGGGAAACGCGTCCTCGCTCAGGGTCTGTCCACTCCACTCGACCGATCGCCTCCCCTGCCCAGTCGCACGCCCGAGCGCCCGAGACTTGTTCATCTACGACGGTCAACGACTGACTGGAGACGAAGCAGGTGGATCCTGGGATGGAGTCGCTCCAAGGCTGTGGAAACACCCAGGGCCAGGGCAAGGTAGGGCAGGGGCGGGCCGTCAGCACGCACGCACGCACGTACGCGCCTGATGGCCGTGCCGGCGGACCGTGAGCGCTCGCGGCGCGCACGGGAGCGTTTGGACTTGGTTATAGGTGGTGGCTAATGTAACGTGAGGCTTTTTGTGATAGGCGTATAGGTTGATGTGAGTGTGGGGGAGGGATGGGTGGAGGAGAATAGAAAGGAGAGGATGAGTGGAGGGCAGAGGAGAGGAGGAGTCAGAGTTGCATCGACCATCTACCATCGACCGCTGGGTCCCTTCCTCCTCTCCCATACCCAGCAAGAGACGAGCCAATCCAGCGCACTCCATCGAAGCTCAGCCGAACATCTTCCCAGGTAAATCAGCGACCTACCTCACACCTACCTGCCTGCCAATAACGCTATCAGCTGTGAACTCCGATTAAGGTACCTCCTCCTCGTACCTACAGCAGCCAATAAACGAAGCATTCGCCAAGCTCCCCGTGTCTGCATCTCCCATGTGGTTTGCCTTTCCATCGTCCAAGAACTATAAAACTCCCAAGCCTTGTGTTTCTTGTCCTCCGTGCAAGCGAGCGAAGCCGCGAATCTATCCCATCATCCTCCTCGCCACTCCGCAGGAGTAGGACTGGATGTCCTGCCAAGTATTTTTACTCGCAGCCTTCCAGGCAAAGTAGAATGGTGCAGTGCTCCTTTCTTAACCAGAACCCCGGCTCAACGTCCAGTCAGACCGACGCTATCCGCTCGACAAGGTCATATAGGTAAGGCGGTCCCTGCATCTACGTGTCTCCCTGTAGGCTGTTAGCGACATCTCCATCCCTCATCTCGTCGCCCCGTCTCCCTTCAAGTCACCAGGGGACCTGGCCTCTGGGCACGGACCGAGAAAATCATAGACAAGGTCAACCGTGGACGTTTCGTCCGCATGAGCCTCTTTTGATCTGCGAGCGGCGATGAAGGCGACGACGACTCCGCACTGCCGCAGTGACTGTGACGCATGCTGTAGAGATGTGACGGTCTGCAGCTCGCGCGCATACGAGAGGACATATGTGGCGCTGTGCTATCCCGGGCCGTGTGGGGGATGCGATGGGGGCGAACTTTTTGAAGCGATGGGATTATGCATGCACGGACTGGTTGCGGGGAAAGAAGAATAAACAAGTCGTAAGACGCATGGAGGATCGAGATGCACAGCCAAACCAATTAGAAGAGAGAGATAGAAACAGAGAGGAGAGAGCGTTTTTTGCCCATATTGATTAGTATAAAGTAAGTTGCAAGCAAGTAGATGTTGTGTAATCCAACAGATAGGTAAGAAGAAAAGAAACACGGGAGCTGAAGGCTTTGTAGTAGTAGCCGAGTAAAAGGAAGGAGAAGGGTATCGTAATTTTTCTTGTCGCCATCGCTCGCGGCCCAACAGAGCAATTTTTTGTGTCAACATCCATTCAGATTTCCGGGACAAACTGACCGACCGGACACCTGAGTGGTGATTTTCACTCATCATGCCCATCCCACCATCGCTGAAACACACAATACAAGGATAGAGTAGCGTAGACCGACAATCCCAGGAAAAATCACAGCAACACCCATGAGCCACGGGGCGCGCACGCCAGTGCCCGCCACAACGCTCCAACGCTAAACAATAGTGAAAATCATCAGCCAGGATAAAAGAAACCCTGGGCTATAAATCGCCCCCGCCCATCAGGGTACCACCATCAAGCTTTCTGCCCGTCCGATATTAAATCATGTGGGGTAAGCTTGACGCTGCAGCGCAGATACGTGGGTGATGAGGGGGACGGGGGAAGGGTATCAATAGAGCTCTCGAGTGCGGCGACCGCTGTAGGCACACCAATCGCACTGCCACATCATATTGTCAGCCTCATCGAGCTCGAGTGGGGGTTTGCCCATCAGCGGGAGAATTTTCGGAACTTACCGCCGTGGCCGACGAGCCGTCGTTATCGACAATGCAGTACTCGGCCGTGCAGTTGGAGCAGCGGCGAATATAGACAGATTTGCAATCGATGCACGTCTGTCCGCAGCCGAAGCAGTCGCGGTAAGAACCCATCTGCTTGGAGAGAATGGTCAGCAAAGCCGGTCTGAGGAGTGAAGTTTGGTCTATACTTTTCGTCGCGTCCGGAGCGAGGACTTTGGGCTTCAAGGGAAGATTCCGGTTGAGGTGAGGTGAAGAACGGATGGCCGGCCACCCTTCATCCCCACATCCCGTTGCTTCCTGCTCCGGACATCATCTCCCCGACGAGACAAGAGGCTATGCAAAGACCCATATGTACCTTGGCTTCTTCTTGGTGTACATGCTCGGGACTGTTGGTCTGTCCCGCAGTGTCCTGGGGTGGGTGCGGCCGTGCATTCGCGGCGTAACAGCTTTCGTCCCAGAATTTGTTGCAGCGCTCGCACCAGCGGCCTCGCAGACAGTCGTCGCAGCGAGCCATGAAGAGCGGCGCAGAGCCGTCAAATGTGTGGGGCTTCTGGGCTGCTTGGACTGTGGAGGAGTGGAGCGGTGGAGGCGCGAGGAGTGGGAGGTGCGAAGATGGCGAATGCCCGAAGACTGCGGGTCCCTCTGGGCATGAGCCGCATTTCATACATCCAGCCTGTCCAAGAGCCACAGTTGCGATGGTCGGCGGTAGGTAGTCTCCAGCGTCGACTTCTCCTCTGGCATTCGCAACGGGAACATTGTGGCGAGGACCTCTGCAGAGAACGGCGTCGAAGGCTATGATACCGGCGCAAGCCTGGAGTGTCTCTGCCCATTCCGGACCGGGGGTCTTCCTCACCATGCGGCCGGAAGACTGGTACCACTTGTCCTCTGTGTTTGCCAAAGTATTGTTAAGCGACTCTTGCGACTTGTGGTTCCACTCGGCGCCGATCTGAGCTCCCTGAACATACATGACGCCTCCCTCTGGAGTAGGAACGCGACCTGGCGACCGCTGCCTGATGGGGTTGCTGTCTGCCGGAGTCTGCTCTTTGGCGCCGAACACGTACAGACCCTTCAGACGCGGTGTGCCAGCTGGTCTGCTTGGCCGGACTGCGTACATCAGAGATTGTCGCAGCTTGCGCTCGTTCAGGTGCTTTGCCTCGCGTATGGACAGTATCCGGACATTGTACGAGTCTTTTGTGATGATCTCGTTGACCATGTCGGCCGTCACCGTGAGGCCGTCGAGGACCAGGGTGGACACGCAAGCCAACACATTCTTCCTCGCAAGCTTGTTGAATATTCCCAAGAGGGGACCCGAGTAGAACTCGTCTTCAGTGAGGGCTTCATCCATGCGTTGCGACCGCCATCTTACGCCTCCCTTGTCGATGGAGCTCGAGTCGATGGAGGCGGCCTTGACGGTGGTGAGATCGAGGCGGCGGAACGAGTCTGGAGAATTGTTGATCAGGTAGTGGAAGCTCTTGCTGGTGGCTGAGAGGGCGAGCAGCGAGCAGACGTCGAGGTAGGGGGTCGTTTGGCGGAGTACGAGCGAGTTGCAGAGGAGGTCGAGGAGCGTCGTAGCCATGTCACAGTCGCGAGCAGCTGTATCTGGGCCGGTCGCGTAGGTTGAGTGCGGCGCGAGCAGATGTGAGGTCGCGGAGAATATTCTGGGTGGTGTGAGATGGGCGGATGGGTCGAGTCAGGGTGTGGAAGGTTAGGTATGCAGGTAGGGGTAGCGGTAAGGTTGGCGTGGAAAATGTTGAGAAGGGAGACGGAGGCGAGATAAATAGTAAACACGTCAGGACCGATGCGCTCATACGGTACAGGAAGAAGAAAAGGCAGTCTTGATCACTTGATAGGTTTCAGGAAAAGCAACCTCACTCAGCAACTGCAGTAATGCTGTGCGGCTGCGGGCTGGACGGTGATTGTCAGAGGAGCGTCTGAACGGGGTTTGGAGCCGACAAGGGGAGCTGAGGCAGGCATTATTGCAGGTGGGAAGCGTGCAGGTGGGGACCTTGCCTTGCCATGCACAAGAGTCTGGGGGTATTGTAGAAGGGGGGAGCCCGGGGGTTAGGACTGTTATACAACTTCTATTACTACCTATATCTACCACTGCGAGATAGCCGCCTACCTGATTTCTCGAGGATTTCAGGAGACATATTCTGTCTAGGCACTACCTAGGGATGTGATTCCCCTGAAAGAGCTGTTCTTCTATACTCTTTCCTAAAAGTACATGTTCGCGGCTCTCCATCGGTCCCGTGAAGATGAGGCTCATGCGTCACCAAGCCGGCGACAAGCACAGACAAGGACGACAAGAAGCTCTGGCCAAGCCCCGCCGTCGATCATAGTGAGATGCGCTGGACGCACTGTGGCTTGCTTCCGTCTTCTCCGCGAGGACCGCGAACCGGCGCCGGGCGTCATGTCTAATTAAATTTGGTCCAAGAAATGTTCGGGCGCGGCATTCCTCCACCTCCGTGGCCTCCGACGGTCATAGCGGAGCCGAGCCTGAAGCTTCGAGAAGGCATTGCTCAGCAAAATGGAGTAGACAACAACCATAATCCTGATAACATTGATGATACTCGACTACCCGTGACAAACCTCGTTTGCCACCACCATCCATGGCTCGCGCCAGCATTGCTGCCTGCGCCTCTATATCAACGCGTTAGTCGACGTCTGCCCAGCCGCCCATCGCACCACAGCATCCTCAACTCCAAGACCATGACCGCAAACACAGACCTCGTCTTCGCTGCCCAGTACTCCGTCACAGCCTCGCCACCAGAACACAACAAGCACCTGCCCGGCGACAAGATCCTTCTACCTTCCGAAACCCTCCAGCAACTCCTGGACGCTGCACCGCTGGTTTCCCGGGAGTCTCGCAGCTCCCAACCCTTAACCTCCACCTTCGATCCCTTCAACCCTTACACCTTTGCAGCTGAGCGCCAAGCCCGGAGTGAACAAGTTCAGGATAGGGTCCAGGAGCTGCCACATCCACTGACCTTCCGACTCGTCAACCCCCTCAACGGACGTGTGGTTTATGCAGGTATCCGCGAGTTCTCCGCTCCCGACGGCCAAGTCGTGCTTAGCCCTTTTCTCGCTGAAGCACTGGGCATCGAGCCCTCCAAAAATGATGCCAAGAACAGCTCCTCTGACCTTGAGTCTCACGAGGATGTTCTCATGCCAGACCGAGTCGAGGACTTGCAACTGGATGGGGCAACGCTGCCGACCATCACCGTCCACGCCAAGCAACTCCCCAAAGGCACGTTTGTGAAATTCAGGCCACTGGAAGCCGGCTACGATCCAGCAGACTGGAAAGCCCTCCTCGAACAGCATCTACGTGGGAACTTTACCACCCTCACCAACGGAGAAGTGCTGGTAGTTCCAGGAGGGCGCGGCCTTGGAGGTAAGAAGGAAGAATTTCGTTTCCTCATCGACGGATTTCAGCCCGAATGCGACGCCATCTGCATCGTCGATACCGATCTCGAGGTCGACATTGAGCCTTTGAACGAGGAACAAGCGCGAGAGACCCTGAAACGCATCGCTGCAAAGGCACATCGTGCTCCTGGATCCGGGCAAGGGAGCTCTGTGGGTGGGGACCTGGACCTTTTCAACGCACAGCAGGGCCAAGTCTTGCTTGGCGAGTATGTCGACTACCAAATCCCATCGTGGGCACGCAGCCAAGGTATTGAAGTTGAACTCGGCGGAGTCGACGACGACGAAGAGATCGACTTGTACGTCAGTCCATTCGGGCCAAGACAACGCTCGAAACCGAGAGAGGACGAATATGTGTTTGCCGAGTGCTCAGGTCGGTACCCCAAGCGGATTCGGTTGCAACCCACCAACGTAGAGCTGGAGGATGCAGAAGCTCTCTGGGTGTCAGTCCATTCGTGGAATCCATCAAATGGTGACTTTAGAGAACCTACAAGCCACCCATTTAAGCAGTTCACTATTCGCGCTTCTCCTTTCGATCCAAAAGGGGCAATTTCAAACGACGATCAATCAGCAGATGAAGAGCAACCTCCAAATCCAGGAGATGTACAGTGCAACAACTGCAAGCAATGGGTTCCTGGGCAGCGCCTGTTCATGCACGAGAACTTCTGCCTGAGAAACAACATCCTCTGTCCGAAAGGTTGCGGCAATGTCTTCCAGAAACGCTCAGAAGCGTGGAACAACCACTGGCACTGCGAACACGATTCTTCCTACGGCAACACCACTCTATCTCGCTCAAAGCACGACTACCTCTTCCACACGCAACAGCAATGCCAAGCATGCGACCGCACCTTTCCCACCCTGACGGAGCTCGCCCATCATAAGACCACCGTCTGCCCTCAAAAGCTCATTCTATGCCAATTCTGCCACCTCGAAGTTCCACAAGAAGGCGACCCGGACGTCCCCAATGCCGAGGCTCTCCTCTCAAACCTGACTCCACACGAACTCGCCGATGGCGCCAGAACAACGGAATGCCACATCTGCGATAAGATTGTGCGGCTCCGCGACATGTCCACCCACCTCAAAAACCACGAATTCGAAAAGACGAGTAGACCGGAGCCACGGCTGTGCCGGAATGTCAATTGTGGCCGCACTCTCGACGGCGTGGGGAAGAATGGCGATACCCGCGCCAGCACCCGGATGGGCCAGGGACCGGGTAATGACATCGGTCTCTGCAGCACGTGCTTTTCTCCACTCTACGTCGCGACCTACGACCCAGAAGGCAAGGCCTTGAAGCGCCGAATCGAACGGAGGTACCTCAGCCAATTGACCACCGGGTGCGGGAAGAGCTTCTGCAAAAACGAATACTGCAAGACGGGGAAGAAGAACTCCGGGGTCGAAGGCAGCATGTCGATGAAAGACGCGTTACCGATCATCAAGCCCTTCCTCGAGGGTTTGCAAAGTGGAGCTTCCCCACTGCATTTCTGCGTTGATGAGGGGAGTCAGCGCAGGAGAGGGCTCGCCGAGATGATGAAGGCGGAGGAAGAGCGTGTGCCGGGCATGCAGAGGTATGCTTTTGAGTGGCATGTCGCTGCTCTGGAGGCTGAGGCGGGGAATTTGGATAGGGCGAGGAGTTGGCTGAAGGATTTTGCTAGGGCGAGTGCTTAGATGAGTGGAGTGGAGTGGACTGGTGATTGTCTTTTTTTCTTTTCGTATGTTTATGAATGCATCATGATATACCCGAAACTCTAATGATTATAGATAGATAGAAATGTTCGAATGTTCTTGCGAAGGAGTGGTCGCTTTCGTTGTTCATTCTTAGCACTTTCCAAGTTGTCAACTTCCATTTTTCCTTCTCGACTCCATTCTGTGGATATCCAATGCCAGTGGGTTTCGTTTGGGCCGAGTGCCTGGAGGTATTTCCTTCCTTCTTGTCACTGAGGCTGAAGTTCTCGTGTTGTTGAGGTCCGCCTTGGTCGCTGCTGCCTTTACAAATTGAAATCTCTTCATCATGTCATTACCTATCCTCCAAGTTACCACTCGTCTCCAAATTCTCTCTCGGATACTTCGATCCGCAGCTTTTCAACTCATCACTTTATTCATTCGTCGGCTGTCCCGCAATTCTACCTTTCAGCCCAGTCGTTTCTGATACGCTCGATATCTCTATTTACGACCGTCTGCCACTCGCCGGCAAGTCTGTGTTCGATCTTGGACGAACCTTTCGGGGAATGCTTTTGGCCTACCGCAGCCATGTTCGACTCGTTCATCTCGTTCACCGCGTCCAACTCCCCCAATGCTTACCCCGAACCTGACACGCCCACCTTGCCCGCAACATCAAGCCCAGTTCCTTGGCTCACAATCTCCCCAACACCCCCCACCCGCACCCTCGCACCATCCAACCCACCTGCCCCGCCTCCTACCACTCAAAAACAGGCCAGCCAGCGCGATCCCATTTACTCCTGCGACTATTGCCGCCGCTGCGACATCTGGGTCGTCGACATCATATGGCACGAGCTGGGCTCGAAAAATCATCATCCATGCCCGAGATGCCGGTTTGATGCGCGCTTCCGGAAGGATTTGGTCCACCATTGGCGCATTTCGACCTGTATGATCGTCTGCGATGGCTGTTTGAACGGGTTCCTGTCGATGGAGAAGCTGCGTGAGCATTATAGGAAAGTTCCGACCTGTATGCAGTGTAAAATTCACTTTGAGAGTCAGAAATCGCTGTTTCGGGTTTGTGTTTTCATTCCAATCTTCATCTCTACCTCTGTCCTGCATGTTACATACCTCTACATCTTCTCATCGGCTAAGCAAGAACTGACATACACTCCCGAAACCCAGCACCGGCGAATCCACCTCCCCCACAACCGCCAATGCTTCGCCTGCCCCCTCTTATTCCAAAGCTATGCCGACATCCTCCGCCACCTCGAATCCGGCACCTGCAAGAGCGGAATCAAACACTTCCACCTGGACCAATGCACCGCCACCTTCCCCCACTGGCAAAACTTCATGGCCAGCCACCAACACCGCCTCCACATCTTCGACCCCTCGAAGCATCCGGTCCCGGTCACCATCGTCAACGGCGTCGAGAGGTTGCGCCCCTCGTTTGTCTGCGCGGCTTGTGTCTGCCATTCCGGCCGAGATGGTGGCGGAAAGTATGCGTTTGAGCGGCTTTCGCAGCTGGTTGCGCATTGGGAGGATCCGCTTGAGCATCGTGTTGCGGTTGTGGGGGATGATGGGACGCCGAAGATGTTGGTGCAGTGGCTGAGGGGGAGCTTTTCTGTGCGTGCAATTTTCAATACCTGAACAAGAAGCCTTTTTGGGATCATGGAGGGTTGAGGCTGGCGGGAGTTTTATTTTGGGGTGTGACGTTCGGTTTTTTTTTTTGTTTACTTTGATGCACTTGGTTGGTTGAATTGTACAGAGCTTGGAAAGTCGAGGCTGGTTATGATGACTTTGAGCTTGCGAGACTGATCGTGATACCGGCACCATCATTTGAATCTCTAGCGATGTGTAATGGGATTTTAGACCCAGCAGAGATCACATGCTTAGTTGATCACGTGCTTTAAGCACGTGACCTGCCTCTACATATAGACGGCCATTCTCATTCTTTTGAGATGGCATGCGACACCACATGGAGATAGATATCTAATGGAGCGCATCACTTCTGTTTACTTTCTTATTGACTGGATTGTCCATTTTTCATTAATTTCTGATATCTAATGGAGAAACGGCCCATTGGATTTCCCGATTTTACTGTTTTCTGAAATCTAACTGAACGATTCCTGCTTGGATGTCGGCATCTGAGAGGTTCCTTACTGTCTGACTGCCTTCCCTTTCTGCTTCCTGTGCTCTAGGCTTATTCAGGCCCACCCCCCTTACACTATTCCGTGTTGTGTGGTGTTTCCCATCACAATGGCTTAGCCGGAAAGGAGGAAGAGAGTTCTATCTTTCCTACCATACTCTCTCCAGACTTCTCCAACTCGCGACGTATCGGCTGCCAGTAGAAATTGATCTCGGCTGTACAAAACGAGAACTGAGAAAAGAGAGCTACAGAAGGAAACTCGCTTGGATACGGCATTTCTCTCGTCATTCCTCCCGCCAATCAAGGAGGGTTGCGAGAATGCCTTTTGGCAGCAGTCTCTCACTAAAGCATGCTCTAGTCTTGACGGATGAGAAGAAGGAAGGGGACAGCGGGAGGTTTGCTGAAAGTGGTTACTGAAAATGGCCAGGTTAGGTAGTGGGGGTACTTGGGTTCACTGGCAGAAGCGTGTAGTCCAATGCGGGTGGCGAGTCTTTGAAATGTTGTGCCTGCAGCTCACCTTTTTTACTCCTGGATATCTAAAAGTAGTACGAAGCATATGCTCGAGATGCTTGAGATGAACGGAAGATTCAATCTGTTGGTTTCTTTCAACTCGGACACTACTTTAGGTACCTATCTGGGTAGGTAGAAAGTGGAGTATGCTCTTGACACTTGAGATTGAAGAGGTTGGAGATTCAAGTCTTTTACTAAAAAAAGGTTTTAGTTCGGATATTGCTCCAATTTTTAGCTACTAGAAGATGCTCTCGGTGATTGAGTGGGAAAGGGAAGCCTGATCTATTGGGTTTCTTGGATTCGGATACTTAGATATGCTCTTAACACCAGAGAAAAAAGATAAAGTCCAATCTCTTGGTTTCCCTGGATTCGGATACTACTCCACTTATCTGGCTACTAGGATAAAAGTCCCATTGATTGGGTTCTTTGTGATACTAATCAATACACCTAGCTATCGAAATATGCTCTTGGCGCTAGAGAAGGAAAGGTAAACTCCAATCTCTTGCCAGTTTTCTTGGATACGGATACTCTACTCATAGCCGTGATGAGTGTTCCAGGTTCTGTCCAGATTCACTTCCCCTGCACCCCAAACTGCGATGATCGACTCCATGTACGCACAAGGCCTCGCGTCTCCGCGGGCAAACGATTCGTGGAGAAAGTAACAGCCATCTTCTGCATGTATCTTTGAGCCTAACACTCTGGAAAGCGCTCCATAGTTCCGGTGCGACGTTTCGAGAGTTGCGATCTATCATATTGCCGAATGGACCGCGGGGGATGGTAGAGCTGTAGATACCATATCCAGGGACACAAAGGACGGCAACAAGTAGGGATCCCTGCCATGCCGGTCGCCCTGGTTCCCTGCTATACCCTCGAAAGTAGGCAGCTTCATGATTCTTCATCACCCAATTGTATTTTTTGTTTGCTTTGAGGAGCAAATCGTAATAATCAGGGCAGGCTGCTTCGAGATCGTCAAACTTCTTCACCGAGGTCCATGAGTACTTGTATCTGTCGGGTGTTCTCGTCATCTGGAGAATGCACATCCATCGGCTCTTGAGCATTGGATAAAGGGGTAACGACCTAGAGACTGACGTCTTGTGCAGCCCTCTGAGTATCAGTGATGTCGACGGCGGAACACAAGAGGAAAAGACCGGCAGTTGCAGCTAGCCAGTAGATAGGAATGGCCAGCATCCATTGGGGGAGCATGATTGAGGAGTAGTTGGGAGTAGATACAGAAAAGTTGGAGGAACAGTGGGTTGATTGAAGTGCAATCACAAAAATGTAGGGCAAGAAAGTAATGGAGATCTCTGTAAGAGCACAAAGCGCATGAAGAGGTGGACAGAATGCCCGTGGAGATACACTTGCCTGAAATACCCCCAACGAGCGGCAGACGATTGCGGCGAGTCCACGAAAAGACACATACAGACGGCCAGGAGAATTGGACCACCACAAAGACACTTTTACGAGACGATCCGCTTCGCCTCAAGCAGCTCGTATCGTCAGCTCTAGCGCAATGCCGCAAGCCATTTCGATTGCTACATGTAACTCAAGATGTACGCCAACACAACGTAACCCGAGACTCATGCTGTTACTCCTGAGGTTCTGAAGACACTTGTTTGTCTGGTACTGGCTTTGGGACCCTGAAAATTTTGTTGAGGGATCTCGGGAGAGGCGCGTTCAGCGTATCTCCGGCCTCCGGCTTGATGGGGCTCTTCCTGCTCCAAGAATAAGAGCAGAATTCGGAAACGTGGTAGATTGATATTTTTAGAGAGAGGCGAAATAACGATGGAAGCGGCGAGAGGCGTAGGAACATTGTTGCAAAGGGCTGTGATACGACAAAAATGCTGAACAGTTGGCAAGAAAAGCTTCGATCTGGGAGATGGCGCGAGAGACAAAAGATGTAGAAAGGAATGTGGGAACCACGGACAGTGATAGTGGAGATAGCCGATCCCTACCTGTTTCGCACTCACCTGAAGGAAGCTTAATGTTTCCTGGATGTGGTGAGAAGAAGGGAGCCTTAAGAATCTCAGGATCTGGGGACTGGGGCTGCGGGGAAACAATCTTCCGTGCTACCTTCACCTCCCCAATACAACTCTAAACTTCACTCATTCATCCTCCACCCTTCTACACTCCCACCAACCGTTCAGTCCTCGCGCAAGACCATTCCAACGTGTCTCGAAGCCTCACATCTGTCATCGAAATGACACCTATCTTGACCCCATTAACGGCCATGAGCTTGCAACTATCCTCCGAGTCCTCCTTCAACCTCACCGCTTCCACCAACACCACATACCCAACCACATTGGGCGAACCGCCATTCCACCCATCTCCAACTGCTACCATTTTTATGTCGACGAGACATGCTTCTACACAGTGATCTGACTACGTCTGCTCTTCACCAGACCTCCTGCTATTCGTCATCCTAAGCCAACTCGTACATTGCACAGTGCCGCATGGGAATCACGGGTACGGTGCATGATAATGTTGCGGCATTAATTCTGGCCCCTCGGCTGTGACATGTCTTCTCATGAAACTTGTGACCGTCATACTCCATCTTAGTACAGCCTGGTACAATCGTTTTGGACAAATACAGTATCCTGCCAAAGTGTCATTTCTTGCCTCATTCTCCAAAGCGGCGAGTAAATTCTCACTTTCAGGCATATAACATCTTGCACAAGTATGACGAGTTCAAATCCTACTTATTGATTCCATCGGTGTCCCTTTCTTCACGCCTTGAAGTGTTGACCGATGTGTCCTTGTCTCTATCTCGACTTTCTTCTTGCGCACTTCTTTTCTCGGCCCTTATTGTATCTCCTGTCAATGCTATAGCAGGAACCATCTCCAAGTCTTCACTTTTGCCTTCTGGCTCTGCATCAGACTCGCACACATCCTCAATCCCTCCTTATCCGTTGCCTCAAAACCAAACAGCAGGCCTCTCAACATTGTCGTCCTCGCTTTCTGTTGAAAGCCTCTTGTCTACAGATCCCGCTTCAAGCCCCCCTTCCCCTTTGAACTCTCCTTCCACTTCGAGTCCTAGTCCTTCTTCAAGCCCTCCTCCCACTTCAAAGGATCCTCCCACTTCAAACATCATTTCGTCTGATTCAACGCCATCTTCGGCCTCAGAAAGCTCCATCTTATCTACCAATGCCATAGGAAGTGTGCAGATCTATGTCAAGTTCAGCAGAAGCTGATTCAGTCATTCCGTCCCACGGTGCCACTTCGGGACCTGCTTCAGATTCAGCGTCAGGGACATCATCCTCCTCCTCCTCCTCCGAAGTGCCATTGATAACAACTTCTCTAAATGCCGACGACTACCCTCCCACGACTACAATCCTACCCGGCGTTTCAGAGAACATCATCTATTCTACCCGCGACAGCTCGGACCATGATGTCGCTGCAGGTGTATACATTGCGCCGCGTCGTTGCATGATCCCACTTATTTGTCCCGACAACGGCCACGGAGGAGGAAAGGGAATACTCATCTTGGGCCTGTTCAAGAAAGGAATCAAAGCCATCTTCCCAAAATTCTCAATCACGATACCACCCATTGGGCCTCCTGGGATATCTCCTCCCGACGGCAGTGGCGACGGCAGCGAAGGGGGTGAAGGAGAAGGGGAGCAGCAGTCTGATGGCCCGTCAAAGTCCGATTCAGCGTCAAGGGCATCCTCGAGCCCTGCCAGTAGCTGCTCCGCATCGACCGCTGTCAGTGTGTCTGAGCTATGCTCCACGCCTTCCGGAAAGAGCACAGTCGAATGCACGAGCGTTGCTCGCACGATGACAGGGTACAGTGTCACAAGCTTCGCAACCACGTCAACAGCACCGTCTTGTCCTTATCCCGTACCTTTGGCTCCCTCAAATATTCGAAATTCAACTGATCTTCCGAATAATTCCGAATTCCTATCCTACGCCCTGTCGGAGTTATGCCCACTATACGGCCTAGGTGGTCTATCCGTCACCGGTTCTGGAGCGACGTCACAAATAATACCAGCATCGCTGTGTGTGGGTGTTTCGACCTCTGTGAGTAGTCTCAGCACTGGCTCTATGGCCCTACCTGGATCCACGCTGCAGACGTCTTTCGTAGCTTCAACTAGTATCGCTCCGTAGAGCCCGACTTTATCTCCGAAGACCACATCGGTTCCCTCTCAAGAGTCATCGCCAACCAGCAGCAGTTCTTCGAGTCCAACTTTGTCGCGTCTGAAAAGCACATCGGTGTCTTCTCGAGAGTCATCGCCAAGCAGTATCGCTTCGTCCAGTCCAACTTCATCTCGCCCGAAAGGCACATCGACTTCCTCCGAAGAGTCATTTTCATCGTCATCTCCGCCCGCAACGTCTGCATCAACATCCGCATGCTACGACTTGTCTATTTCCGACTGCGATTGGGTGTGGAACCTCCTAACAGCATGCCCATCCACAACCACCGTCCAGCCCACGATGCCAGCAAGTTGTACAACGTCGCCAACTACATCATCCTCTTCCTCCTCGCGCCCCTCCTCCGTCGTCTTCAATTTCCCCAATGCCCCCGTCCCCAACGTGCCATTTCACGCTTTACGAAACATCTCAAGGCCTGGATTCCGACATCGAAGGGAACATTATATTCGATAATCACGATGCAGTCGGCAACTTTGGTTACACCGCCCCCTGGGGTGGTACCGTGGAAATTCCAACATCATTGACCTGCTGTCCTTACGGTCTCAGCGTAACATTTCTTGCAACCGCTGGAGCATCGAATTGGAAGGACAACGTCGTGGCTTTCATTGCGGGAGATTCAGTATGGCATAGCGATAGGGCGGATCCAGGGTTGCCGTCTTCTGAAGTTAGATATTGGGGTAGTAGCCAGCCCGAGGGGTCTCTTGTTGACGTAAGTTGTGTGTTTTATGTTGCTTCTTTTCTCTATTCTCTTTTGTGTGTTTCGTTTTGGGAATTCCATGCTAATTGACGACCGTTTGCAACAGCAATATCAGCGATATATGGACTGCAAATGGACGTGTTGAGGGAATAGAACTTGCAGGTACGTAAACACTTCGAAGAGGTCGGGTTGTTTCGTATGTAGGTAGGTAGTATTCGGCACAGTGTAGGAGAGCGGAGTGCAGATATGTAGGTGGCTGAATCTCGCGACACAGTCTGCATGTGATCGCCCTACCAACTTTCAATCCTACCACCTGGTACCTCCTGTTCGTGTCCTAGGCTGCTTGTGCATTCGTGCATTTTGTAGTCGAAGATACTGCCTTTGAGAGTTCAATGCTTTCACCACCTACACTTGACTCTTTTGAACTGATAGAGGCTCACAGCTGACACCACGAACAGGTGTGGAGTTTGGCTTGCCAGCAGAAAGTCAAAATTGAAGGTTATAGTACAAGTCGAAAGTTATAGGAAACAGGAAAAGAGGGTACTCTCCGTTGTAATGAGATACTATAGAAGATACTAGAGCGTACCTACTTTCTCTTTACACAGTGGCCGTCTCGAGGGTATTGAGTGAGCGACACAATGACTGTCTCTTTGGGCGAGCGAAATGCAAACAAGTTCAGGAAAGAAAAAAATCACGTTCCTTGACAACTCTCCAAAGAAGCGATTCGAGAACTCAGTGGGCAGATAACACTTTGCAATAGTCGTACCTCCAGACTGCATACACCGCGAGCCCAACACCCAGCCTGTTTAGTAGACATTTGGTCCCATTGCTCAAAGTCCAACTCCACTACCTATGCACCTTGGAGAAGTCCGCGGCCCAGCATATCCTACCCCAAACCGCCCAATCATGCAGCAGTGGCCTCGGTCACGGTGCCGCTCTCACTGGTATCCTTCTTCTCCGAAGCCGCATCCTTCTTCGCGGCGGCCATCTGCCAGGCCGGAATTGCAGCCCTTCCATTTGTCATCCGGCCATAGGAACTCGGTGTCGGCGCCGGTGTGCTCTCCGGGGCCGCAACCGCGGGCGCTGAGCTGCTTCCGCCAGCCTGTCCGTCCTGCACACCGTCCGCACTTCCAGTCGCTGCTTGCGTGCCAGGAGTCGGTGGCTGAAAGGGGGAGGGAAATGGGTTCCCGCTGGTGTTTCCGCTGGAAGGAACATAACTCCCCCTCAATGCCGATGCACCTGATGCATTCTCGCCAGGCCGTCCGCCAACCCTGTTGCCGACCAGTGTTTTGAGACTTTTCAACTCGGTGCTCAACTCCTTTAGCCGCGCCTCGTTGGAGTCTTTCTGTGCCTCCATCGCCTTCGGAATCAAATCCTTCAGTCCTCTCACATCGTCTGCCGTCCGCCTTGCATCATCATCCCGTCTCCGGTCTCCCTCTTTGAGACTTGCGACCACTGTTTCAAGCTCGGAAAGCGCAGCATCCAGCCGTTGTGTCCGTGACTCTTCAGCTGTCTTCAATGCAGCGGTGTCTGCGGTGACTTGGTCGAGAAGCGCGAATGCGCGGGTGAAAGAAGCATCGATCGACTCCTTGTCTTGGGTGATCAGGGGAGGGGTGGGTGGGGCGATCAGAGGGACTATGTACCGCTTGGGATTGTCAGTCTGGGGAACCAAACAAGGAAAGAAAGAAGAAGTACCTTGGCAGTAAAGTACAAGCCATATCCAACACCACCCATTACAGTCGCCATGATGAACCAATCCCGCCAGTCGCGCTTCGGTAGCTCTGGCGGGGGAGGTTGTTGGTAGTACCCGCCTTGGTATCCATATCCTGGCGGAGGTGGTGCTTGTTGATACGCGTAGTTGGGAGGCGCTTGACCTGGAGGAGGCGCTACACTCCCAGCAGCAACATCGCCAGCTCTTGCTAATGACACATCGATCTCTTCTTGGGTGAGGTTCTTGGACTGGAGGAAGGCTATGCGCTTATCGATGGGAGCTGTGGCGACAGAGGGGTCTTGGAGGACTGCGAAAGGTTAGAGTGGGAGCATCAAAGTAGAAAGCGCTGGAGCATACAGGAGACCTGCGCGCAAAGTTAGTAGTGGGCATGATGGTAGTCGGGGTTGGACATACAGCGGAGTTAACGAGGTCCTCGCGGACCATGTTGAAGGAGGACTGCGCAATTCACTGAGGTGGCAGGTATACAACAAAAGACGAGACGGTGTGGCTACTAGAGAGAAGGTGTGGGCATGTCAAGCGATCATGAACATGTTTTGTGGTAACGTGTGGTTTGCTTTGGTGTTTCGAGCGCAATTAATCATGAAGGCGGGTCATGAAAGCCGAGGGTCGGCCAATCTTCGGTTGACCGCCTGCACGTGATACCGCGATGGCACGCGTCTGAAACGGTCCACGAGATGTCGACGGTACTGCGAGGGTCACAAAGTGCGAAAACATCTCGCCGAGCTCCAATCCACTAGCATTTGAATCTGATGATATGCGTTGGCTGGGTATCTGCATACACGGTTGAAAGCGTTACTCGTTACTGCCGGCAAACGGCCCAGATCGTCTCCTCCTGAGAGCATCGCGTCTTCCAGCGCTGCTTTCCATACTTGTCCCCAGTCCCGAATCATCGTAATGCCTCGGTGGCTCATCAAGAAGAAAGTCATCATCCTCGTCTTCGTCCTCGTCGTCGGCCTCTCCTGGAGGGTGATCAGGAGGCACCGTTTCCCCTGCTTCTTCCTCCTTGATACGCGGAGACGAATACCGCAAAGGTTGCTGACCCGAGAAGGTGGGGAATGTGCGTGAGGTGTCAGAAAGTCCTTCTGAATCCCTTTCATCTTCTTCCTCTTTGATCGTTCTCTCGGCACC
This sequence comes from Aulographum hederae CBS 113979, assembly GCA_010015705.1. Classification (NCBI taxonomy): domain Eukaryota; kingdom Fungi; phylum Ascomycota; class Dothideomycetes; order Aulographales; family Aulographaceae; genus Aulographum; species Aulographum hederae. The sequence continues at coordinate 514,207 of ML977154.1, forward strand.
GCCTGGACGTTCTCTTTTCGGACCAGGCGATTCTTCTTTGCGCGAAGAGATCAGAAGGGAGAGAATCAGCCATGCGAGAAAGCATGAGATGACTTCCACTGTCCAGAACGCACCCGTAAAAATGACGAAAGAGGCTACACGGTGCTTGTACATGATGTACCTGTGACTGTCAGCGACTGAGTAAGCACTACACTACGGACCCTAACGACGTACCTCAGCCCCTGAAAGCGCGTTTTGATGACCAGGCTCGCACTGTATACTTGCATCTTCATGTCGCTTTGTATTTCGAGTCTCGCAGATGTCGGGATATTTCGCCAGCCCTTGTTGAACTCGACTCCTTCCATCATGTCCACGTCAAGAACCTCCGCCTCCTGTCGGATGCCAGTGAGATACCACGGCAACTGAAGAGCCTTGTGGACGTGATCTAAGGCGGGCGAGTAGTAGGTGAGGATTGCAGGTCGTCGCTCGTGCGCAAGGACGCTGAATTTCTCAAGGGAAGCGATGTTGCCCAGGACACCTGAGGTGCTGGTGGTCGACGGCGCAACGAGCTGCAGATCCAGCATGAAATTTCCCGCCTCTCTGTTCGACTTTGTGTGTGGCATATGCAAGATAACCTTCACGTCGTAGGGCTGTCCGGATACAAGCTCCTTACTCAGCGAAACGGTGCCATAAGGAGGTTGGCCCGCGTCGAATTGTAGATGTATTGGGCGCGAGAAGCCGCGCGCGGGAATGTAGGCATAATAAAAGAGGACATAGGCGCTGATGGCAGTTCCGAGGAGGAAGAGGGCGGCGAAGAAGAAGAGAGCGGTGCCAATGTATGTGCGGCGCGCAGGTTTGCTGACGGCTAGGTAGAAGGGGGAGAGGACCGTGTCCTGGAGAGAGGTCAGCGTGAAATTCATGGCCGGGCTTGATAGCATGGTTACTACCTTTGCAGCCGTGATGAGACTTTTGCTCTCATCCTGCTCAGTGTCAGACATTGAGTCTGTGGAGATGCGCGACTATCAGCATCGCCGGGTATGGACTCGCGGTTTTGAAGCTGGTGGTACAGCGCGATGACGAGGTGAGGCTGTGAGGCCTGACGTGTTGATAGGGCTGACGGCTTCAGCCAATCAACAGCTCGGTTGCTAGGGCGCGCCGCTTGTTTTGATTCTCGCGGCCAGCTCCAACCACAACACCACCACACCAACCCTCCCACCTCTCCTCGCTTTGCTGCTCAATCGTTCAGTCGCAACCTCCACACCTATTGATACTCTTCCAACTGCAAATCATCTACTATTTCTCACCATTGCAGGCGAGTCCCGCGTCAAGACATGGCCGACCAAGGCCTCTTCTCCGTGCGCCGTCCGCGCGAAGTAAGTAAACACCACCGAATACGAAACTATTACTGACGACTCCCGCAGACGCTCGCCGCCATCAACCACAATGCCTCTGCGATCCCCATGCCCAGCTCCGCAATGAAGCGATCCACCTCCGTGCAAAACTTCCAGCAAGCTCCTCACACCGGCCATGCGCGCAGCACGTCGGGTTCGCGCATGTCGCTCGCTCCAGGCCGACCTCAGCAACCTGTCTTCCAGCGCTCGTCCTCCGGATCCAACATCGCTGAAATGGGCTTCACTTCGACACAACGCAACTCCAACGGAGTCTTTGGAGGAGGTGGAAGCGCTGGAACACGCAAGTCGTACGCGCCTATATCCACCCCAGCGCATGCTCAGAGTATGGCCCCGGACGCCAGCACCGCGCAACGACGGAGCAGTGTGTACAGCGCAAGGCCATCCGCTGCTGCTGGGCCCTTTGGCGGAGGAGTGCACCAGTCCTTCTTCGTCACTGCGCCCGGTCCCGCAGGCATTCCGGCGGATCCGCGAAGACTGACTGTCTCATCTGTCAAGGCGCAGATGGCGCATGAACTTCAAGACTACCTGACGCACAACAATTTCGAAATGGAAGCGAAGCACAGTCTTACTGCAAAGTCTCTCACCTCGCCCACTCAGAAGGATTTCAACATGATGTTTCAATGGCTCTATCATCGTCTCGATCCTGCGTACCGCTTCCTAAAGAACATGGACTCCGAAGTCCCACCTCTCCTTAAACAGCTCCGGTATCCGTTCGAGAAGAGCATCATGAAGACGCAGATCACGGCCGTTGGAGGCAACAACTGGCACACTTTCCTCGGGCTTCTACATTGGATGATGCAGCTTGCCAAAATGATGGACGCCTATGCCCGTGGTGAATACGACGAGGCGTGTGCCGAGGCCGGCGTTGATGTTTCTGGCGACCGCATCATCTTTGATTTCCTGTCCGATGCCTACAGGGAATGGCTCAGCGTAGACGATGACGACGAGGATGAGGAAGCTGCCGCCGCTCTGCTGAAGCCCTACGTGGACCGGATGGCAGCCAAGTTCGATGGAGCCAACAAGCACCACCTCGAGCAAGTGGAGATGCTAGAAGCGGAGGCAAAGTCTTTAGCAGACCAAATCGAAGAGCTTGGCCGCACAGGTGAGAGGGAGAAGAAACTCGATGAGCAGATCCAAGTCTTCGAAGAGGACAGGGGCAAGTTCGAAGCCTACAACAACACTGTTGAAGCGAAGATCGAGAAGTATTTGGCCCGCCAGCAGCTCTTCGAAACTGAGATCCGCAACGTGGAGAAAGAACTGGAAGATGCTGAAGAGGAGAGGAGGCAGCTCCAAGAGAGCGTGGACGCACAGGGCATCACCATTCAAGACATCGACCGTATGAACGCCGACCGCGAGCGGCTGCAAAAGGGCGTCGAGGCTACTCTAGCAAAAATGGAGGAGAGCAGACGCAAAGCAACCGAGAGGGAGCTGGAAGCAGAAAAGAAGCTCGAGGAGCTTGAATCCTTGATCGACAAGTACAACTCGCTCGGCTACCAAATCGGCATCATCCCTTCCACCGCCACAAATGCCAAGGGTATCGAATACCAACTTGTTCTGTCGGTTAATGACGGAGCGCCAAACTTCACGTCCTCCCAGATGGGACGCTCAAGCCAAGATCAACCGGGCGGCGAAAGCGAGCGTCTCCTCGCCGGAGAAGGCACGGGCTACGCGCCTCACAACCTCCTGAACCTCGACCTCAAACACACAATCAAGTCGCATATCCTGACCCTCCGCAAAGACATCTCAGAGCGCCGTAACACGCTCCTCGAGCAGGATATGAACAACCACGACCTCCTCGACAAGATCAAGGAGGCCATGGACGACAAGCTCACCGAAGTCGAGGGGCTAGGTCATCGCGTGCGCGCCGCCGAGGAGGAGTTTGAAAAGACGAGGGAGCTGGTCGGCACGCAGAAGAGCCAGAGCGATGCGCAGATTGAGAAGATGGAGAAGGAGTTGGGGAGAATGAGGCAGGGGGTCGTGGATAGCGTGCAGCTGATGGAGCAGAGGGAGATCAATGTGACTCTTGAGTAAGTTCTCTCGAAATCTCTTTTGATGGAACTCGTTTGCTAATCTAGACATAGGTACGAGCAACTCACTTTGAGGGCTGCTTCGCTCCGTGAAGAACTCCATACCGAGATCGAGCGGATGCTGAACGACGTCATCAAGTTCAAGGTGCATATTCAGAAGAGTCTCGAAGACTATGAGGGGTTTGTTGCTGAGGAGGTGGATAGGGAGTGCGCAGGCATGGAAGAAGAAGACGCTGCCGCTGATGCGGAGATGGACGAGGAATTGGCAGATGATTGAATCGACGAGATGGGATATGGGGCGTGATGGTGACTGGGTGTTCGATTTTGTTTGATATGAGCGATGAGAGGCGTCTGGTGCTGGGTTCTGCGACTTGGGGAGCGTGGATGAGAGGAGTCTAGGATACATACCCCGGGGACTCGTGTGTCGATTCTTCAGTTGTACATTATACTCGTCCCAGTCCGTAAGAACTGAATCGACTAATATTTGGAACACCATTCCTGTCTGTGATGAAACTGCCCAATTCTCTTCGTCAGTGCCTGGACAGTATGGCGCCTACCCGAACCGTTGTTTCGCCAGAGCCTTCAACATTTCCATAGTCTTATCCTCCTTCTCCCTATACTCCTGCAGCCTCTCCTCCCTCTCCACAGCCCTTGCCCGCCAAATCTCCTCCCGTCTGATCTCCCGCTCACTCTTCTTCCTCTCCGCCTCCTGCTTTGCGGCCTTGTACCCGTGAATCCCCCCATCATCACCCATCAACGTGCCCTCGCCCACCTCGTCCGCGCCCGGGGATTTCCTCTCCTTGAACGACGCATGCGTCGAGGTGACGGCTGCTCTCTTCTCCATTTGCCGCTCGCGGGTGCCAGCGTCTGCACGGGGGACGAGTTCTTCGAGACGCTCTTTTTGGACTTTGCGGTCTTGTTTGCGTTCGTAGCGGAGGTCTTCTCGCGCGAAGTTGGCATCTTCGGCGCTCATTTCTGCAAGCTAGGTTAGTGAAAGGGTATTTGTTTCCAACCGAATGCTTTGTGTACCTTTTCGAAGCTCCAAGTCTTCCAGTCTCGGTATGAGAGGACCGGCGCGTTTGCTCGAGCCGCTTTGATCTGGTAGTCGAGGACCAAACTCGTCGTCGCTGGACGATTCCTCTTCCTCTTTTTTCATATCCTGTTGCCGCGAAGCTGGATTGTGATCTGGCGATTGTCGTATAACTCGATTCGGCGGCTCCAGCGAAGCAGCATCTCGCGCGGATTCAGCAGCTTTCGCCCTGAGGCTAGGCTCATACCAGCCTTCTGCAAGTTCTCCACGATTCCTCACAAATGTTAGCTTGGTGTCCGGCACTGAAAAACCTCCCTTCCCTTTGACTGCCGAAAAAGAAGTACGCGTACCATTTCCCCACAAAACTCTTCCATCTGCCTCGCGCCTCGCGCTCGTCCAGTTCTTCGAGGTAGATCTGCTTCTGGATATCCAGGTACGACGCGAAAAGCGCCTTGTAGTTCTCAAAGTCGTCTTTGCTTAGAGGGCGAGCCCGAAGAGGCAGAATGGCCTTGGGCTTGGCCTTTTGGGATTTGCCATGGTGTCGTCGATGCGATTTGTCGTGAGGCGAGCGTGTGCGATGGCGGTGCGAGTGCTGGCCGTCGCCCCGTGGAGAGCGGGAGCGGGAGTCTCTCGTGTGGCGAGGCCGTGGAGCTCCGTGGTTCGAATTCATGCTGTGTCTTTGGAAGGATGTAAACTTTGGGCGAAGTTCTATGACTGGGAGCGCGAGTCGAAGTGGTGGTGGTGGTGGTTTGTCGGAGTTAAGATGCTCCCGAGACCATAAGACCGACGCATCACGTGCAACGGGAATCACCCCTCTCGTTCCTCTCTAACAGCGAACAAGAAAATTCACACTATATATTCTAACATGCAACTCTTCCTGATTATGGCAGTTCCATTCACTGCTGTTGTTTCTGTGTCCTTCACAGTCTACAATTTTGGACAGATATCACTCATTGGAACGTGCTGGCTGAATAGGGGGGCTAAACAGAGAAGCACTAAGGAGAATCATTTCAGTCGAGCACAACGTCTCATATTTCTAGTACATAGTATGTCCATCTCAACAGATGCTATGAAAGATCGTACCGCTCGCCATTTCCCTTCTTCAGCGACTCGTGACGCGCGACTACACCTTCGAGCTCACTGCTGGCCCTCGTCCCAACACTCTCCCCTTCCCAATCTTCAACATCATCTCGGTCCAAGCCAAGATATCCCCCAGATTCATACCTGCTACTCCTGCCCGCTGTCGTTGTGGTCATCATACTCCCCCTAAACCCACCCCCAGAGCCGACAGGATTCATCTTCAGCCCGTCCTTTGGCGGAGGTTCGACCGGATTCAACATCAGACCGTTCTTTGGCGGAGTCTCGATCGGATTCATCCGCAGCCCGTTCTTGCCAGGCCCCATCGGGTCGAGTATGATCCCTCGCCCGCTCCCATCTTCGCTTTCTTCTCGAGCCCACAGAGGCATCGAGTCTCGGTTTGCCCCGGATCGGAGCGAATTTGACGACGCGAGCGTGGCGCTGTCTGTACTATGAGGACGAGGCGGCCTTACCGGCGCTTCGCTCGACTCTCGAGGCTCCTGATGGCCTTGCATATTCAGATATCCAGGCATCTTTCGCTGGCTGTGTGACCGAATAAACGCAGATGGTACAGGGCGGATAGGGACGGGGCTCAGAGCGCCATTTCGTCTGCCAGACCTGCCGCCAACTGTTCCGCGAGCAAAGGTGACGGAGCCGTGCATGTTTGCCAATCGTTCACTCTCTTCACGTTCGGAGGGCAGTTGGAAGAGTGTGGCACGCTGCGTCGGTCTCTTGGAGAAGAGGTCATCCGTGTCGTCGCTCGTCGAATTGGTACTCGATGGATGCCGTGAATGGCGTTCGGACTTGTTTATGAGCGACACATCGAGCGAAGTCAGGGGAAGCGAGTTGCGGCGTCGATGCAGGTAGCGGAAGGGGGCAGATATAAGCTTGGCCCATCCACGGAACATGTCGGATCTTGCGAGGATTGCAAAACATTCAATGCCGACAAGCTGTTGTGGGGGTAAGTAAAAGTTACTTTGGAAGGTTATTGACAATTGAGCAAACTTACAGCGGCCAAAATCATACTTGCGAGGATCGTAGTCGGATCAATCATCAGCCCTTTGGTATACGGTAGGCACCGCTCCTTCTCCTGGTATAGGACCAGACAATAGCTCCACAACTCGACCAGTTTCTCCTTTTCCGGATGGTTCGCAAGATCTCCCAGTCGGATGTCGCCTGACCAGAACACTACCACAAAGAACACGGACTCGATGATCACGAGGATGGAGATGGCAATACCACGCCATTGCAGCAAGAAAAGTGCTCTCACTTTCCTCCAGTCCTTGGTCATTGGGACCGCTGCTCCTGGCTTGCCAACTCTAGCCGGGCCAACTTCTCCTCGTTGATTTTGCGTAGTGCGTCTTTGCGGGACTTGAGGCTGCGGAGCGTTTGTAACTCCTTCTCCCATCCTCCTCTGCTTCACCCCGTACACGCTACGGACGTAGGTCATGACACAGTATCCGCTCGTGACGCACTGGAGCAGGAAAGCAGAACAGCTGAACGCAAGCAGCCAAGCCCAGAACAGAGGAAACGAGTGCTTGTGGTTCAAGACGCACGTGTTGCCCGTTCTATAGCTGTATCCGCTCGTCGTGACTGAGGCTATGAGGAAGATGGCGGGGATGAAGCAACCGGCCAACATGGAGATGATGAGGAAGGGTCGGCCCGGGGAACGGTCCCAGCAGATGCGGATGTGGAGGTAGATGATGCGGAGGAGAACCCACACCGCAGCGCCCATTCCACCGAACTGGAACAGAGCACCCGTGAAGGCGCACGAGAGATCATTTTCGTGATTCTGCGGCGTGATTTCGTTGTAGCAGAGGTTGGGCTTGGTGCCGAGAGGGATGATAAAGGCGAGCTTCAAAGGTTGTTAGTGCACCCAGCGCAGTCGTTTTGCCTTGAATGAGTTTCTTACATTGATCATCGTCACACATAACACAAGCCCGACACTGAGATAATGTCTATGGCTCTTTGAGACGGGAAGAATCAACCACGAGATGAGCAGGAAGACGCATGGGACCATCGACGCAACGCTCACCCACCCCACCGATCCGAGCTGGCTGATGAATTCTGGATGGTCAACTGAGTGATGTTCTGAATATCTTATTGTCTGCAGGCTTACTGTCTGTGTAGACCCATTCTTGTACTGGACATGGGAGGCAACATATCGCGAGCGAGTCGAAGGGGTTTTGGCCACAGAATCGGCCGTCGATATCTGGGTTTGCTTTGTTAGTATCGCAATCGAGTCTTTCAACGTATGGAGTCTCACATCCTCCAGTATCCGGAAACGCATACTCCGGCAGAAACGGCAGAGAGCAATTGTGGTAAATGGTGTTGTTGCCGCTCATCTTTCCAGCTTGCCCTTAGGCCGTCATTCTCTACCCGCGCCTTTTCAAATCAAAACTCGAAGAAAAAGGTCTTCCGCAATCAAAGACTCGCAAATAGAAAAAAGAGAGACGGTCTCTCTTCGACGATTTCAGCGGTGCAAGGGCTGCGCTGGAAAATCGAGGTGTTGAACAAAGTCGTTCCCTTGCCTCGTCTCGTGCTGAGGCGACCGCTGCAAGTAACAAAGGAATGCTTCCCACCTTGCGGGAGAACATCCACTTCGGACGGCCGCACGAAAGCAGCGAAGAGGCCGGGCGAGGTCAGGGGACAATGAACAAAGGAGACATGTTTCTAAGAAAAGATGAGTGGGCGCATCTCGAACGTGAGAAGACGACATCTTGGAGAATTGCCACCTGCTTGCAAATAGCGACAATCACCGCGATACACAGTGACGGCGATCATTGAGTTGACTTTTGGTATGGAAATTTGAATTGAGCTCGCAGCTTTTGAAGATGCTCGAACCTCTCACGGAAAGCTCGAGGCTTTGGTCTTGAAGTAGATGAGAAATACGTGACATAAGTAGCGTGCTCCTTTGGCCATGTGGATGGGGAATCTTATTCAAGCACATGGATGCCCGTCACATTGCAACATAAATACGACGGATGCCTAGAGCATGGCAACATTGGTCCATCAAGACATGATATTCATCGGGGTTTTTGAATTGTTCATTAGTGGGTGGCTCTTTTGTAGCCCGCTTCAATTCTAGGATTGATCGCATGTCGCCACATTTTCTTCACTCTTCCAGCACGATACGACGTTGTGCTCTATTCTCACTCGCTTCTGTTCAACCTCCAGCATTCGAGATCGCCAGGTGACTAGACCTCACTGCCCCATTTGATAGTCTTGGCTGTCTCTAATCCGATTCACTGATACACTCGCTAGAGAATGAGTCTCCCAAACTCCATGAGCATTCTCGCATTCTCGGGTTATCCAGTACTGGGTATGCAGGGTAGTTAGTGCAAGACTTTCTATCTTATCAGCACTGGAGCATCGCCGACATGTCCAAGTGCCATTATATTTGGCCCCTGACGGAGAAATCACCTCTGCGAGTAAGGAGGTGTGAAGGCTAAACAAGAAACATTAGCGCAAAGAAAATGAATGATCAGACTGGGAATCCTGAATAACCAATTCTCAAGTGACTCCGAGCGCCATCATCAGCTTCCGTGCCCCATGACCGCTTCCATGCCAGCTCTTTCGCTTTGGCAGCATCAAAAGCCCGCCGGCACTCGGGTGGCAGCTCGGCGAGGACGTCTTCTGGGATCCCCGCGAGACCACTTGTACCAACGTCAATAGAGTCGCCGTCAGGACCAGGAATGCCCAGACCGGACATTGGAGCGGATTGCATCACGGTGTCTACCACAAAGTAGTTGCGCTGAACGACTGGGGGTATCTTGGAAAAGAGGGTCTGTGGCTGGACTCCCTCCAGTTCATCATCGTGGTGGGCGCCATTGGTGAGAACGCCGTTTTGTTCGCTGTGTCCGTTCAGTGCCGCTTGATGGGACTCTACAGTGTCCTGGGGGATATATTCCCACTTGGCATGTGTCGGCTGCATGATCTTCGGGTAGTGCATGAGGTTTGTATGTGGATCGTAGACGCCTTCGAGGTTGCTTCGGCGCGCAGCCGCTAGGGTTGAGTTGAAGCGACTGATAGATTAGCATTGACCGGCAAGATTTAACTCAATTGAACTCACTTTGCAGCCCGCGCATGTTCCAGCTGCCAGTTCGCAGACGTGATGTTGATTTTGCGTTTGCCAGGTGCCACCTTGCCATTGGGCATGGGAACGCTCGGAGCCCCTGTATGGTAGACACTGCTCGCGCCATGCCAGGCAACATACTGATTCTTGTTGTACGTCTCCCCCGGGCCTGGCAGCTTGTCATTCGGATCGGCAAGCTCGCCCTCGAGCTCTCCACGCGCTTTCGCAGCCTTCACGTAGTAATCGTCGATGATCTTCTTGCCTCCCACAATGATGCGCGCACCGAACTCTCTGAAAACCGACCGTGCTGTAACCACCCCGATCGCGCGGCCTTTGTAAGAGTGAGGAATGATCTCGTTGTCGATCAGGCCTCGCTTTTCCGACTCATCCACGATGATCTTGTAGAGCTGCATGTGCTTTGTGAAGAAGAGGTAGCTGTCTCGGAAGCCTGTGCAGCGCGCGGGTTCAGTGGACAGCATGTAGAGTCTGTCACCGCGCCCCGGAATTGGAAAGGTGCGCACTCGGTATTGGCGGCCGCCTTGGAGATTGCCATTCTTGTCAACTTTGGACTCGCCTTCTGGATCCTCAGGCAGAGCAACTTCGTCCTCAATAACCTCCATCGTGTTGCCTTCTTTATCAATTGGTACGCGGGTGACGTGAGATGGACCACCTCGAGGTCGTCCTCTGAAGCCGCCGGTTGAAGGGCGACCACGTTTGCGCCGTGGAGTCTCAGAACCGTCGTCGATGATGGGCTCAGTGTTGTCCCAGCCAGGAGGCTTGTTTTTGGGTGGTCGGCCGAGTCGTTTTCGTCGTGGGAAAGGCTGCACAATGGGTGGTGATGATGGGGCTTCGTCGTCGTCTTGTGCCGGTGTTCCTTCGTCGTCGTCGTGTGGAGTTTCGTTGCGCGATGCGCCCTGCGAGTCCGCCATCTCAGCGGCTTCGCCATCAGCATCAAGCATGTCTTCGTCCTCATCGGTCAAGTTCATGGCCGGAGTGGGCGTGCCTGGATGCGTTAGCACGTGTGCAATCACAGACTGGAGTGCCGGGCGGACTTACGCATAGAAGCGACAGCAGCCTGTGCTGCAGCTCGACGACCCCTTGCCATGGCGACAGAGTTGTTGCGACAAGTGGGTATGCTGTATGGTATCTGATGGATGTTGCGACGCGAGCTGGCCTGTGAAGTTCGCGTCCCGCCCTGTACAGTGACCGGCCAAATCCCGAGGTCCGCCAAGAGATACTTCTGCCAAGACAAAACATGTGACCTTCAAAACCACGAGCGCAACAGCAGGTGGTCAACACTATTCCACAGTAGACTGACACTCTTCCTTCATCAACAATCACCTACCATCCTGACACCTCCCATTTCGTGCCACAACAGAACTTCCATGCCAATGGATCCTCGCGACAGAGTCAACTGTTTGTCCTCCGTACCACGTGATGCATTGAAGTCTCCCGGAAGGCATCCGATTCCCTTTCCTCCGTCGACCGTGAAGCTTCCGAGTCCTTCGTCTTTTGCCCCGCTTGATGCATCCTTCTTTTGGCGCCAGCACTCTGTCTATTTCTTACATCTGCAACTGGCGCTAATGGGTTATTGAATATTTCAAGTCGAACACTTGTGGCAAAAGGAAGCAGAGACGACGAGATCTCTCAGCATTTCTCGATCCAAGCGGAGATTTAAAACAAGAGACTGCCAGGACACTTATTGCTCTGCGGGTAGGGACGCCTATATCCAGACTGACTCGCAGACTAGGAGGAGTATTAGGCCTTCGAACTACAGCGCATTTGGCATATACAACCTGGAGTTTCGCTGTCCTAGTTTCTCTGTCATGGCTACCTTATTACTTTACCTACCCCAGCGCCGTCGACCCCGTCTTCAGAGCATAACACGAGCTGGTCTGTCGTCATTCATCTGCCTCCCCGTCGCCCATCATGCTGTAGAGTTATCTGGGAATGGGGCAGACAGGCGATCGTCGCCAGGGAGCTCTCAGGCCTGACGTGGGGTAAGTCCCTCTACAACAAGAGTACCACTCAGAGTTGCTATTGCAACAGCCTGACATGATGTGACACGCTGCCCTGGGCAGGATATGTGGAGGGCAGCCTGTGAGCTGTCGGAAGAGGACCTGCGTCTGCACGGCTGAGGCACTGCTGTCGGCGGTATATTCGACGAACCTTCTCGCCCCGAGCCAAGGTGTTGCGTTCCCAGGAACAAGCGACTCATCGTGACCAAGGTCTCAGAAATAGGAGGACGTGCAATTAGGCACCTGGCCGGCTCCACGCAAGGACGATTTCAGCGGTTCTGGATGGAGTCAAGAATTGTCACCTGTCATCCATTTGAGGCCAACCAACGACGGGTTTGCTGGTCAACGTTTTGGTCCAACGGTAACTCACTGGTAGGACAGCTAGAGAGCTTTCCGGCAGGGTGTCTCGAAGCAGAATGTGAGGTACCTAAGGTAGGTGTAGATGCATAGAGGTACCTCGCTGGTGGTATATGGAGGTACTCTGCCTGTATATGTACCTATAGACCCTTCGCGTCACGCTATATAAAAATAAATGCTTGTCTTGGAGCAGCATCTTGATTTTCACCGCATCTGTTCCTACCCAGCGAGTCTCATTTGAACTCTGGAATGCGGTTTGCGTCGACGGGTTGTTCTGACTGTATTGATTTCAAACGGCACTGTCCATCGGGGTTGCTGCTTGGGCTGTCTGGTCTAGAGTCTATCTACCTAGGTAGGTATAGGTACGCTCTATCTCACGATCCGCATCACCCTTCACCACCTCCACCCAGCTTCACTCCACATATTAACACTTGTCCGCCCTGACTTCCGACTCCCTCCTCTAGCGACCTACTGTAAAGCGGGCGATAGTCGATAACAGCCCTTGCAATATTGCTTCCGACTCGATCGCGATATTGTCCAGTCGTCGGCCAAGAAACGCATCCTGTTGGGGCAGGTCCAGCAAATCTTCTGCCGCCAATTCCGCACTCTGCCAGCAACCAGCACCTGGAAATCAGAAGCAGCAGAACCACCACCGAGCCAGCAGAGGCTCACCACCCACGGCACCCAAATCCTCGCAGGCCTCGCAGCCCAGCCTTCACCCGCACCCGCGCCCAGCCCAGCCCAGTCCCCCGCCCTGCCCGCCGACAATTGCACCCGCGCCTGGCACTCGATGACGCTGTCGGGAGACGCCCAACCCCAAGCCCCCTCCTCCAAACCTCTCCAGCTGCCAGTCCCACAGACACCCATGGACGAGCTGATCCACGCTCTCCCCAAAGCACGCCTCGACACCGACTCCCACTCTCACCCTCCCTCCGCCGCATACCTCCACTCGTCTCTCAATCCGCTCGACCCCTCGTCCTCGTCCTCTGTCCGTCCACCCCTCGCCAGACTGTCCTCCAAGTCTTCGGCCTTGCTCCCCACCGTCTCGCAGGCTTCGGCCGAGTCTTCACGGCGCGGCTCTGGCACCGCAGTCCTCACAGCATCCCGCCGAACCAGCATGGCCACCGACAGCGCCGGGGTTGAGCGCAACCTCAACACGGCGTCGGATCTGCTCAAGCAAGCCATCCACAGCAGGTAAGCCGAGCATCGTCTCCCTCTTTTTTCGCAACTGTGCGCGGTGTCGGTCGTCGGCTAGACCATCTGTTCGAGGACTGCTCTCTGCAGCTCGTCACATGTCGCTAGTCTTTCTTCTCGCTTCAAGGTTCCTGTCCCCCGGCGCCGGCTCGACGAGGGTGCAGTGCGAGGGTCGAGGCGAGGGTGCGGCCGTGTTTTGCGTCCTGGCCCCGTTACACCTCCACACTCCACTCGACCCATCCCATCGCCCAAGACAGCAGCTCGATACGCTCGCCGCTTTCCCTTCCCTTCCCTTCGCTCTCTATATACCCTTCTGCCTCCCTCCGCTTTTCCTCTTTTGCTCTCCACATGGCCACTGACTCTCTCCGACCGAACCGTAGCAGACCCCATACCGACGAAGACACCGACCAGATCGGCTCCAGTGGTTCCACCCCGCCCCAAGCAGCGACTCCTCGTCCTGATCTCATAGATAAACGGCTTCCGGGTATTGTGCCCACCTACTTTGGCCAGGTTCGTGCTTTTGTTCGCTCGAGTTCTCCAAAGTCAGAGTCAGCGCCGCCTCCCTCACCACCATCAACAACTACAACAACAACTTCAACTACACACAACTCCCCGCCGAGGCCGCAGGCCCAGCCGCAAGAGATAGAAGCAACACCGCGGGCATCGTGCTCTCTTACTGCGACCTCCTACGGCTCCAGTCTGAGTCCACTGTTGTTGCCCCACGAGCGGCTGGCCTTGACTTCAACCGTCAAAATGCCTCATCAAGAATCCACTGCTTTAGCCTATTCTTATACTCCGACCTCCTCAACTTCTTCAAATTCGTCTGCCACATCCTTACGTAAGCTGCAGCGGGATGACTCCAGCGAGAGTGGCTACGGGACTGGAAGTGGTTCCGATTCATCTGCGCCATCTACACACGCTGGATCACAATCCGCCGACAGCCCGCTGCTGCAAGCTTGCAAAGACACAACTACCCACACTCGTCCCCTCACCAGCATCATCACCTCACCATGTGTATCCGCTGTTCTTTCGAACCCAGCCCAATCGCCTCCAAGTCCCATCTGCGACCTCATGTCCATGGCGGACATTACACACCACAACACCATCCACAACCAAAAGCTAACCGAAGGCGTCAAGAATACGCCTCCGCAAACACCTCGCAGCCGGTCGCACGAAGGGAAGCAGCAGCCGTCGAACCTCTCCCACACCACCACCCACGCCAAGCTCACCAGCACCCATGGCAATACTATCGGTCCCGTACTCGGGAAGCTGTCCGTTGGCATCACAGCAGGCCGAGGCCTGCGACCAAGCTCCGACGCATACGTTGTTTGCCAATTTCAATGGGCAGAGTCCATATCGGACGGACCGAAGAGGGATGTGGTCGAGCATCTCGAACCTGCAGGTGGAATGGCGATGAGGAGGACGGATAGCGAGGGCCGACCTCGCGCCATCCCGATGAAAAGCAGGCAGAGCAGTAACACCGGCATGGCTGAGATGAGGGACCTCAAGCTCAACCAGGGAATCACCGACCCGGTGTGGAACCACGAAGCAATCTTGTGAGTAGCGATCTTCTTTGTTTCCATTGGCACCATGACTGACCGTGTCACACAGCGACGTCGTCGGTGCACACTCTGAGCTGGAAGTTTCCGTCTACGATCGCGCGAACAATGAAGCATTCCTCGGCCATGTGAAGTTCTGTCCGACCCTGGTCGAGTATGACACTCCGTACGACCGGTGGTTCTCACTCCAGGCCCGAGACACAGAGAGCGGCGATGGCATTGCCGGGGAGATTCGTCTACAATTAAATTTCCGAACGACCGAGAAGAAGCATTACGGGCCCACCGATTTCCAGATGCTCAAGCTCATTGGCAAGGGCACGTTTGGTCAGGTGTTCCAGGTACAAAAGAAGGACACCAAGCGAATTTACGCCATGAAAGTCTTGTCAAAGAAGGTCATCGTACAGAAGAAAGAGGTAGCACACACACTGGGCGAGAGGAATATCCTCGTCCGGACAGCCATGGCAGATTCTCCGTTTATTGTGGCACTCAAGTTCTCCTTCCAAACCCCGGACGAGCTATTCCTTGTGACCGACTACATGTCTGGAGGCGAACTTTTCTGGCATTTGCAAAAGGAAGGCCGCTTCCAAGAACATCGAGCGAAATTTTACATCGCCGAGCTCATTCTCGCACTCCAACATCTCCACGACCATGACATCGTCTACCGCGACTTGAAGCCGGAAAACATCCTCCTCGATGCAAATGGCCATATTGCACTTTGCGACTTTGGACTGTCCAAAGCCAATCTCACAGATGACAGCACTACCAACACATTCTGCGGCACGACGGAGTACCTCGCCCCTGAAGTCTTACTGGATGAGCATGGGTATACCAAGATGGTGGATTTCTGGTCGCTGGGAGTCCTCGTCTTTGAAATGTGCTGCGGCTGGAGTCCATTCTATGCCGAAGACACGCAACAGATGTACAAGAACATTGCCTTTGGGAAGGTCCGGTTCCCGCGTGACGCCCTCTCTGCTGACGGACGGAACTTTGTCAAGGGTCTGCTCAACCGCAACCCCAAGCACCGCTTGGGCGCGAAGAATGATGCCGCCGAGCTCAAAGCGCACGAGTTTTTCAAGGATATCAACTGGGAAGAGCTAGAGAAGAAGAACCTCCCCCCGCCTTTCAAACCGCAACTCAAGTCGGAGCTGGATGTTTCCAACTTTGATCCCGAGTTCACCAACGCAGGCACAAGTGCTCTCAATGCCCGTGCAGCTGCAATGGCTTCAGGCGCAAATCCATCCTCCACTCCGCTTTCGCCCACCGTCCAGGCCAACTTCAAGGGTTTCACCTTTGTCGACGAAAACTCCCTTGAGAGGCAATTTGCCGACAGGGAAGAAGAGCTCGACCGCATGGATGAGGACGAGCGGGAGAACGACCCCGACTGGGACAAGCCATTCGGAAATGGAGGACAACGGATGAGTGGCGTTGTCCACAGCAATGATCCCGACGAAGGCATGTTTGGCCACGGCCAGTTCGAACCATGATGATACATCAGTCCCGGAAACGATGTTCAGTGGATCAAAGCATCATAATCATCAATTATACTTACGTCCGACATACAAAAGTTGTCGTTTTTTTTCTTTTGTCACCATGAGCAGCACTCGTCTCGAGAGGCTCGATGTATCTCTTTCACGATACTCCACGGCAATGGGTTATGGCTGGGTGAACGGGCTCATGGCGTTCACGTCGAACTTCATTTCGACAAGGCCGCGACTGTAACCGACTGGTTCTCCTTCCGCCTTTCGAGCGGCATATAAATTCGGAACACATCTCACTTTTTTCGCGGTCATCGTGGCGGTTCCGCTCGGTTTACTAGAGCCCAGTTGAGAGAGATGACAGCTCTGTACATGCATCCGTCTAGTTCCTACTTACAACCTTAATTTCGAATTTTGGGGTTCTCTCTCAGTTGCGTACGGCGTTTTCTCTCTCTCCCCGTTCAACGAATTGCATCGGTGGTAGCTCTGGCTCTCTCATTTCCATTTTGCTTTTCCATGACTTTTCTGTCTTCCCCTTTTCTGGATGATGGATCGAGTGGAAGCATTGCGGTTGCACTTAAGCATGAGTTCACGCAATCCCATTTTCAACTTCGGCCAAGAGGCCGAGATTGTGGACTGTGTGAGGATGGATCACCTACGTAGTTCAAGTCCGGCCAATGAAAAAAACTTATTCAGCTTGCGCTCTACTCCCACCTTTTCACGTTTGCGCCTTGTTGACTCCCCTTTTGCAACTGGAAAAGAAGCCTCGAGCAAAAATGCCAGACAGAGGAGCATTGGGAGGAGGACTCGTGTATCCTCAAATTCCCCTCTCCCATCATCCTATGGAGGATCATCCTCTCCACCTATATATAATAAGTGGATGGTATACACCACCTCCTCATGTCTCGCAAGCTGGAAAATCGTCATAGTGAGCCCGGCACCGCTTCAAGGTCCCGCATCCTGCTCCCCATGCCTTTAAACGCCGCAGCCGCCGCGATCCGGGGGTACACACGAAATGGCCTTCCCTGCCTGGCCCGGCACATGGGGTCCAAGGATTACTAGCAGGAATGATTGTCACATTGCATATGAATAGAGCGGTCGGGTTGCTGCTCCGCTTGGAACGTCACATTAAATCTGCTCAGCCTGCACAGCAGACGAGGGTTGGAGGAGTTCCGGGAGTGGTGGAGAGGTGGAGTGGACGGGTGGATCGGTTTCGAGGAGGATGTCTGATGTCAGTGTGGTGTTGTATAAAGGGGGATATCAAGTACACAAATAGGCATTTTACGTCGTGAGGTGACATCAAAGTGGGCGGAATTGGGGCTTGATCACGTGAAGCGGACATAATGCTCGATTGCGTTATGGTTGGTCTCTGCCTCTTTTTCAATTCTCTCTCTTTTCTTTGTCTTGCAACTTTCAGACGTGTCTGCAAGAAATTTCTGCAAAGCCAAGAGGCTCTCGGGATAACATGGCCATGTTTACTATTCTGCGAGGTCTACCGGAGGAACCTCCAGCTGTTTTCCGAGCTTGCCTCGGCTCGTCTGCGACCACTCCGGTTAAGATGTGCGGATCCGCCCTGTGTGGAGTTTACCCCAGGTTTTCTCCGCAGTCGTTGAACACGGTTGAGCTTTGGTGCTTCAATTCCTATTTTGATCTGTCTGGTGCAATTGCTTTTCCACATCATTGTCTTGTTAAGGATTCCAAGTCTCTCAAAAAGAACAAGTCATGGCTGGAAAAGGTCCTGGTGTCGGGTTCCAATACCCACCCATTGAAGTCTCGTGGTATAAGCGCGACTTGCTGCTTTTCGCCAATAGTATTGGATGTAAGGCTGACGAGCTGCAGTTCCTCTTTGTGAGTTTTCTCTGATATCTTCTCGTGTCCGTCTCCAGCGCATAACAGCTTTCGACGAGCTGATAGCCCCCTCTCTGCCCCCACTCCGAATGGGTTGCTTACCGCCACAATCTCAGGAACTCCATCCCAACTTCGCCGCCTTTCCAACGTACCCCATCATCCTCCCCTTCAAGCACACCGACGCCGAAGTAATCGACTTTTACGCCCGCCAGGCCGCCGTTGCCATCCCCGGTGTCCCCAAGTTCGACAGCAAGCGAACTGTCGACGGCGAGAGGAAAATCACATTGGTCAAGCCCATACCTGTCAGCAGCGAAGGCAAAAAGTTTGAGATCAGAAATACTGTGCTAGGTGTCTACGACAAGGGCAAGCCTGGCACTGTGGTTGAGACGCAGCAGGAACTAGTCGATGCTGCGACTGGTGAGGTCTACACCAAGGTCGTGAGCAGTGGCTTCTTCGTAGGACAAGGTGGATGGGGTGGTCCTAAAGGTAAGCTTTTGCTCATACTCGACGAATTCTCCGTACTGGCCCCTCGAATATCCCATTGACGGCAATCACAGGTCCCAAGGGCGTAAACTACAACCCTCCCGCGGGCAAGGCTCCCACGGCACGGTACGAGTTGCAGACAAATGATGAATCTGCCCTGCTATACAGACTCAACGGAGACTACAATCCCCTCCATGCGACACCCGAGCCTGGTCAGAAGATGGGCTTTGGAGGTGCAATCATGCATGGTCTCTTCTCCTGGAACACCACTTGCCACGGCCTGCTCAAAGTGCTTGGTGGAAGTGATCCGGCAAACATCAAGGAGTTCCAAGCGCGGTTTGCCAGCCCAGTGAAGCCGGGAGATAAACTCGTTACGGATATCTGGAGGACTGGCGAGATGGTTGATGGCTGGGAGGATGTGCGGTTTGTGACCAAGGTGGAGGGTGGGAAGGTGTGTTTGAGCAACGGAAGGGCTTTGATGAAATGCGTCGGGGGAGCAAGCAAACTGTAAATTTGAGAAGCATTACTATGTATATGCAATATTAATACCTCGTAAGGGGCGAGCTTTTTGGTGATTGATGCAATCGCGTTATCATGTGACTTCGCGCTGATTCGCGTCTTCCAAGGTTGAATCTCTTGGCTTGGTGTCTCGCAGCCGCGTTTTCTTCCCCGCCGTGTTCATCTCAACTCCAACTTCCCACATTTGTCCTTCAACCCTCAGAACATCTCCCCTTCGATGTGAGACTTCCCGACCAATTGCCATGGAAGCGCATATGGACGACGCCCACCGGGCATTTCTGCAAGCCTTCCTCGCCAGCCCCGTCATGACCTTCGCGGACGCGCAACCCCGACTCGCAGCCATCCAGACCATCTTCGAAGAAAGAGACATCCTCGTCCAGGACATCACACAAGACGAACTCGCCAATTACATCTCCAACCTGAACAACCTCATCAGCCCTCTCGATTATGAGATCCGCAGCATCCATTCGCAAACCGACCCCTCGCGAACAGTCACCTACGCGCTTGTCAATGCCGCGAGCGACGCCATGACCCAAGTCGCAACGAACCACTCGCCCGATGAGATCGCGTTTGTCAAGAAAGTCATCGACGCCATGTTCGAGGGCAGCGGCAATAAGGAAATCTTTGCCGTGCCAGGCATGCAGGCGCTGAATATTGCAAAACAACCCCGCAATCGTGAGAGTATGGTCGCTGCAACACAGGCTGATGGGGAGCCACAAATGACGCAGGGGCAGGTGAAGGCGTTGACGCTTGACCAGGCGGAAAGAGTACTGGCGAGTCTGGTTGCTGAAGGCTGGTTTGAGAAGAGTAGGAGGGAGTATTACAGTCTGTCTCCGAGGGCCTTGATGGAGCTGAGAGGCTGGCTGGTTGATACATACGACGGAGAAGCCGTAGAAGAGGGAGATGAAAGCATGAAGAGGGTCAGGTTTTGTGAGGGATGCAGAGAGATTCTTACCATCGTGAGTGACATTCGCTGCTCCGCGTCACGGACACATCGCTCATATTCCTCACAGGGTCAACGATGTCACAATCGGGAATGTGGCTGTCGCATTCACGATACTTGCACTCAGGGATTCTTTCGCGGCCAGACGGAGAAGAGGTGTCCTAGATGTGAGGCGGCCTGGACGGGGACCGATTTTGTTGGCGAGAGAGCCGCTGGTGGGCGAGTGCAAAATATGCCCGTGAGACGAGGCAGACCAAGTGCAGCATCTCGGAATACTCAATCGATGGCCAATGCGGATTCTGATGACGACTGAATTATCACTCTTTGTGCCATGACTGGAATCCAAGAAGCGAATCGAGCCGATAATTGAGCGTTGGCTATTTTCCTCCATGACGCAATGTGTCAAACGTCCTCTGGTTGCAGCGTACCACTGTCAGTGCAAGCGAAGCGGTCCTCGGGGTTCGACGATCACGAACGGTATCGAGTATGGCAAGCTCGAATGAATGACAAATGTGGATGGAGTAGAAGGACGAGATGAAACGGAAATCTCATCGGACGACCCTGAATTCTGTGCAAGAAGTACCGTCCGTACTGATGGATAAATGCAGCTGCAACAGCCTGGAGCATCGAGGAAGAGTCTGTTCCTGGAGTCTGGCTTGAGCGATAGCATGAACGTGTTTTTGGCATGTTGCATGTACATAGGAGGCTGAGTACTTGCTCTTGTGAACATGCGCGGTGACTTGGAGATGTTCCTTCTTTCGTAGTTATGTCAATCAATATTTAGAAACGGCAAATAAACTCGTGAATCTTGTTTCCTGGTAGATTTCAATTCTGAAACTACATTCTAACGTTATTGTTCTGATTAGTACTATTCACCTTCTCGCCAACACGATATCCTCTAAAAACCTAATGTTTAGGCTTTAACGTCTACTTCGTGGGATATACAAGGTAAATCCAGGAGTTGGATGCCGTGGAAAAGGAATGTTTGGAATTCCATTTGTTCAATATCCAAACTCTGTCGCCCGACCCAAATAGCATTGTGATTTCTCAGATAGATATCTACAGGTTGGACGTCGCGAAAAGCACATGTAAGGGCCATCTAGCGGAGATCCATTCTCTACCTTCTCATCAATATTGGACACCCGAAAGGGAAAATAGATCACAGCGTTGACATATGGAACCCTAATGTTCACTCAAACTCGAGCATGGCAGAGCCATTTACGGAAGTTTTGAAGATTTCCACGCGTGGACGTTGTGCGAGCGTTTTTTGCGAATTTGAGTTACCCAGTCACACAAGTAAGGGTTATTCGAATGCCATACCAATTACTATAAATTTCGATGCCCAGTCATACTGTGTCTGCTTTCCAAAATAATCGGAGTCTTTGAATAACAACGGACTAAAAGTTTCGCTTCTCCATTAATTCAACAGCACCACCTCCGATGTACTTCACGATGCCGCAGATTCAACAGGGCTATCTCTCAGCACTTCCAGCCGAGCTGAAGCACATCATCTGTGAATATGTATGCGAAGGTGACAGCTTCGACATGTCAGTAGCTCAATACGACCGCAATACGGAGTACTGCTCCACCTCGAGCACCACCGAAGAGAATACAACTTCTTTGATGGCGCCCAATTTGCCGACCCTTCAATCAGGGGACAGCACGCCCCTGGAGGATGACACATGTCCGGACAGGAGGCTTTGGAAGAACGAGCCAGAAACAGGGACCCTTCTCCATGTCAACCGAAATTTCCGCTTGATCTATGCCAACCTGATGGCGAAGAAAGCAAATGTCACCTTCGTGTATAACAACGGAAGCACATGTGGCGTGTATTTCGCCGCCATTCTGTCCAATATGGCCGTGAGAGGGCCGAAGAGGACCCAACTCGTCAGAGTCGACGACGCCGCGAACTCGAAGAGCCGGGAGGACCACGATCCATTCTGTATCTCAAGTTCCCTCATGTTACTGGATAAGAAGGTTCGTGCTGACATCCAAATCCAGAGCGAAAGGGGCGCGGCGTTTAATTTGAAGTGGGCGGGTTTGATGCATACTTTACTATGTCAAACTCGATCGCTAGACCTTCTTTACTTGGAGTTTCACGTGGACAAAAAGGGCGATAACGCAAGGACCTACTGCGCGAACAGATTTTCAAAGAGACCGGAGTCGCTATTGTGGGTTCCTGCGGGTTATAGGTTCGGCATCCCTGATGGATAATTAGCTATGGTACCTCGCGGCTATCAGGTTCATGAATGGAGAGGGCCAAGGATTTCGCATTGCGGGACAGTCGACCGGATCCGACCTTGGAAGCCATTCAAGCTTCGGGGCGAAAGTTGAAGGCCCGTTCGGGGATGAAAGAAACTGAGAGCAGCAAGTCCTTCGTTGAAACTGACCCACTCCCGTGGAGAAAGACGCTCTTGCAATTAGCATTGAGATGGAGGATTATAACAGACTCTGAGAGGACTGAAGGTGGAACACCACGGTCCCCTGGCGACAGTACAGTGTACCGAACTCCTAATTTGCCGGCCTACAGCTACTCTTCTCACGCCAACATCATTCTATCCAAACGGCAGAGCCATGTACGGCTAGGGGTTTCTTTTTTTGCGAACTAGCAATTCCTTGCGGATTCGACTGAGGCGTCGATCGTGTTTGGTCCGAAACCAAAATATTGGCATTGGACTGCGCTTTGGTTGTATCATTTAACACTTGGGATCACTCCAGAAAGAATGGAATCACTTTGGGTGTATCAGTTGACGATTGGGAATACTCCAGAAAGGATGGGATTTTCTCTAAGAAGAGAGCTGGCAGTATGAGAAAAATCCAATTGCTAGCCCGCAAACGAGTATTAGTACACATACAGGAACTCGTCATTCTCCCTATCCGTCATATCGGACACATCATTCTTTGAGTGTGACATGTGCGCGCCGTCGTCGTGGCGATTTGCAAACCTCGTTTCCATTGACCGATCTCTCAGCACGGCCCTTTTACCATTCCTAACTCTTCGTTTTTGCTGCCACGTATTCAAAAGCATGAGATTCGCTGCTTGAAGTCCCACGATCCCAACGAGGGCTATGAAAACGCCAAGCACAGCGCGTAGGCCAGGCCTGTAGGCAGGTGCTTGATCTTCCGTAAACATCAACGGGCCGATGATATTTCCGGCCGACGAAGAAGACTGGTATATCGCCATGATGACGGACTTTTTGGTAGCTCCAGCAGTGTTGCCGACGATCCATGACACGATCAACGGGTTGCCGGCAAAAAGGAATGAAAACAGGTAGTACCCTAACATCAGCATGCCTTGGTTTGACGCTTTACGTGGAATGGCGTACAGCAGAGCGACTCCGATGACGACGGGGAGCATGAAGGAGGCGAGGATCAGAGATTTGTAGCGAAACCTGTAGGCGAAGTAGGATCCGGCTACGATGGTGAGGAATTGCAAAACGCCGAACGGAATGTTGAGTAGCGAGGTTGTGTACTTGTCGAAGCCAAGGCCGGCGAGGATGAGGGGGCCGAAGGTGGAGGACACTTGGGCACCGAGATTGAGAAGAAGGGTCATTGCAACAAAGAGGTAAGTTTTAGGCTCGGCGAGAGCTTCCCAGACGTGCGAGGGGTTGAAGGAGTTGTTCACTGTGGTGCCTGTCTGGTTTGCACGGAGACGCTCGACCGCTTTTGGCTTGTCGGAGGTCGAGAGGAACCGCGCGGATGGGATGTCATTTTCGAGAAACCACCAGACAAAGGGTGATGTTGCGATGGTAAGCAAGCCAAAGAAAAGGAAGATTCTAAAGTACGACTGTGAGCGGTGGCTTTGGGGATTATGGCGACCACGATCGTGTCGTGTGGGTGAGAATGGATGAAACTTACATTTGCCATGGTCGCAACACCTCGGATCGAATCTGCCCCAGTCCGTAGGAGAGCGCGGCGGTAACAACAGTGCCAATACCATTCATACTATACCAAGCAGCAACTCGCATGGGCTGTTCACTCCTCCGGTACCAGTTGCTTGTGATGATGCTGAACATGGGTAAGCAGCCAGCCTCGAACAAACCGAGGAAGAACCTCGTTGCTAACAAGCCGCCGTAGTCGTGGCACGCAGCCATGGCAGCTTGGGATATACCCCAGCCAAGGATGAAGATCGGAACACATATCCTTGGGGGAACTTTGAGGATGACAAAGGAGCTGAGAGGCTGCCAGGCGAGCTGTGCGATTGGGGAGATGGAGGCGATGAGCGAGTATTGGGAGCCGGTCAGGTGAGTATCGCTTTGCAATCCGAAGATGGCGCTGTATCCTAGAGTGGTTTTGTCTGTGATTTGGAGGAGGTACATCCAAATGAGGATTGAGAGAAGATGTCGGTCGGTTTTGCGGCGAATTCTCTTGTCGTCTTCCTCGGAGACTTGAACGCGCTCAGGGCTGTCGGCGACTCCAGTCTGGATCTTGGAATCAGTCAACTGGAGATGCGGGGAGGAGGAGGCTGGGTGGTTGTATTCGCCGATGTCCTCCAAGTGTTGCACAGTGTTCTTTTTCTTCATGAGTGCGAGACTGCGAGTGCGGCGGGGACAAACCGAGGCGGGAGCAAAGATGAGGAGGGAGTGTGAAAAGCGAACAGAATGCGTGTGGGCACGATGGGAATCTTCATACCTGCTCAATCACGTCTTGCAATGCGCCATCTGGAGCTTCTTGGAGCAGTGGTTGATCCTCGTCGTCATCGAGCTCCTGCTGTACAACTGACATGGCGAACCGCAACACGACAATTTGATATCGAGACAACACAACCGCATGCTGATGCTGCCGGGGAGACCTTCAACAAGTCGTTGCGTATGTGATCAATTCCATCCGCCACTGATGGGTTGGTCAGATGGCGGGAGTCCGTGTTCGTAGCTAAGGTGCAGGTGGGATGGAGGTTGAGTAGATCAGCTTTGGCGTATGCTACTCTCCCCGTCGCTGTCTCCCTGTCGAACGCTGCGCCGCGCTGAAGCCGCAACAAGAAGAAGTTCGGACGTGGACGGCCAGATCTGAACAAACAAGTCCCAATCTCACGCGTCTTGGGTTTGATAGCTGCCTACTCTGCGGAAGTTGTCCTCCGACTTTCACAACATCACATGATACAGTACGGTAGAGTCACGTGCTGTATTCGGACAAAGAAGTCTGGAGGCACAAGAATGTCCCGAATCCCTACACCACCACGAGGACCAGCAACGTGCCACAGAGCTGCCCCGCACGAGAACGACAAAGGATACCTCCACTGTAGAAGCTACCTTTCTTCGGCGTAGGTGGTCGTAAGGGGCGACCTGCGACTTCGCGACTTTCTCAACGCCCGAACCGATAGCGGAGCCTCGCAGCATTTGGAATACGCATTCCCATTGAAGCGTCTAATCTGGAAGCTGACAAAGTTCTTGAACCAAATCGATGCAGCGGAAGCCCCAAAACAGTTCTGCCGTCGAACAATGGCTTAACGGCGATGAATAATGTCATGCGGACCTCGGGGTTCGTGGTTGCATTTCGCTGAATAATAATGGCACGGCTTCGGGAAGTCGACCAACCGGGCCGGGACCAGCCCTATGGCCTGCCCGTGGTTGGTGACTGCTGACTGATGCACAGCATGGAGCACGGGCGAATCCTTTCTGTCTCTCCTGAACGCGACTGCCAGATCTTGGCAGGTAGGTGAGGTATATATCCCAAGGCCCACCAACACGAAGAAGAGTTTCACAAGACCAGAATCGCCCACTGCCTTGCCAACAACCTCAACTTTCAGAGCAACTTCCATCTCATCGCTCATCTCTCCTCTCGTCAACACCTCATCCAGAGAAACCCCACCATCTTTGTACAACATCAACACCGTCCACAGTCATGTCTTCCAATCTCAAGCCAATCAAGGTGTGGGGAAAGGGAGGACCCAACCCGCCCAAAGTCGCCATCCTCGTCGGGGAGCTCGAGCTGCCGTCTGAGATCATCAACATCCCCTTTTCCGACGTCAAAAACCCCGAGTACCTCGACATCAACCCAAACGGCCGCATACCGGCCATCCAAGACCCCAACACCGATCTCACACTCTGGGAGTCTGGCGCAATCATCGAGTACCTCATCGAGCGTTACGACAAGGACCGCAAGTTCAGCTTCGAGCCAGGTACTCCCGAGTACTACCACGCGAAGCAATGGCTGTACTTCCAGGCTTCCGGACAGGGCCCGTATTACGGTCAATATGCGTGGTTCAAGAAGTACCATCCTGAGCCGGTGCCGAGTGCCGTCGAGCGCTACGTCAAAGAGGTCAACCGTGTCACCGGCGTTCTGGACGGCCATCTTGCGAAGCAGAAGGAGGCGGCTGGAAGCGATGGCATGTGGCTCGTGGGGAACAAACTGTCGTATGCCGACCTTGCCTTTGTCTCCTGGCAGTCTATCGCTGGCATGTTCTTGAGTCCCGAGGAGTTCAGCCCTGACAAGTACCCCCACGTTAAAGAGTGGCTCGGCAAGATGATGGAGCGCCCGGCCGTCAAGGAAGTTATGTCAAATCTTGGGCACTAGGGGGACTGTGACAGGCGCTTGCCCGAGGGGGTGACTGCAAGGGAAAAGTTTGTAGACAGAGGCGAGGTTGAAGGGATTGAAAGTGAACATTCAAGCATAGTCGGAAACAGTATGTAGCTGGCAGAAACCAAAAATGAAAGCCAAATCCACTTATCGCGGCGCAGCTCAAAACACGTGAGGAAGTCCGACTCGGGAAAAATGCTGTCGAGATTGACAAGGTGATGAAGCCTCAACTCTGCAGTTCCTGACTTATGCGATCAGGAAGTGTTCCAGAACGCTTGCCCATCGATGGGGACGACACCCGCTCTGGAGTCTAGGGGGTGAGTATCACCTCGAGATTGAAGATGCGGCGACTGACACGCATGACAGGCATCGTGATGGCTGTGGCATTGGGCATAACCTGTGTCTCCGCCCAAGCAGGCCTCGACGCCGACACCCAAGCCAACAGCATCGACTTGTCGTTCCGCTCGTCATTCCGGCTCGATGGAGGAAGGTTTGCGGTCTGATGTGGGATGCAACAGTTTCCGCACATGGAATTTTGCTGGAAAGGTCAGGAACAGATGGACGCACTGGGTATACGACTTGCTTTCATGCCTTCATCCTCACGTATAGTAAAGCCAAGCGTCAGATTCTTGGGCACCACTATGATCTGTGAGAAATTGCTCCGGCCAATCAAGAAGGTCTCTGGCTTCTGCACCCAGCATCCTTTTGACTGAGCTGAAGAATTTCGCACCGTTCTCCCCCATCCACCATCGATGTCGCTGGCGGTGTAGAATCGGCGCGTAGTGTGCAAAGATGGCTAACGCAATCGGATCCTGCCCCCCAACGAGCTCCATGAAAATACGGTCCGCGGCGGGGAGAAACATGTAGCTTACGTTGATAAGCTGCGGATTGGAGATGTCGGCCAGGACATTCTCTTCTAGCAACATGACTGCTGTGAAGTAGAGCTTTACTTTGGCTTCGTCGTCCCCGCCGAGTGTGATTATGTTTCGGCGTAGGAGATCCATGCCTTGCTGGAAGGCGCGGGGGATTGAGACACGGGTCCACGGTTTTGGCTGGAGACTAGTGGATAGTCTCGTCTCTTCGAGATTTGGTTTCAGTGGCTCGATGCTTGGGGCGGGCTTGTGAAATCCAGGGGACAAGTCGGGTGCTTTCGTTTCTTCCCCCAAAGACGGTTTCGTGGCATCTGCAGTCCTGTGAACTCCGTGATAGAGTTGGGAAGTAGAGTACACATTGGACAGTTTCGACTCTCTGAACTGCGGGGATATCTGCCCCAGAATCGTGTGGATCCCCCGTAAGAGCTGGTGATTGTACCAAAAGCTGAAGATGTACGTCAACCCTTCTTCTTCAGACTGTGCGCGGAAGGAGGAGAAGAATCCAAGCAGGATGGCCGTCGCAAGGACCGAGTCGCAGTTGGCCTCATCGACTTCGACGACGAGTTGCTGGAGAGGTGGGAGAGCAAGGTCGAAGTGGTGAGTAGCACGGTCTCGGTACTTGGATGTTTCTTGCGCGTCTTCCGAAATTGAATGGAGATGGAGAGCTGACAAGGCGAGGATTGCGTGCATGAGATGGGAATGCCGCAAAGCTTCCCTTGGTACGTCGCGCTGCCAAAGATCTTGGGCCACAGCGTCGTCAGACAATGTGCGATATACCACAGTGGAGAAGTGATGCATCAGTTCCAATTCAGAGAAGGCGAGCGTTTTGACTCCTGAAGCTGGCACTGAAGCTGGTGCTGACGATGGTGCTGACGTTGGTGCTGGCGATGGTGCTGGCGATGGCCATGATGTCGGCCTCGATGCTGCTCTTGAAGACAGTCTGATTGACTGTTCGGATGCTCCTCTTGATGCAGGCCCTGACAAAGGATCTGAAGCTGGCGAAGCGACAGTCAGATCTGATCTGGCATCGACTTGATTCCTGAAGCCTCGAGAGCAAGACTCTTTTCGCCTCTCGCAGTTGCCGCAAGCTGGAAGCTGGAGATCGCATCTAACGCGTCGGACTTTACACTGCTGGCAGCCATGGCGATTCTTCTCATGTGCTCTGCGCGATGGCATCTGTTGAAGGAATGACAAGGATCTATAACAAGCGTTGAAGAACTCAGGCTTGAGATTCGAGATCTGATCTGGGACTTGGGATTTGAGCTTTAAGCTTTAAAATTCGAGATTTAGACCGTATAGGCCACGTAATACTATACCTCTCTTAGTAACTACTCTAGAGGTTAGGTATATAATGATTCTTTTAGCTATCAGAGATTAAAGATAATATAGGTAGTAGATATTAATTTATACTGAAATCTAGCTACAAGAGAATGTCACGGGAGTGGCACTTTGCGTGATACCAGTAGCGGTATCACGTGCTCTCCTTAGCGCCTCTTGGCGCTTTTGCTTTTCTTCTACCCCGCTAGCTTTGATTTCTTTCTCTTTTTCACTCAACCTCTTGAGTCTCCACGTTGTTGAATAGATAGCACACACCAGCAGCTTAGCAATCAGAGCTTTCTGTCGCTGCGTCTAGTAACTCCATGACAGAGAAGTTCCTTACTGTCCGACTGCCTTCCCTTCCTGCTTCCTGTGCTCTAGACTTATTCAGGCCCATTCTCCTTACACTATTCCGTGTTGTGTGGTGTTTCCACATCACAGTGACTTGGCCTTTCTTGGCCCTCTATACCCCTTTACAACCCCTGGAACGGCGCCCATTGCTGCATGTCGCTTGTCGCGACCTCCATTGCTGTATCGAAGTATGCGAGCACCCTTGTGCTCAGTAACCATTCCGCTGCGAATACCGCTTTATCTTTGTTTACTAGGATCTCCCTAAGGTTGGTTGATCTTGCCGCTCGTATCAGTTGAGTTCTCTGTTCGATAGGTCCGGGCAGTAGGCTACCAGGTGTATTAATGTTTGTCGGTCGGCACCGCATGTGCATGTTGGTAGAACTCCTTGTACTTGCATACTTGGGCATATGTGTAGTACACGTGTACCGACCTAGGTACACGTACACAGTGTATGTCACGGAATCGCTAGAAGCAGTATGTGAATACAAAGCGAGTTGTATTAAGCGGTGCTAGCTACAAGATTGCGTGATGAGAGGTGAATTCAAGATACAAGACGTTGCGTAAAGAGCCAAAACAGAGCAGAAAATCGGAGTCTTAAATGGCGATGTCTATATAGTGCGGGCCGGGATAGGGTCAGTGCGTTAGGAGCAGCCTCAAGCCTCGAGGCTCAAGCTCAGAACCTCAACCTGCCTCCTCACCACACAGTCCCATCATCACGCACCAGACACACGCCGCTATCAGATCGCTCACTCTGTTGCAGGCGCTTCCATTTACTCTCCTACCCACCCTTATTTACAATATATTCTTTGTGTACATAACTTGCAGCACGTACTTCAATAATATACATGCTTGCGCAGGGGCTGACAGCTGATCTTCGACTAGCACTCTGCTTGGTCAGAATGAGCACTTTGTGCTTTTCGCCCAACAGGTGCTGGATCATAGCCTGTTTGACCCTGCGCCCCTCATTTTTGTTTCGTTGTATATGATATCATGTGATATGATCATGTGACCGCCTGCGATAGATAGATACTCGTAAAAAGGGGTCGGGCTTCAGGTATTCAAGTGGTTGCTGGCTTCAGGTATTCAGGTGGTTGGTCTCAGGTGGCTGGCTTCAGGTATTCAGGTGGTTGGTCTTAGGTGGCTGGCCTCAGGTGGCAGGACTCAGTACAAGGCTGAGGACTCGTGGCAGGGATCCGTTGTCTTCGAGGCAGATGGGTTTGTTGTTTAAGCTTAACACTCTTGGTAAGCATCTGCTTGTCACTCCCGTGACAGTTGACTTGACTAGGCTTGACGAAAATCACAAATTTAGCTTGATTGGAGTTGGCAAAGCTTAGGAATGGCTTGGCTTGACTGGATAGCTAAAAAGGGAGGCTCGATTGGAGGTATCAACCAACTCAGTCGGTTAATGGAACCACTGGGTCACTTAACATCAATCCAACTGCCGGAATCTACGCCTGGCCTGCCGACCCACAAATATTCATCCACGACACTGTCAAATCGACCACCTGCTGCACGCCCTGCTCCATCAAAGTCGTATGCGGTACCTTTTCGACCGTCGCATAGAGATGCTCGTAGTAGTCATCCAGCACTAACCTGTTGACGTTGATCTTATTCATCCCAGCGGCAATACATTGCTTCATCAACTCGGGCATGAATCCATTCGTACCATGCAGCGCCAGTCTAACTCGGCCGTTGAGGACTTTACGAAGCTGCGAGAGTCTGCGGCAAGTTAACAGGATGCCTCTTCGGAGAATGCGACGACGAACCTCGCAAAATCCAATTGAGGGCCGATCTTTCCGTACTCTCCGTGGACGTTGCCGAAGGCAGGCGCGAGAGCGTCTACTCCTGTTGCTACGAACTCTTCAGCCTCTTCCGGTGTCGTTTTGCTTCCCTCGAGCCCTTCGGTATCCATGACTCCATCCTCACCACCTTCAATTCTGCCCGGCTCCGCCTCGGTCGCAATTCCACGCTCATGGCACAATTTCACCAACCTTGCTGTCTTGGCCAGATTTTCCTCCTTTTCGTAATGGGACATGTCAACCATAATGCTGTCAAACGGCAACTGCATTGCCTTCTTAATCAATTCTTCATTCTGCGCGTGGTCCAAATGAATCGAGATCGGCACATCGCAATTCCGGACGGCTTCGGCGGCCGTTTTGATCAGAATTCCATCGCCGAATGTTATCGCCCACGGGAAGAATTGGAGAATCAACGGCGAGCGAGCTTTTTTCGCAGCATCGACGAGACCGATAATTTGCTCGATATTGTATGCTATCGCGGCGATGACACCGTATTTGCCCTTCTCCGCTGCCTCGAGGATTTGGAGATGCTTGTTCTCCGAGCGCCAGTTCGGTGAGATTGTCATTGTGTGAGGAGTTCGTTTAAGGTGAGAAGTAGATGTCAAAGTAATACTGATTGGTGGAATGACGCTACTTCGATGATGAGATCTGATGGAACTTTTCTATGCTCGACAGGCCTACCTTCATCCGCGGAAAATCATGGCGACACACATCATCTCGAGCCGCCATCTCTCGAGCCGCGGGGCCCTAGGTCACGATACGCGAAAGGCTGGTTCAGAAGGGCTACCAGTTCTCCACGTGTCAGTCGAACTAGAAGCCAAATACAATCGAGTCGTGACCCAGAGGTGTTCTGATCCATGGGAGCATGGTGGTCCCCGTCTCGAGGTCATCCTTGGCTCCTCAGATCTCGGAAAGGACTTGGCGGAGGCAATGGCAACTCCCAAAACTGACAGACCTAACACCAATGATGATAGAGAAAGTGTTGTGATATCTACTTAATCTAGAGGTCAAGTGCCTTAGTTAGTCGTCCTTATGTCCAACCTTCAACTCGCAATGCCTACTGCTTCAGTTCCTTTCGCCTCACGACCTAGACCCGGTTTCTCGGCACCCATCCAAGCTGAACCTGAGCTAAAGAATGGACATCCTTCGGACTGGTACTCCGCAAACTACTCCAGTTTATCCCTAGGAGCAATTATCAACAACGGCCCGATTTTTAGGGTTAAGAATGAGGGGACGCAGCACCAACCATGATCAGGTGCAACAGTCATCCGGACCCCGTGCCGAGTCAATAAAACCGTCTCCCCAGCCGTCCGATCGGCTCGAGGCTCAATGCTCATCTCCTCAACGAACGCTCACACACAGCCAGCGCATGCAACCTTAGCCCCGCTGTGGGCAATTTGTATGGTTTTTTTTTGCCGTTTTGAAACTCGCTCGGCGGTGCTGATGCTCATTGCCGTCTGTGACCTACGTCACAGGCAATGCCGGTCCAGAAACGTACCCGGTATCGTCCATCTCGGAGCCGTGGTCTGAGGGCTAATACAGGCTGGTGAGTTGATACACCTTGCTGTTTACTTTTGCTGCCGATGACCTGGTACTCGGTACTGCTTTAACATGATTATTGACTGATAATTGAAACTAGTTCGACTTGTCGAACACGACATTTGAAATGCGACGAAACGAAACCAATATGCATTTCATGCCAGAAAGGTGGGCGACCCTGTGAATACAGTTCGCAGACAGATGCCACCAGCAATGCAAGCACCAATGGCTCAGGGCGGCACGATATCCAACCGGAATGCCGCGGCAGCGCTTCCTCAGACCATTCCAACGTCGGCCTCACATCGCCGCGAACATCAACCACTAACACGGCGCCTAGCTTGTCCGAAGACCGTGTCGTGCAGATACCCCAGACTACTAGTCCCGGAAATGTCACTCTACAGCCACACTTTGATGAGCGCCTGCGAGATTCCGTAATTGCTGCCTCAGGAGGCTCGGCATCTTTGGTTCGGACGAATTCGAAGACGTTGTTCCACCCCCAAACTGCTGTGGATTTCGCCCAAGTGGGCATTCCATATGGTGATGGGTACCATTCGACCACAAGTCCTCATACAATCACTTCAAATGCGTCAGGTATCGGGATTGAAGATGCTGCTGCTCACTGGTTCGATCTTCTCGCGGGCGATGCCAGATTAGAATTCGAAGATCATGGCGAACGGGAACAGCAGCTAGATCCAGAATCTGCTAGTGAAATACCATCACCGCCAGAAGCTGATGATGTACAACAAGACTTCTCCTGGAGGAACGCAATCCCGACCAGTGGAACACGAATTGACCCAATCCCCGTGAAAGGTGCCGGTCTCTGGCGCTCACCACACACACTCGAGCTTCATCCACATGAACTTAGAATATTTGAAAACTTCATCTACAATGTCGCCTCTTGGATCGACCTCCTCGATCCGTTCCGTCACTATTCCTTAGTCGTTCCTCGCCTAGCATTGCGGAATGTTGGCCTCCTGAATGCCATTCTCGCCCTCTCAACTCGACATCTGTCATTAAATCATCACCTCATCGATGGCGTTGTTTATTCCCGCAACGAAGCGCTTCAGTACTACCACTCCAGCTTGAAGTATGTCCGTCAAGCAATGCAACATGACGACTACAACACCAGCGACGAATTACTTGCAACAGCACTCATTATTTCCGCATATGAAATGCTCGATGGCGGTCAGCGAGACTGGGAAAGCCATCTCCAAGGAGTGTTTGGCATTCAAAGATCACAAGTCATCCACGGCGACAGCGGCGGTCTCCGCGGTGCAACATGGTGGGCTTGGCTGGCTCAAGACTGTTGGGCTGCATTCCGCGACAAGAGGAAGCCATTCACGTTCTGGAGACCACAGATGACCGACTTTACACGCATGAGTTCGTGGTCTCTGGCCGCAAGGTCGCAGTTCGTCTTCGCCAAAGTTGTGCGGTTTTGCGCTCAAGGCCCAGAAGAACCAACCACAAACAGCTCAAACGACTACGAACTGAAATCCGATCAAGCACGCGTTCTCTCAGCAATGTTAGACGACTGGAAAGCCAGTCTCCCAATCGATTTCTCACCACTACCCACAACCATCATCTCCGACAACGACAATGCTATCTTCCCCCCAATAAACATCCACCCTCCTGCATTCGCCATAGCATTACAACTCCATCACGCTGCTCGAATTCTACTATCGTTACATCGCCCCTTCCGCGGCGGCATGGCGGCTTTCCTTGACCAGCAAAAGATGCTCACCCACTGCGTCGCTCAGATATGCGGTATCGCAAAGGGTTTACGGGAAATTGCTGCTTCTATAATGAGTGCACAGTGTCTTTTCATAGCTGGGACATGTGTGCACAATGGCGCAGAGAGGGAAGAGGTCATTCGATTGATGGCGGAGTCGCGGGCGCGGACGGGCTGGCCGGTTAGGTCTTTGGAAGAAGATTTGCGGGTTCTATGGGGCGTTGTTGAATGATTCCTACTCTCATGAAGATGATCTCAACCATCTGCGTTCATATCTCATACACCGGCGTTCAGATACCACAATCTTGGGGTTCTCATCATCAGTATCATAATTTTTACGATATATCATAAGTCTCGGGGCTTGGTTGGAAGGCTACACAATTAGGACCGCAATGGCGTTGCCGGAATAAGCTTGTAAACGAAACCACGTGCCAGGATCTCAATAATGCAATATGAAATTTCCTTTTCCAAGATTTGTAGAAGTATGACTCAAGTACCCATGACCTCGCGTCGGTGGTCAATCGCCGGTACGCCAATCAGGAGTACCAGCCGACATGTCGGCCGCTGCAGCATTGAATGCGCGGAGCTCCAGGGTAGCTCTGCATTGGACCCCGCAACGCGTGAAGCGTCACTGTTTGGAGAGGGCTGTAATATCTCTGGTTCTCTGCTGCTTGAGAGAAAGCATCATCTGCAATTGTTTCCCTTGAGATTGTATCTTTTGAGCGTTCATCATATCCACTATCTAAAATACAATGGCAGGACTTCTAACTGGCAAAGTCGCCGCCATCACGGGCGGCGTGACGGGGATGGGACGGGCCATTGCCCTTGAATATCTCAGACAAGGAGCTTCAGTCACAGTGAATCATTTGGGTGATTCGCAGTCGAGAGCACATTTTAAAAGCATGTTAGAAGAGGCTGGTAAGGGGGCGAAATTGATCGATTCGTCCGGAGATATCGGCTTGAAAGAGACAGGCGAGAATCTCGTCAATGACACGGTGAAGAGGTTTGGAAAGCTGGATGTTTTCGTTGCAAATGCCGGCGTGGCGACAATGGACGACTTCATCACGTATGTCTCTCCGCATGAAATGAGTATACGATGAGCAGTTGGCTGATCTGAACGGAATGAAGCGCACCCCCCGAAACCTTCGAACACCACCTCCACGTCAACACCCGCGGCACCTATTACTCCACCCAGGCCGCTGCCAAACAAATGGTCTCCCAAGGCAAAGGCGGCTCCATAATCGGCATCGCATCTATCTCCGCCCTCGTCGGCGGCACGCAACAGGTCCACTACACGCCAACCAAGGCCGCTGTCCTGAGCATGATGCAGTCCCAAGCATGTGCTTTGGGGAAGTATGGAATTAGGTGTAATGCTCTATTGCCGGGCACGACGCGCACGCCGATGGCGGCGAGTGATATTGAGAAGCCGGAGAAGATGGCTTATTTGAAGGAGAGGATTCCGCTTGGGAGGGTTGCGGAGCCGGAGGATATGGCAGGACCAGCAGTGTTTTTCGCGAGTGAGATGAGTCGATATTGCGTAAGTGATGATTGTGTCATTCAGCTAATTTGGCTAACTTGCTTCCAGACGGGATCGCAATTGTTGTGTGATGGTGGTTGGTATGTTCATTTACAGTGATTGTTGGCGCAGGAAAGACGCTTTCAGAACAATACCACTCAGACCTTCCAAATTCTTCCTCTCCTGGTCCTTCTCGCTATCTGCTGGGCATTCCCAGAATCTCCACGCTGGCTCTGCAAGGCGGATCGCGACGACAAAGCTCTCTTACATTCTTCAGCGCCTTCGTGGTACTCAGGGTGAGGATGCTGGAAAGGCTGAGGCTGAGGCTGAGTTGTCCGACATTCGCGATGTTGTTGATATGGAGCGCTCGACGAGACAACAGCTGCTGACTTGAAGAGAAGCCGAGAGAGGAGGTGGTTGCAGAGAGAGTTGACAACTGGCAGAGTGTGTTGTCAATTATTACATAACAACTGGAATACGTGATACTTTGGGCCTAAACTTTGACCCAATCATTAGACATTGTGCCCATTTATTTCAACATTCCTGATATCATTCTCCACCATCTACACCTTGTCGTTATACTCAGTGACCAGCTTCGTGCCCAAATATTTCTCTTCCTCCTTGACCGCGCTTGGGTTCTGCTCCTTAAGAAGCTTGAAGTTCTTCTCGGCGTCCCAGACCCAGATGGAGTTGGCGGCGAAGAGCATATCCATCTCTTCGAGAGTGCGTTGGTTGGATTCGGGATAGAGCGCCCAGACTGGGAATTCTTAGTTTGTGAGGTTCCAAAATTCGAACAATATGACTTACCGATTGGTATGGCAATGATGTTGACAGCACCGAAAATGTACAGTGTCTTCTCATTGATAGCCTCAACAATGTACGGCAAAACAAGGGTAAGCGTTCCGTTTCCAATCGACCATCCAACAACACCCCAAGCATTTCCCTTTGCACGAACCTGCAGTGGGAAAATTTCAGCGGGATACAACCACGGCACGGTCAACCAAGTCGCGCCGAAGATGAACGTGTACAAGTACACGAAGCTAGCAGCAGCGATACCGAAGCCAGCAGCTTTCGAGTCGTGGCCCGTAGCGGTTTGATCGAGACCAAGGCGGCAGAAGGCGCCAACGAGGAACATGGAGATGGCTTGGCCAACGGCGCCCCAGTAGAGAGTCCACCGGCGGCCGATGCGGTCGAGGGTGAAAACGCAGATGAGAGTAGCAAACATATAGAAAACGTTGTTGAGGCCGGAGATCCACTGGGCTTTGCCGACTGAGAAACCAGCGATACCGAAAATGGCTGCGAAATGTTAGAAGTTGAATCTAGAGATGCAGAAACAGATGAAACTTACTAGGTCCGAACATGGTGATACCCGCGATACCAGACCAGCACTGAAGAATCTGAAGCCAGATGCAAAGTTGAACACGGCGAGCGGTGTGAAGCCTGCCAGACTTGATACCGAACAGCATGTGGTAGTATGTGGTTCCATGAGCGGTCGAGCGCTCCATATCAACAACAGCGCGAATGTCGGACAACTCAGCCTCAGCCTTTCCAGCATCCTCACCCTGAGTACCACGAAGGCGCTGAAGAATGTAGAGAGCTTCGTCGTCGCGATCCGCCTTGCAGAGCCAGCGTGGAGATTCTGGGAATGCCCAGCAGATAGCGAGAAGGACCAGGAGAGGAAGAATTTGGAAAGCGATCGGGAATCTCCAGCGGAATGGCGACCATCCGCCATCCATGAAGCTGACGGCGTATGCGAGCCAGTACGCGACAACCACACCGAAGATATTGAGTGTGAATTCGATGGCAATGAACTGTCCACGGGATGTATGCTCGGCGACCTCCGAAGCCCACGCTGGAACGATAGCATTGAGAATACCAGTTCCGACACCGTTGATCAATCGCGAGCAAATCATCCAAGTTGGATTTTTAGCCGTGCATTGGAGTGCTGCACCGAAGAGTCCCCAAACTGAGCCAAATGCGATGGTCTTGATTCTGCCGTATCGGTCGCCGAAAGAGCCACCAGCCAAACATCCGAGGAGTGTTCCAAGATAGTAGACTGAGACAATTCCACCTTGGAGAAGTGCGTTTGTGATGACAATGGTTCCGTTGTTGTCGACATGGCCGAGAGTCATTTCAGTGATGTAGTTGTAGGAGCTATTGACTCCTCCCATCATTCCCTGATCATAACCTATTCGCATACGATTAGCCCTGCGCAACTATACACTGTGTAAATTTATGCGATCAACTTACCGAAGAAGAAGATTGATAAACCTGCCACAACGTTGATGGCGATCAAGAGTTTCCTCTTCTCGAGATGTGCTGCGACCATCCATGATTGTCGTTGATACATGATGGCTGTGAATGCTCTGCACAAGCTATGCGATCATTGAAGAAAAAGTTGATAAAGTGGTTGAAGATGGTGATGAGGATGGTGATGAGGATGATGATATGATATGATGGAGTAGTAACCCATCATTTTATATCCATCTCAACTCGGAATCCAGACCCCGGATCCAGGTATTATCACAGCCAGCACCCGGGGCTTTCCCCAGACCCACCAGTGCGGATCTGGGGGTTAGGGCGTCCCCTGTATCGCCGCTTGTCCGCTTGCGTTGCCCGTTGTGGAGAGCGCTAGAGGAGCAGCCTCACTCCTGAGCCCACTGGGACGCTAATTCTACGGACGGCACTAGTCCACGAGCAGTTCGCATTTTGCCGGCGGGCGCTTGTTCTCGTCTCGGTGACGATCTCACATCCGGACCTGCAACACCAGACGCCACCGAATTACGAGTCGGACAGAGAGCTATCAGAAGCTACGATCGGCTGCACAGAAGTCATATCGTGCATTAAATGAGGCGGCAGACGACCATTTCCTGCAGCTCATATGCACGGTGCACCTGCTCTCCTTTAGACAGAGTTTCATCTCGGGTCACTCCAATTAGGAAGGTTCTGAAAGCCTTTCCATTGGTAGTGCTGGAGGGTAAAACCAAGACTTTTGAGAGGGTAACTAATCCCGAATCACCGACAATGTACCGTCCCTGAACCAAGAGCGAGATGGCCCTCGAGGCGATGTACCACGGCAATGACTGAATGCAAGGGATAGATCAGCTGCGCATCCATGCAGCTGCTGAGAGATTCCCCGCAATAGAAGCTATCCCGGACCTGGTGGAGTTTCCCAAAACGCGTCTTTCGTCGCGTGCCTAGAGGAGAGTAAAGATTGTGAAAACCAGTCGTTGTGTTTTGATCAACCAAAGGATTCGTCCAAGGGAGCACGGTACGAGAGCCGAGCGGGAGCAGCTTCCTTGAAAGACAAATAGGATTGCCCATTGCCCACCATTCCGCTATTTCTCATCCTCCATCAACATTGTCTCTGCATTGGAGTTTGCATTTTGACCCATTGTCATTTGTGAATACATCAAAAATACGCCTGAAGCATCAAAATGGCTACTCTTTCACCTTTCCGTCTAGCTGCTGCTGCCGTTCGTTCATCCACCGAGGCCGCGAGCCGCAATGTCTTCTCGAGGACTTCTCCACATTTCCGCGGTGTTGCCACTCGTTCGACCCAGTTCACACTGAATACTGGCGCAAAAATCCCGGCGGTGGGCTTCGGAACGTTCCAGGACCCAGATGCCCAAGAAGCCGCAGTCACACTTGCTCTTAACTGTGGTGTGAGGAAGATTGACACTGCTCGAGTGTGAGTTGGCTCTTCGTGGGTTGCGGAGCATTGAAACTGATCTCAACAACAGCTACAATACCGAGAAGCAGATTGGAAGGGGAATCAAGAACAGCGGTGTTCCTCGCAATGAAATTTTCCTCGCAACCAAGTTGTGGTGCAATGACTACCACCCAGATGACGTTGAGAGGGCCATCGATGCATCGCTCAAGGACCTCGACACTGATTATGTCGACCTCTTCCTGATGCACTACCCATGCACATTCACTCCCAGTGCGGACAAGTTTCCGAAAGGAGATGACGGTCTTATGATTAAGGGCAAGACCACATATCTCGACACCTGGAGGGCAATGGAGAAGCTCGTCAAGCAGGGGAAGACAAAAGCAATTGGCGTGTCGAACTTCAACCAGCCAGAAATCCAGAATTTGATTGACAACAGCAACACTGTAAGTTTGACTCAGAAAGGATTTAGAAGCAATAACTAACACGCAACTAGACCCCAGCCGTCCATCAGATGGAAGTCCACCCATACCTCCAACAAGGCCGCTTCAACGCCTGGCTCCGCGAGAAGGGCGTTCACGTCGTCCAGTTTTCCCCACTCGGTAACATGAACTCCTTCTACCGCGACATCCACTGGTCCAAGTCCGCCTCCCACACTGTCGGCCGCGTCATCGACCACCCTGTGCTCATTGAAATTGGCAAGAAATACAACAAGTCGCCAATCCAAATCGCCCTGGCTTGGGGCGTCAACTATGGCCGCACCGTGATACCGAAGAGCGTCATCGACTGGCAGATTCGGGAGAACTTGGAGGCAGATTTCGAGCTAGATGCGGAGGATATGGCGAAAATTAAGACGATGAATATTAATGCGAGGTTTAATGATCCGAGTGTGTATTACAGGTGGAATTTGTATGAGGGCGAGGATGGAAAGGAGGCTGTCACTATTCCCTGAGCTTTATCGGTGCATTCATCTGGGGTTACGTTATTGGACAAAATTCATAGTGTTAGCGGAGAATCTACATTACTCTCATGTTTCAATCGCACAATGCATGCTTGAACATAGGTGATGGAAATGTTCGTTCTGCGCTGAAACTCTGGCGGCGTTCTTATGCAAAACACCAGATGAGAAGAGAGATTGTGATTAGAGATCAGCAATTTGCTGTGCAGCCATCCAAAGTGAGCTTCAATCGGTCTAAAGCTATCGCCTGTACAAAACATAGTAATGGAG
Organism: Aulographum hederae CBS 113979; assembly: GCA_010015705.1. Classification (NCBI taxonomy): domain Eukaryota; kingdom Fungi; phylum Ascomycota; class Dothideomycetes; order Aulographales; family Aulographaceae; genus Aulographum; species Aulographum hederae. Next base: position 554,740 of record ML977154.1, read on the forward strand.
TATCTGAGTAACGATTCCTTTCGTATGGCGATCACAATTCCCCTAATTTGTAGAGCAGGAAGATGATGTTCAAGAAGAATTATCTAATTAATCTATAGACCGTTTTCAAATCCCACGACTCCGTACAGTAAAGCTCTAAAACTTGATCAAACAAATGTGTAGCCGCCGTCGACCTTGAGGTCCGTTCCAGTGACATACTCTGATGCATCCGAGAGGAGGAAAGCAACGGCTCCAACGAGATCCTCTGGCTTACCCAGCCTCTTCATCGGTGTCATGGTTATCCAAGTGTTACTCAACTCTGGCTTCTCTGCAAGAATTTTCTCGGTCCTAAATTTGCGTTAGAATAATTTACCAGGCAGGCTTTAAGCACTCACAAAGCAGTTACGGTATATCCTGGGCTCAAGCAGTTGACGCGAATACCCAATTGCGCCCACTCGACAGCAAGCGAAGAAGCCATATGCTTGACGGCAGCCTTCGAGACATTATATGGAGTCTGTGGTTGAGGAACATTGATAATATTTCCAGATATGCTGCCAATCAGGACCATGCTACCAGTTGAGTGGCGCTCCATAAGGTGTCGGGCCACTGCGGTTGCAAACAGATATGTTCCGTCGACATTAACTCGCCAAAGTCGCCTCATTGCGTCTACGTTGTAATTGACTGCATCGAAGTTTTGAGTGAATCCAGCTGACGTGACAAGGTTGTCGATCTTGCCATGCTCGGCGATGATTTCGGCAATAGCGGCGTTGACGGACTCGGGATCGGAGACATTGGAGAAGTGGGCGGTTATTTTTACCATGCTATAAATGATTGTCAATTTCAATTCAACTTAATTGTTCATATAAACTGACCTGGTGTCATCTGGGTTGCGTTCTTTGAACAAGGCATTGAGGTTTGCGGCTTGCCTCTTCGACTCCTCAACTGCTGCACGTTAGATCGCCAAACTGCAGCTTCATTGGTTGAACACCAACCATCAATGTCTACTATCGCCAAACTAGCTCCGCTGGTAATGAGTCCTTGACCGAGGGTGAGACCGATTCCTCGTGCTCCGCCAGTAATCACAACTACACGTCCTTCTAGTGAGAACAAAGCCAACGTCCTCTTCTGGTGCTTCTCGGCAAATTCCTGTGCGGCATTATTCATTGGGGGTGAGAGTAGTGCCGAAGGTATTTCTTTCTCTGTGACTGCAATGTTGATTTTCTTTTCAAGACTGGGGAGTAATTCAAGCGAGACCATAGGCAGAGTTGCAACTGGAGAAACCATGTTTGAGCGATGTTAATAGAACGAAGTTGCTGTATTGTCAATCAAGAAATGAATGCAAATTCTCGTGTACAAGAGCGAAGGGAGTTGAGGGAATCAGCAGTCTCTTCCACGTAAATATGATGAACACGATATATCAATTCTCATTGAGCGGCTAATTGGGATTGTCCAACGTCTCGAACTCACGATAGCACGTCTTCTCTCGTCTGGACTATCTGACTTCCGCCATGGCCGTCTTGGAGAAGAAACTCTAAACAGAACTGAATCAAGATCCAGAATATCGTGAGAACGCCTCGGTACGAGTGCACTGAATTGCCCAAGAATCAGCATCGTCTCGTGGGTTTCCGCTCGATCGGCATCAACGTACGGGAAGGTGGCGTCTCCGGCCCGTCGTCACGCGGTGTGGAAGCGACTGCGCGGCGACAAATCTAGCCAGCCTCGCCAGCTCTAAAACCTGCAGATGACTTGCATACTCTGGCTAAATCGAAACAAGCATCCCCGTGGGCGTTTTCTCTCCGCGAGTTTGCTCCCCGCACTAGCCGTTGGATCCCCAGACCGCCCCACGAGTTAGCCCCGGGCGCTCCCAATTGGGTTAAAGACAGCCCAGGCTTCGACACGGGGACCACCGTGGCTTCTTCTTGTCGGATACCCTGCATATGGCGCCCAAATCGGAAGAGATCTAATTGAAGTTTCTACTGTACTCTACTCTGTAGTCTCTACCGATTACCCAGGTACCCCACGTTTGCCACTGATGACTTCAAGGTGGGGCTCGTGTCGGATTCCAATGAGTGTGACATGGAATATGTTCAGTTCCGCTGGTCTGGACTGATTGTTTGGCGATTTCGTCTATCCTTATTGCCGGACTCGGACTCGGAGGCAGAGTTGTTGCTTGGGTCGCCGGAAGTGTTCTCCCTGTCATGATTAATATATCTTGTTGATGTTCGCTGCTTTTCCTTCACGTTCATACTTTTCAAGCTAAATCATAGTTCATTCTTTAGTTCGATTTCTTCAAAGACAACAATTCGAAACTGTCACAATGTCTCCTTCCGCAATTTCTGCAGAAGCCGTCCCAGCGGTCACCACCACTGAGCAGCCACAGACACAAGTTACACTCGGTGGAAAGATCATTGCTAGTACGTTGAAATTGAAGACGGAAACTTTGATATTTGGTCTGACAGGATAATCTAGTCACTGGTGCCAATCGTGGAATTGGTCTCGGAATCGCAGAGTGCTGTCTTCAAAACGGCGCCGCAAAGGTCTACTCCATTGACCTTGCAGAGCCCGGCGATGAGTTCGCCGCAGTTCTCAAGCGCTTCCCTGGCAAGCTTGGCGCTGTGACTGCCAACGTCACCCAGGAAGAGAGCATCACGGCCGCAGTCGATACGATTGTAGAGGAGTCTGGCGCTATCCATGGAATGGTCGTTAACGCTGGTCGAACAAATCACAAGGCTGCTCTCGACTTTACTAAGGAGGATGTTGAGGCTCTCTTCAATGTCAACGTATGTAAAATCCCTGAATGATTATAACTCTCGAATGAAACTAAATTTGCAGCTCTTCGGTGCTTTCTACACTGCCCGCGCCGCCGCCCGCGCCTTCATCAAACTCAACATCAAGGGCTCTGTCGTCTTCACTGCCTCCATGGCCTCCTACCGCCCCAACAAGCGAGTTCCCTCCGCCCCATACGGTGCCTCAAAAGCCGGCGTTCGAAATATGGCACATACCCTCGCCATGGAATGGGCTAAGTATAACATCCGTGTCAACTCAGTTTCGCCTGGTCTCGTCAACACGGCCATGACGTACTGGGTACCGCAGCAGCCTGATTGGGAGCAGCAGCTCAAGTACTACGGTGGTTTCCCCAGATTGGCGGAGGTGCAAGAGTTGGGTGGTGCATATGTTTATTTGTTGAGCGACGCGGCGAGCTATACAACTTCGATAGATATTCCGGTTAATGGTGTCATTGGAAGTAAGTTGTGTCTCGCCGTTATTCAGAGAGCATTCACTGACCATTTGATACAGTTTGCTAGTTGGTTATCATTATCATTGGAGTCACGGGACATATATTGCGTAGAGAATGAAGTATTAAACACAACCAATTATGTGACTCGTAACAGTTGCTGAATTGTGATGGTTAGGTGATAGGTCAGAATTCAGCCCGTCGCCAAAGTTTGTTTCGGAGAATAGGAAACTGGCTGGGTATACCTTGCTGGGAGATGACTATTCTTGAGTGAGTTCTCTCAAATCTTCCAGTCAGAAAGACTAAGCGACCTGCGGAGTTCAAGTAGTTACCTTTGTGAATTGGTGCTCCAGGATGCAAAATGAGATATCCAACCAGGACAGGACCAAGACATAATTGGCGACACTATAACTGCAACCGCAGACGATAAATGATGGAACAGAACGCTTAATTGAACTGCTAATAATATGCCCATCCTCTAAATAGCCATCCTCATACCCCCATTCGCACAAATAACCTGCCCCGTACACCAAACACTCTCCTCCGAACACAACATACCCACAATCCCCGCAATCTCACTCGTATAAGCAGGTCTACCACCTGCATCAACCGCCTGCTCCACCAACTCCTCGTGATCAATACCCTTCCTCGCTGCGGCAAGTGGAGTATGCGACATCCAATCTTTTAAGCCGTTTCGATGACTTGGCGGCATGCTGGTCCACATATCCGTCAATACCGGACCAGGATTAATCGAATTGACTGTGCAGCGTTCTGATAATTCGCGCGCCCATGTTCGTGTCATTGAATCGAGGGCGGCTTTTGTGCCGCCGTAGACAGTTTGGCCGTGGAAACCTTCTGTTGATGAGATTGATGAGAGGTTGACGATGCGACCGCTGCGATCTGATGGGAGATACGGTTCAACAGCTTGTACCACAAGGAGTGGGCCGAGAACATTGATTCGGTACATCCAATCGAAATCATCGACTTTGACATCGCGGATGTGGTCGTTTCGGGCGACACCGGCGTTGTTGATCAGCATGTCGATGCGGAGGCCAGATTCAGTTGAGAAAGCCGCTTTCGTTGCTTCAATTAGAGTTTTCACTCCTTCTGGCTTGCTCACATCTGCTTGAACAGCCAAACATTTGACTTGATATCCAGATTCGAATTCATTTGCGAGTCCTTCGGCTTGGTCTTTCGATCGATCGGAGACGTAATTTATGACAATCGATGCGCTTTTGGATGCCAAAGTGCGCGATATTGCAGCTCCGATTCCTGATTGACAAATATTAGTATGTCGCCATGCTACCAACATGCTCCTCGTCTTACCTCTAGATGCTCCAGTGACAATTGCCAACTTTCCTTCCAAACTCCGATGTAGCCGAGACTCCGCATTTCGCGATGGTATCACGCTCGCTACATTGTGCTTCAAGGCTAGCTGAGAGGCATGATATGAGCCATTGAGAGATAGAAATGTATGCGACATTCTGAACAACAATGAACGAGGTTCTTGCTACGAAAGGATTGTCGCAGGACGAGGAATAATATTGACTTGAGTTGTTGCAGACCTGTTCAATCGATCTCAACGTGATTGATGAGCCGAATCGGTAATTCAAGCTGGATTATATCATCGACCATAAGCTGCAAATTCTCCCGCATGATCACCATTGACCTATCTTTCCACTCACCTCGCAACGATGTCCATCGGACGCGTATGCGGAAGCCGACACAGCGGATCCAAGATCTGAGGAAATGGAACTCCACGACACTAATACAAACAAACAACCCATATTTACTCAATTGCAAAACTGCTCGCAGTACTCACGCGAGCCCCAATCGCCGGGAACAGCTTTCCAAATTTGCATTGCGTAGCCTGCATTCCGGGCCTGAAGTTTCGGACCGCGCAATGTCTAGATTAGCCAGTCTCACGGAGAAAGCCGAGTCGATTACGGTAATCGATCGACGGATAGTGCTCGTCTCGAGGAACACCCTGCGTATGTACCCCGGTTCCCAAAGCATGCAGACCCTTGGTTGATGGAAGAATCCTTGTGATCATCCTGACATGGGGAACCCAATGCAGCTTTGCAGATGCACTACCTGAAGGTGCACAACGCGCAGATGCACCTCGCTGATTACTTCATTACGTTGACGTCTCTTTTTCTGCACCTTCGCTATCACCTCATGATTATTCACTTGTGAATGTCGGCCTCGCCGAATGACACATTCTCTCATGGCTCAGGCATCTAAACCTGACCAAATCCCACCTATAGATAGCAAGCCTTCATTCATTAATTCAATGTGTTCTCTATTGGCCTAGTACGCACACCTCAGTTTCACATATCCGCGGGTGCGAGAGTCATTTGAGGTCTTTGGAGTCGAATTATTTGACTTGGGAAATTGTGGACCTTGCTTTGGTGGATTGTGAGCTCGAACATTGCGACAATGAGTTACGCTTCGCCTTGGAAGATTCATGATGATGGATTTGAGGAGATTATTGGAGCAGAACCAAAGCTCGAGGTTCTTCTCGAGGTGAAGGAATACCCATTCGCGCACGAAGCTGGCGTTTTCATTCAGGAACGAAATGAGCTCTTCATCACGAGCAACCGCATTCAAGAGGAGGTTGGAAATCCAAAGGTGCAAATAACTAAAATTACCCTTCCGTCAGAGAATCAAGAGATCAAGCGCGAAGAAATACACTGCGATGCCATCCAGATGGGCAATGGCGGCGTCAATTACCAAGACGGCATTCTCTTCTGCGACCAGGGCTCCAGGGCCACACCAAGTGGCCTCTACAAAATGGCGACAACGCCACCATACGCAACAGAAGAAGTGCTTACAAGCTTCCACGGCCGGCCATTCAATTCGACGAACGACGTTGTGATTGCGAAGGATGGCTCGATATGGTTCACAGATCCGATTTATGGGTTTGAACAGGGCTATCGTCCGAAGCCGAGGTTACCGAATCAGGTATATCGGTATGAACCGAGAACGAAAGCAATTAGGGTGGTGGCGGACGGATTCGGAAGACCGAATGGGATATGCTTTTCGCCGGATGAGTGTGTGGTGTATGTGACGGATACGGATTGGATTCATGGTGATGGATCCATGGACGGAACGAGGCCGTCGTCGATGTGAGTTATCATCTGCGGAGTCATCATTTTTCCGCTGATATTGAATAGATATGCATTTGATGTGCAATATTACCACGGTCAGCCGTTCCTTGCCAACAGACGACTATTTGCATTCGCCGATGTCGACATTCCGGATGGAATCAAGTGTGACATGAAAGGCAACGTATACAGCGGATGTGGTGACGGCGTTAACGTCTGGTCGCCCGGTGGTGTACTGCTGGGAAGAATTCTCATCGATGGTGGAGCAGCGAATTTCTGCTTTGGTCGTGACGGAGAGATGTACATTCTCAACGAGCACCGATTGTGGAGGGCTCAGCTGGCCAAGGACGTGAAGGGTGCACTGCTTCGGATATGAAGACGATTCGGAGTTCAAGACCCATGTGTTGGAGGGTGTGCAACAGGCTGTATGCAAAACATGAGACTCAGATGAGACTCAGAAGAAGTTGGGAAAAGATTGATTGAATTGTCTTTGGAGATGCAAAGGGCTCTGCTAAATACAGGAAGAAAGGAGACCACAGCTGGCGACCAGTTCAGCTGTACAGGGATCATTCAGCTCCTGTGTGCGTGCCCTGACACACTCTCAGCTGGCATGGAACACTGTCGGAGACTTGTCACGTGAGTGCTTAGTCAGGTATCATGTGATCTGGAGCACATATTCCATCTCCGGCATTTGGCACTCCTAGACAATTAAACTCACACATCACACTTTACATCACAATCTTCACATCTTTGCTCTCTCAAAGACCTCACCCTTTTCACTGCATTATTGCACTCCCAACGTGATCACGCAGTATCCTCGGAGCTTGGCAACTATCACCCCAAAGACTCCGACAGTTATGAGGCCGGTATCACTTCTACTGACGTTGAACAGATTTGAAGCTTCAAGAGAACACTTTTTGAATTCAGCGACTCCACGATGATCCCTACGAACTCAGCAAATTTTCAAAGAAAGCTTGCGAACACGTTTCACGGAAATGTCCGACATGAGGAGCCAAGACCTTCTTCACTGAACTTCCTAACTCGGAAGTTAACTACAATTACCAAGGCTAAGCACAAGACATGCCAATGGCTTCTCCATACCACATTCTTAATCAAGAAAGTCCTAAGCTAATGAGCGATAGGAAAAACCCGATCATTGCATCAATTCGTGCGATAAGAATATCATCAAATAGATGTTTGGCAATTCTGGATCGACTCCATTACCGACCTTGCACTCAGCTACGACGTATGGAAGTACTGTGACCCAGCGACTACTGAAGAAGCTGGCACTATCACGGACGATACCATCAGAACAGGCCTCCGAAAAGTCAACGAGCGGATCACCATCACTGTCCATCAGAAATACCGCATCATCTACGCTGGAATCCACACACCACGCGGCAAGATTCAAGCTCTCAAAGCTGCGATCCAGCCAACGACACAGGACCAGAAGGATCAAGTCCGCAACCTGTACGAGATCCAGAAGAAAGGACCAAAACGTATCGATATCGAGGACTCGCTTAACCAATGGATCATTGTTGTTATTCGAGCTAAAGCACTCAAAATTGAGAACCTCTCAGAGCATCAGATCTGCGAAGGATTTTTTGAGGCATCGCAAGATCCCAATCCAACGTTCTACAGCCAGACGAAGGGAAGAAAGATCGGAAAAGACTCCTCTGTTACAGATGCTGTTTACCAAGTGATCACAGAACTCGTTGCTGAAAAACTACCGCAGACTTCTCCAGACCTTTCGAGTACGCTCTCCGCACATCCTTCTACAACTCCTTCTGCTTTCGAAACAGCTCTCAATGCTCTCAAGCATAGAGATCTCCAGGACTCCCTCAAGATCTACGATTGTATCAGGTTATACCGAGAGACGATACCATCTACATCCTCTCGCTCACATGCAGCCTTTGGTGTAACACTCGGCCAAGAACAGCTGAATTCTTCAGAAGTCTCTCAGGAATCCAAGTCCAATTCCTCTAGGAAAAGGAAAGGAATAGAGAAACACCAGAAGGAACACAAATGCGTTTGCCAGCTGAAGCATCCACTTTCACGGTGCTATTACCTCAATCCCGCAGCCGCGCCAAAGGCATGGAGTCCACGCGAAACGGTCCAGGCCAAGATCGTTGCTGAAATCAATGGAAACGCCAGACTCCG
>ML977155.1:5070-214970 GCA_010015705.1 Aulographum hederae CBS 113979
CACCATCGACAGCGGCGAGCTTTGTGTCAAGTGATTCGCGTGTGTCTAGCCGCTATATCTACTTCTATGCATAGAAAGGTTTCCCGACATACTTAGACACGCATTTTTCCTAGTCGCTGAGCATCAGAACTATGCTATTGGATCTGTAGATTTGCACCTTTTCAGATCTCCAGCACAAGTTTCTGCAGTTTAATGATTGGACTCTAGCTACTCCCGATGATTGCAAGTTGGCCGACCGTCGAGCTTGGAAGACCCAGTAAGTTTGATTTGGTGCAAACCATCAAAAAAATTGTGCTGACACTCTGAACCAAAACCTAGCATCTATATCCCGGTGCTTCCTGAACCATACGCGACCAGTCCAAATCCAGAGGCTTCCACCCAAGAGACCTCAGCTTGTCAGCCTTGATCCTACAGCTACTAGCAAAGAGGTATGCCGCAAAGACACCATATTCCGACTTGATTTCTTCCACCGTCTTCATTTGTACTTCTGGTGTCGCAATCTTCCCCTCCTTATAGAGTCTTTCTGCACAGGCCTTCGTCCTGTCTGCGAGCGACAGTTCAAATGCTTCGATGAAATAATATCCGTTCTCTCCAAACTGAACTCGAGTTTCATCACCTTTCATTGCTTCCTCGAGCAGGAATACGCACGCGCGGCCGAGGTCCTCGATTGACAAAGTGCTCCAAGCATTCGTGCCCTCGCCGCCTAGGAAGACAGCGCCATTCTTCATGATAAAGTCATACATTGTCCGTTGATGAGTCTCGATCCTGCCAGCACCGAGGCCACGGCCGATGATGGTAGGCGGCGCCAGCGTGAGCGCGCGAACGTTCATCTCCGCCGAAGCTTTGCGAACAGCTTTGTCGGTGCGAACACTGGTCCGCGACTCGTCGAGAACCATCATGTCGTCCCAATCCGCAACGTCGCTCCAGACCCGCGGCGAGTTCTCGCCCAGGACATTACCGCCGACGCTACTGGAGCCCGAGATCTGGATGAAGATGGGCCGTTCGCTTGCCTTGCTGGATTTGTGTTTCGGATTCAATGTGGTCCCTTGCATTAGAGCCACGACGGCATCGCGGTAGTCCCCACATCCCTGGATGACGATGTCGGCTTTTGCAGCCTCTTGCTGGAGCAACGAGAAATCATCCAGGCTGCCGATAACGGGCGTCACGGTCCATCCGTAGAATGAGGAGAGGATGTCCGCTTGTGCGCTGTCGCGAACGAGGGCGCGGACTAGAATCGAAGGTTGAGATCTCTTCAAAACTGTCAGGAATGTGCCGCCGATGTAGCCGAGGGCACCGGTAATGAACAAAGTTGGGAGCGGAGCAGGTGGTTGTAATGGAGACATTGCGATCAAACAGTTGAGTTTTCAGGTATTCGAATGCAAAGGTACCTAATGAATTTGGAAGTTGTTCGAGAAATTGTAAAGCTGATGGTCTTTGTGTCTTCAGGTTTCCACCGTCTTAAATACCAATTTTCATACCATCTTCTCTGTCGGCCATCTCCGTCAACTCAATTACGAACTCACCTGGCTTACTCCACAAGACCATTAGCTGGCTTAGCAGGAACAGAACGTTTTGGAAATGAAGTATAAGGACTGTTTGACTTACCGAGGGGTAAGCCAACATTTGAACTCGGGGTGCCATCTCAGTACTCGGAACTCCGAGTGCCAGCTTAGTAACACATTTGCACAACCGTCCTCCGCTCCTAGATTTCGGATAACGCATCGACGAAGACCAGCTGTTTGTGCACTCAAAACTCCGATCAACAAGCCAGCGGGAAACCCTTCCCGCACTTGGTGCAAGAAGCGTTTCTGGAAACATTAGAGCCTGAGTCTTCAGCATCGTTCTTTATTTGAATCGACCGACATATCGAAAAGAGTAGGGAAGATGCAAACAAGGTCAACCTGCTATGCACCAAAGATCCTGCCTGACATAGTTGTTCTGGTCAAGTAACCAAGAGCTCAGTCATTAGGAGCCCGGAACCCCGTATAGTCGTCCCCCGACCAGTCTTGCAGGAATATGGTCTCAACAGTTCTGGGGCGACGTCCCGTGTCCAGAACTCAATTTCTGAGCGATAATTTGCACTGCGGTTGGAATCCATCCACATCTCAGTCATAGTCTGCCCTTTAGCCGCGGTGGTTTGTCCCCGGACTGAGGTACGCACGCTTAGAAGCGGTAACCCCGTGGATAGCCAAACTGCAAATACACGCTCATCCCCACCTACAAGCTCTTACAGAGTCTTGTGTTCAAAGCTCGGGTTCGGCACGTGACTGATGGGTCCATCCTCAAAATTTTCTTTTTTATAGCCAATATGAAGTGTTTTCTCGTAATTGATTCCGGCATAGACTAGACTGACTGAAGGATCCTTCAATGCCCGCTAATAACATCTCATGTGGTGTCTCCCCGAGCTCGACCCGATATCTAAGGGTTTCAGTGATTGGGGTCGGGTCCGAGAATTGGCCCGACTGATAGGCACATTGCCTAGACGATCGGCTCTCTCAACATTGTCCCGACTGATGAACGCGCTTCCTGGTCGCTCGACTCTCTCTCAACATTGACCCGACTGATGGACACACTGATTAGTCGTTCGACTCTCAAGATTTCAAACTTCGAGCACCTCGGGCCATACACCTCTGAAAGCGGCGATTATCCAGATTTGCACAAACACCCAAAATTACACGATTATCCAGACTTGGACGATTACTCAACTTTGCTCGATCAACATCATGCCTCGGGCAGCATGCATTGCGGAAGTCCGCGTTGGAGCAGAGCAATGGCGGTAGTCGAAAAAAGGGGCAACGATAGGACTTGTTGAAGCTCTGGGTACATAAGAGCTCAAAATACCTTCAATGTTCAATTCAGTCAAAGCAACAACTCGGATCCACTTCTTCTTTCAATATCTCTACCTTCTCCATTCGTACACTTCGATTTGAGATCTGCTCCATACCAGCAACATGTCCAACGAAATCAAAAACGTCATCGTCATTGGTGTAAGTACCGACTGTTCACCCGTCAAACCAGACATCCTCCCACATCCTCCATCCACAAGATTCCAAGACTAACAAACTGACAGGCGGGCGGCAACACAGGCCCAGCCATCGTCTCGGAGCTCGTCAACTCCGGCTTCAACGTCTCCGCCCTAGCCCGAGAATCGTCCAATTCCCCCGTGCCAGCGGGAATCCCGGTGCACCGCACCGACTACTCTCGTGCGTCGCTCCTGGCCGCCTTCAAGGGCCAGGACGCCATCGTCTCGGCCATCAACACCTTCCGCGTGGCGCAACAGCTCGCCGTCGTGGATGCGGCCGTCGAATGCGGCGTCAAGCGCTTCATCCCCAGCGAGTATGGGCTTGATAGCGCGTTGGCGGCTGCTCCGGAGGAGATCCCGCCGCTCAAGCAGAAGCAGGAGACGATTTCTTTGCTTAGGACGAAGCAGGATCAGGGTATGAGTTGGACCGCTGTTTGTGTTGGCGGGTACTTTGATTGGGTAAGTTATATCTGTTGTAATTTGCCAGGCCTCTTTTCCCGAGAGCAGAAGCCCTACGTGTAAGTTCAGAGTCCTCATGGTACAACCAGGCAATCGAAGTCGGCCTCTTTGGCTGGGACGTCCGCAACCGCGTCGCCACCATCTATGAGAACCCCGACCGTCCCTACGCCGCCTCAAACCTCGGCCGCATTGCCGAGGCCATCCGTGCAGTCCTGCAAAAGCCCGCCGAGACCGCCAACAAGTATGTCTATGTACAGTCGTTCAGTACGACTCAGCACGAGGTCCTCGCGGCGTTGGAGAAGGCGACTGGAGATAAGTTCACCATCAAGCATGCCAGGACTGAAGAGGCGAGGGAGTTGGGACGCAAGGCTCTTGCCGAGGGGGACGAGTTGACAGGACTTGGGGCTTATGTTACGGCGGCGATCTATGGGGGGAGTGGCATGTGTGATTTTGAGGAGAAGATTGATAAGTGGGCCAAGATTTTGGAGTTGAAGCCGGAGAATCTTCAGGAGACTATTGACAGGGTCGTTGCGAAGGTCGGTGGTGGAGGAAAGAAAGGGGAATGAACAGAACTGGCCTGACCCGAGGGTTGAAGATGTAGTTGATTCTGTGAGAGGTCGGTAGATTGTTTATTGACATTGTTGGCGTGGTAGAATCTTATTGAGAATTGGCTGCCTTCGCGAAGCACTTATCCAGTGGATTATGATGTTCTCTTGCTACTCCCCTGGGTCTCGGAGATCCACTGACCCAAGGATGGATGAATGGGTGGATGTGATTTAGAAGCGTGAGACGGGCGCCCTTCTGTTGGACATGCACGGCCAGGACCTTCAGAAGCTTGAGCTGGGTCACATAATACTTTCTCTGTTCTCCTTATCAAGAAGGCCAACGATACGTATATAATAGAGCCCTCTCTATCTCTTGGTAAGTTAGGTGGCTGCTCGTCGAGTTCTAGAATGTAGGCCTAGGGAAAAGCAAGCATGACTCATATGGCCGATTTCCTCCCCCACTAACGCGACGAGTATATATATCCATGACGCCATCTACCAAGTGCTTGTGTCTTTTGTTTGTATAGACTGTATTTCTCAACCCTTATCGAGCTCTGGTCTGCGTTGGTACCCGTGAACGTCAGCCGATTGTAGAACTACTTTAATTTCTATCAACCTACCCAGCTTATCATCTCACGTCTATACGAGCTTGAGAACGAAGACAAGAAGCAACTGGCAAGCCTGAAACCATCTAAATCTCTCATTGAGTCTGTTACAACAACCCATTCATTCTTCGAAGAAATTCGCAGCTTCGATTCCAACCTATATTTCTTCCAAATCAATTCCCAAACCCCAAACCTCAATCTCCAATCCCCAGGTCCACAACCACCCACCATGCCCCTCCTCGCCGCCCGCCCCAAAGACCGCATAATCCTGGGTCTCATGACCTTCGGCCCGGACGCCTCCAAAGGCGCCCGCACAACCTCCCTCTCCGAATACAACCAATTCCTCGACCACTTCCAGCAGCAAGGCTACAACGAAGTCGACACGGCGCGCATCTACGTCGGCGGCCAGCAGGAAGCCTTCACCCGCGAGGCAAGATGGAAGGAACGCGGTCTTACGCTCGCTACCAAGAGCTATCCCACTTCGCCCGGCACGCACAAGCCTGAGGTGCTGGAGAAGATTGTCGCGAAGAGTTTGGCTGAGCTGGGGACGGATTGTGTGGATATTTTTTATTTGCATGCCGCGGATAGGAGTGTGCCTGTGAGTTTCTCCAATTCTGTCTATCTAGTCTGAAATACCTGTTTTGCTTGATATCACATGCATCAAGGATGCTCGTTCAAGAAGTAGCCAGAAACAGAGACGATCCATTATGTATCCTTCACTTTTATTGCTTAACGTCGGTCCGAGATTTATACGGAAAGCTCGCTAAGACAGACACCCCACCCCAGTTTGCCGAAACGCTCGAAGCGGTAAACGAGATGCACAAGCAAAAGAAGTTTGTCCAGCTCGGCCTTTCAAACTTCACGGCCTTCGAGGTCGCCGAAGTCTGTACCCTTTGCGCTGAGCGGAAGTGGGTACGCCCGACCATTTTCCAAGCAATGTACAACTGCATTAGTAAGCCTTCTTGTCCCTTTCCAGTTTATCCCTGATTATATGAATGAATCCACGTTCTTTTCTTCATAAAAGCTAACAAACCCCCTACCAGCCCGCTCAATCGAAGCCGAACTAATCCCCGCCTGCCATCGCTACGGCCTCGACATCGTCATCTACAACCCACTAGCCGGCGGCCTCTTCTCCGGCAAGTACAAGCTCTCCGAAATCCCCGCCGACGGCCGCTTCTCCGACAGCACCCACATGGGCACCAACTACCGCGCGCGCTACTTCAAAGACGCCACCTTCGACGCTCTCGCCATCATCGAGCCCGTCGTCCAGAAGCACGGGCTCACGCTGCTGGAGACGGCGCTCAGGTGGTGCGTCCATCATAGTGCGTTGAGGGTCAAGGATGGCAATGATGGGGTTATTATCGGGTGTAGTAGTTTGAAGCAGTTGGAGGGAAATCTGGTGGATTTGGAGAAGGGACCGTTGCCTGAGGAGGTGGTCAAGTGCTTGGATGAGGCGTGGGGAGTGGCCAAGGCGTCGACGCCGAATTATTGGCATTTGGATTTGAAGTATACTTATGATACGCAGAAGGCTGTGTTTGGGACCCCTTAAAAGAACGAAATGGGACCTGGGTTGAGAAAGTGGGAATGAAAATGGAAACAGACCTTGAGGGCTGAAGAGAGTTGCACTAACAACTTACGATGTTATAGTAACCGAATAGTAGAATTCGGAAGTTCCTTCGCACCTTTGAATATCGTTTCTCCCTAGTCGGCATCCAAGTTTTTTGACCTTCTTAACATTTGTTCTACCCTTGCGACCAGGGGTTCCCTTCAAACCCCAAAAAGCTATCCATCAGATTGCACTCGATCAGACTCGCAAACACGTCCTCCTGGCTCACATTCGGGAACCCATAATCCATCATGCCCGCCCCCTGCTGTCTCGCGCTTTGCTCCTGCTGCTGCGAATCCACCTGCCCGGCATGTCTCTGCGACGGCAGAAACGGCGGCATGCCCGAGTTCGCTCCAGCTGCCATCCCGAGCTGCCCATCCGTATGAGTACTTGCAGAAGCGGAAGCGGAAGCGGAAGCTGAAGCAAGAGACAGCCTGCGGCCCCCTACAGACTCCTTCGCGACATCGAGGACCTCCTGTGTGATCTCAGCGCACCTGCGCGCGACGGCGACCATGTCCATAGCCTGGAAGATCTCGAGGCATTTTTCCGAGTCACGGATGAGGAGGCCCGACGCGACGGGCTGGATGTTGGAGAGGACGACATAGAGGATGATCATGCTGGCGTAGAGGGCGATTGTGCAGTTGTACCACCTGTGGGAAAAACAAAGTTAGTTACTATCGGTGGATAGTTGTTGCGGGGAGGATTGGGAAAGGGGCTTTTGTCGGGGTGTGGATTGGACTCACCATGTTCGGAAATAGGGGCGATGTACGTAGGCTTCATAAAGTGTTTCGATTGTATTTCTCGAGGCTTCGACACATCGGGCTACGTGGAGGACGTATAGTTGTTTGTCTGGTTCGGTAGCCGCAGCGATGAGGAAGGGTCGGTGGAGGAGAATCATAGCATTGAAAAACCCTGTGTTCAAGTATTAGCCTCGTCCGACCTATCATTCAAGGTCATGCTTACGAAGTTTCAACACAATCTTCTGCTTCGCCGCGAACTCTGGCTCAGCTACTGTCAACAGCATCCTGTCGAAGTTTAGATGTGGTGGTAACTGTGCTTTCCATTGGATTAGTTGTTGTTCCAGCTCCAGTGATCTAGCCGACCGTAGTGATATGCTGGTGTTGCCATCTGTGCGGTATATTTCTTCCGAGATGCATTTCAGAATGCGACCGAGACGGACCATGACGCTGATCATATCTGTTGTTGTACCTCCGTAACTTTGGATGATCTGAACGACTGATTTAGCAACATACGCTTCGAATGGGTGTTCTTCTTACATGTTCTGGGTACGGTAACGAGTAGCCTTCGGGAAGTCTTAGTGTGGATTCTCGGCCGGCAGCAGCACATATCTCGCTGGGAATGTTAGCGGTGGAGATCGATTCTGGGAAATAGGCCGTACATTTCGTGAGAGTATAGAGTCCTGTTGGCGTTAGAGGATATCGCGAACAAGACATGGGAAGAAACCTCACCACCACAATAAGCTCGCCTGAAAAGCATCCGTTCCAGTACAGTTGAGCACGCCAATGGCTAGTGAAGTACGAACGGCCATGCCGCTATACAGGTAAGCACTATGCGGCTTCAGTGCATTCTGGCAGAATATGGACTGATCATCGTATTGACAAGTTAGCCTCGTCCAGTCAGGTTGTCGTTCCTGTCTTACTGACCATAAGAGCTAGAGCTTGCGTGCTCTGAAAGGAGCACGTCTCAAAGATATCACCTAAGAAATCTTTTGCTCTCTTAAAAAAGAAATGCGCAAGCTTTAGCGGCGGATACGTCCGGTGTGAATTGCCCGTGCTGCCACCAAATCGTCCAGACAGGTAAGCGGAAGTAAAGAGGGTTGTGTCGCTACTCGTTATTGCTCCGACAGCTAGCACGGCATTATACAGTGCCAGGAACTGGCGGTTCTGACCCGAATGCGGCTCCATTTCTGGAGGCTTCGCAGTCCAAATTTCGTTCTCGCACCTAGCCATGAAGCCTGCTTCGTCCAAGATTGGATGGACATAGTGGAGATTTGTGAAGTATAGCCGGGCGCACTCCTTTTCCACGATGACGTCGTTGGCAAAGCGCGGAGTGGACATGCTGCCGCCGATGAAAGATATGTCTTGAGGGATCTCGTCGAAGTCTGTCCCAGTCTGTCCCGCTGGAGCCATTCCATGGCCTTGTGTGATGTGCTGTTGATCGATATACTGTTGATAGGCGGGTTGAGTGCCTGCCCTGGCGGTGTTTACTGGATAGTCGGAGCTGTGCAAGAGGTCCACTATCGAGGTCTCCTGCTCCTCGCGGCGAAACTGGGATAGGACATCTTCGGCCTGCTTCCCGCGGTTCGTGTGCGATCTCGCTCTGTTTCGTAGTCTGGATAAAAACGAAAAGATTCCTGTTGGGCCATAAAACTCGAAGCCTTGTGTGTGATTGTTCAACCCGCCGAAACCGTCGATCCCAGGCTGATGCAAGGCAGATGAGAAGCTCGGTTCCGGATTCTCTGGCTGTTCGTCTTCGTCCTCCTGGAAAATGGAACCCGCTGACGATGCAACCTGAGGCTTGAGTTGATACAATCTCCCGGTATCGATAGGTAAAGAATTTGCGCGGATGTCTCGTTGGAGCAATTGTTGGGTTTCGAAACTTGGTTGGAGATGAATTGCGCGACTAAGGAGTTGAATGAGTAACCGCTCGTCTCAAGGTTGAGGTGCATGGCATACCGATGTCTGGAGTTTCGAATTGTTTTCCGGTCGATTCGGTCTTCTTTTGCTCGATACGTACATTCAAAAGAGTGTTCTAGATGATGTTGTGAGATGGAAAACGCAATGCTACGAGACGATTAGGAGACATACGGACGCAGCCTGAGCAAGGGCTACGCTGATCACACTATACACCGTATTCGTAAGTAAAATTACAGGAAATAACGTGACAGTGATGGCGCTCACCTTTGCTTTTCGCAGACGACACGATTCACAAGCCAATGATGCTCTTGGAGTTCGACTTTTTCTCCGATTGTCAGGGGGTGAGTCTTCCTTTCGCTCGATCTGAGATGACCCCGGATCAGCAGTCGACATAGCGAACTTCTAAGGTACGTTCTTGTTCGTCGAGCGGGCCAGAGGCGAAGCTATAAGATTTCAGTCCCCAGCTGCATGATCTTATTGGCTTCACTGAACAAACACTAGGTCGCTATAAAGAGCTCGGTTGATTTAAGTCATCGACTGCACGTGAGATGCAATACTGCAGCACGTTAACATGACTGAGATGTCGGCAATTAAGAAGAAACAGACAGGTGAAACAGTGAAGAGAACCAATAGCAAGGACTTGTTTCGTGATGCTATGATGGAGAACAAGATTCGACCAAAAGCGCATAGTGTGAGTAATGTTGGAGTGTTTCACATAGTGGAGGGAGCGTTGGTTTGAGGATGACTAGGATACAAGCTTCGTATATTGCAGATCACCTTGGCTGTACCTCGACTATTGATCATTTGCAGGACGACTATTTGCCTACCTGAGGCTTTAATAACAACGATTGTAGGTAGGAGATCATTAGGCGCTTGCTAGTCTCGTCGACTCCCTGGCAGCATGGCCGCCTCGTTTCTGGGGCAACTTGGGAGGAAGCAAGCGCGGGCACGGCAGCCAGGACGCATTCGCCGCATTCGGGTTATGCGTACCGAGTATGTTGATGAGCTACACGCACGGGTGCTTGGAGCTGTGTACCGCGTCAGCGTACAATGCGCAATGAACGAAGAATACGCGGCGTGTCGACATATTCGGTGCCCGGTCTCAGCTTTTCTACAGCCGCGGCGGTCCCAAAAAGCCAGAGAAGAATGAAGGTACTAGACATCTGAATGAGTGTTGCGTTAGATGTGGTTTAGGGTGTTATCAAGTGCAAATACCACAAGCTCGGAAGGGACCACTCACCTCAAAATACTTTCAATGAAGACCTGTAAATTTTGCAAGCGAACGTGAAGAGCAGACAAGGGAAATCCAAGTGATACTTCACTAGAGCTTGGCGAGACGGCCGTGTCTGGCGATCTCCCAGTCAGTGCTTCGGAAGTTGCCTTATTCTGAAGAAGCTGCTGGGAATGATTAAGCGTGTATTGTCAACACCACGTTCATTGAATTGCTCTCGTATATTGAGTGGTTGAGTCGCACTCGTATCCCATCGGAATAATTTGCCATTAGGCCAGAATTGGAAAATGAGCTGTGGCCCTGTGGCCAATCGGATGCGGGCGTTCGGATCGAGAGAAGTCGAGCGTGGTGGGAGGAGGGAGACCATCCAGCCAGTCCCTAGCTTCTCAATCTGTATATCTTGGACATCCAAAATACGTATATGCGAATAGAATATTGTCGTCGTCTCTGTCGTCTAGCTTGGGCGAAATGTCCAGCGTGGTCGTGGTAGTACGCTTTAGGCTTGAGACCGAGGATCTACATGTGCCCACCTTACCTTGTATGCAACGGTGACCAGGGACAACCGCCTTGAAAAGTGAGCCCAACAAATCAAACGCGATTGATCTTGGCGAGCAGGATTGACACTCGAGGCCAAGCTTGTCAGATGCAACCGATGGGAGAAGAGTAGCAGAACTTCCAATGTTCCACGTCGCCGAGGGCCCTTGCGGAGGTTTTTTTGGGGTATGTTTACTGTCAATGCTAGTTGTGAAACGAAGACATCGGCAGGGAAGTGGATTCTTCTGGGCCTTGGCCGCTTGTGTCCTGAGTTCTGGGCTTTCGACCAAAGTCTAACAAGAAGAGTGGAATCCAAAGCATGTCGGCTGATCGCTTGATTCGGGCCTTCAATACGGACCCTATGAGACCGGAGTCCGCATCTTGGGAAGTAGGATGAATGAGGTAGTCCAATTCGCTAAAGAAATGATCAGAGGAAGGTTAGGGGTACAAGCCTTGACGGCCTATGGTTGGGGAAACCCACACTAGAACCTTGAAGACCATCCAGCAGGTGATACACAACACTCCTCAGCGATATTGCAGATTTCTCTCGAAGCTGAACTGGTAAGAAAGCTAAAATGCACGTACGGACACTCTGGAATAATGTAGTCTCTATCGCATGTGAGCAAGGAAGTGTGAAAGATCAGCCCATTGCCCCAGAAGTCCACCACTCAGCGGCGGCGAGACAAAAGAGAAGCCTCTTTAGAAAGAGGTAAGGTAAGGGCAGGTCAACATAGCATTCACTCTAAGCGAGTCGTTAACCGTAGCGGATCAAAAAGCCAAGCTCCAGAGCGCTTCCAAGGCTTGCACCCTGAAGGTAAGGTATGAAGGGGAAATGACAAGAATTTGTTGATCGAAAAACTCACACCTGTACAGCCGAGTGTTTACCAACTGTGCCTGTAGGTAGGCAGGTCCTGTCCAAGTATTTCTTTGGGTAAACCATGCGTAGGTCCATGTCGAGCGTTTGAAGACAGTTCGGGCCGTGCCTGGTTTGTAAAATCATTAGACGTTGTCGTTGATCGCCATCCAAGTCGCCGCTTGGAGAAGTCCGGAGAATGTCCCTAGACCAATTGTACCTATGTCACCTGTCCCTGTATCAGTGATCATGTTGTCACTGTTAGAAAATACCGTGACGCTTTGAGGGAATGGGAATGGGCATATGCCGTGACTTTACAAATCCAGACTGGAAGAACACCTCCTGATGGCATTTCCAGACACGGCGCGACGTCCACAAGATCTCCGTGACGACTCAGTTCCACACGTACTACTCAGTCTGCTTGGAGAAGAGATACATACCTTGGCACCTGGCATTTTGCACCTGAGGTCAGAATGAGGAGCTCGATTTTCGTAAGGTAAGGTAGGTATCTGAGATAATCCACAAGCAACAGCACTAAGAAACACCTTGAGATGCTAGACTGAGAAGGCTTAAAGACGAGCTGCAATTTTGGATTTTTATTGTCGGCTGACGATGCTTTGAAAGGTCGCGTCTTCAAGTCGCGTCTTCACGATATTACGTAAGTCTCAATCACGCGTATTGCGTATCACGTGCTCTCTGGAAAAAGGGGAGCAACTTTTCAATTCCTAGTGAAGGATTATAGATCCTTTCTTATGAGACTGCTAACTATGTCCGTTGTGCTACGCTAATAGTTGGATAAAAAATCGTAGATCTCGTCCCACTCCAATGTTCTCGCCCCTGTCCCCACCCTTTCCCCTATCCCTTTCCCTATGCCCTTACATCTCCATTCCCGTACCCATCTTCCACTGGCATAGTACCTGTTACCTCAGAATTATCGCTCCCATTGACTTTTGCACCCTTCCCCAACGGCCGATTAACATCCCAGCTCTTCCCAAACAGTTCATCCATAATCTCGCCACCGGTGACCTTCT
Organism: Aulographum hederae CBS 113979; assembly: GCA_010015705.1. NCBI lineage: Eukaryota > Fungi > Ascomycota > Dothideomycetes > Aulographales > Aulographaceae > Aulographum > Aulographum hederae. Next base: position 17,614 of record ML977155.1, read on the forward strand.
CCTTTTCCGCATATCTGCCCGTACGAAAATTCTGCATTTTCCGAGGGTCGAAGACGGAGGAGCGAGAGGGGCGGAGGGCGAAGATGAGTGAGTAGCGACACCTTGGTTGTTGTGGTGGTTGAGAGGACGACGAGGTTAGGTTGGTCGCTGTTTCGCTCGGGGCTGAGGATTGGGAGGAAGATATTGGTGGAGAGGGGTTCGACGAGGTTCCGGAGTTGGGGAGTTTTGAAGTTGAGGTTGGAGATAATGCTACCGGCTCCGTCACAGGGAGGAACGGAGGCTGTTGCCATCCAGGCGGTGGACCGGGTGGTGGTGTGAAAGACTCCTTCTCTTCTCCTTTTGCGTCTCCATCTGCGACCATTTGTCCGTTTTCATCGTTTTCATGCAGCTGAGCTCCAGCTCCCACTCTGTTCCTCGGAAACGCAACAACAGCATGCGTACCGGCCGGATATTTCCCATTAGTAACCCTCCTCATAACCTTGCCAGATAATAAACACGCCTTCTTCTTGTTGCTCTCCGTCTCTTTCCCCTCCCCCTCAATGAAAACATCCCTAGCCGGCTGTCCCGGGAACTCCCTCGTCCTCACCACCAGTCCCGGGTGCGTCGAAACCACTAAAGTCAGCAACCCCAAATCCTGATGCGGCGCGGATAGAATTTGTACCTCCTCCTCTTTGCCATTATCACCATCCTCCTTGTACTCCAAATCATACCTAAAAAGCCTCAGCATAGTCTCCCTCCCGATTTCCCCCTTTCCACTTAAGCTTCCACCTCCCTCTCCAATGAATCCACTTAATCCTTCTCTCCCAAGTCCCAAGCTTTCGCCCACACCGCCGATCACTCCCTCGAGATATTCCGCCGCCTCTTGCCACGCTCTCTGCGCCGTCGGTCTCAACATGTCCGGCGTCCCGTCTAGTGTGCGAATCGTCACATACTCCTTCCCTTTCGCGCGGGCCCAGCCTTCGCTCTTTCCCGTCGGCGAGTTCTGCCGAGTTTTGAGGCTAAACTTGGATTTCTCTAAATCGGTGAGGGCGAAGAAGGATTCCGCGGCAGTGAGGAAGGTGAAGAGTGCGGTTTCGAGTGGGTCTTCTTGGCTGGGACTGGAGATGGAGATAGACGGGTTGTTTCCGTTGCCTTGTTCGAAAGGTTTTGAGTTTGATTTTGATGTGGAAGATGAGGAGGAGGGAGGGCTAATGATTGTGGATGATGATGAGGACGGCGAGGCTAATGAGCCGCCACCGAATTCCACAGCCGTCCATCCATGTCTTGCGAGCACGTCTTGGTTCTCCTCTGCGACACGGGGAAGCCTCACCTTTTTGAGGGGGAGGATTGGATTTGGTAGTTTCGAGGTGACGGTTTCTGGGAGGTGGAAATGCATCTTGTCCGCCTCCTCTTCTTCGCCTCTTTCCTCCTTTCCTTTAATATCGTGCTCTATTATATTTGGTCTGCTTCAAATTGTGAATGATAAGAATATGAGGAACAGATTGCTTTCTGGATAGAGCAACGGAACTTTGAGCTGGACTTGAGTAAGACACCGGGACTATGAAAGTCACGGGAGGGAAGGCGATTTGATTGTGTCGTCGAAAGAACGAAACAAAAAGAAAAAAGTGAGGTCAGAGGCAGCAGCAAATACGGACAGGACTTGTGTTACTTATGAAGTCAGTGCAGCGTAGCAAGATCGGCTCATGTCGTTGCTTATGGCAGGACGTGGCAGGTGAATGAGGCTTAGGAGATCCGCGGATGGAACGGTGTGGCGGTGCGAAAGCAGCCTTGTCGGCCTTACCTAGGTACGGAACTTTTTGTACGCAATGGCAGAACAACTGGAATTTCAGTGTGATAGGATGGACAGCCGCGGCGCTCAGCAGGCCGTTCCCTGTCCACTTCAATTGATGACAACAGAGCTGGGTGAGTACGAGGTTTTGTGGATACAGATCCCAGCTGGTTGACAGTCACGTGATTCAGTTGATCAAGCCACTCTCTCGAGTCTTCGAGTGGTCTCTGCTGGATGCTCTCGGGATCAAGCCAGGAGCACATCTCGCTCTCGATTTTGAGGAAGTAACTCTCTTCAGTACGCTAGATATGAAGCGTCCAACTAGTCATTTGAATGTATTCATGTACTCTCTATTCCGAGCATATTTGAGGCGAGATCTATGCAACTGTCAAAGCCATGAAATCCTAATAGGTATTCGTACACAATCGAAAGGAAAGTCCACGCTAGATGCAAAGCCCAAAGAGACCTCCTCAACTCTTTGGCGGTTAGTATGTAGGTAGGCTGAGCAAACTATAGTTGCATGAACCACCCAAGATATATGCTTCCCATGCTTGTTCTTGTAGAACGCCATAAAAACATACCGTAGCCGCCATCGTCATATCTTTTCCCTTCAGCATCAACACGCCCATTAAGTTGCTGCAATACCATGTGTGCTATGGCGCAGCGCGGCCTTTTTCATTATTGGTGTTCCTCCGTCCCAGGCTCCGTCCCGCCGCCGCCGCCATTGCTCCCATCACCGAACCCCATATCATCCATTCCTCCCAATGCCATCCCCATTCCCGCCATCGCACTCACCCCACCCGTCAGATCCGCCCAGTCCCACTCGAGCGTCATGGGCATCTGCCAAAGATCCTGCGGCACGAACGGCTGTTGGAACGTATTCGCCAGACCGAGTGGGTCTTGATTACCGCTGTCCCCGCTCATGACGGGACCGCCGTTCATGTTAGCGTGCGGGAAGCGTGATTGAGACATCGAGAAGCCGCCGCCCGTCTCTACGCCGGGGAGGTTTGAATGCGAGGGTGCGGGTGAGTATGAGGGGAGCCAAGATGACGGGTTTGGCGTTCCGTTGTTCTGGTGGGGAATGGGGGTGTTTTGCGGGTTCGGTGAGTTGAAGTTGGAAAGTGGAGATGGCTGATGATTTTGCAGATCGGCCATGAAGCCCGGAGGAGTGTAGACGTTGGGTATATTGCCAGGTTGGTCAGGCACGCGAAGTTGAGGCGTATTCGGTGCAGTGGACAGTCGTCGGGGAGTACCTTGGCTTCCGACAGCCAGATTTTGTGATCCTGTACTGTTATTTCTCGCATGCGAGTCTGACCTTGTCTCAGCTTGCTTTCGTTTTCTTCGAGACGAGCTTTCCTTGTCGGCTTTGTCCAACACGACCTTCGCAATTCGCTCAAATTCAGCACAGACACTCAGCATCCGTCGAGCGCTGCCATTTTGCTCGTCTGTACAGACCATGCTGAGAAAGCTCACGACTAGGTTCATGAGCTTGAGATCGGCGCGAGCACGGCCATCTTGTGGGTTCTGGAGTATATTTGCAAACAATGTGACAAGAGCAGAAACAGGGAAATATACGATCAGCCTGTGATTTGCGTCAGATATGCACGTCGTAAGTGCATGTATGGAGGCTAGGTAGCACTCACCAAACACAAGCGGAATCTCCTTGTGGGATGTATTTGATCAAGTGAATGGATGCTCGAGCGGCAGAAACACAGAGTGCAGCCGAAGAGAAGACGCGAGGGTTCAGCGGGCGGGCATTGAGACCTTGTATCGCGTAATTGGACAATCGGCTTGTCCAGTATCCGTGATGTACAGACATGCGGTGGATAGTGGTGAGACAGTTGTAATATGCGAAGTGTAGGACGACCACATGGAGGATGAGTGGGGTGTGGGATGCTTTGATCTCATGCTCCGGACGGAAGTCGATGGGAATGCCGTCTTTCCATTCTTCCAATTCTTTGTCTAGTTCGCCAATGGTGTTTAGTAGTTCTCCGTCGGACTGTTTCGAAGCTTTGACCGAGTAGAGTTGTTTGTAAACTTTGCTTTCAATCACGGCGAAAGTGCACATGAGCCTAAACAGGTTCACTTTTCCTTTTCCGCTGGCAAGAGGAATATTACCGACATTATCCGGAGGGTCTTCGCTGGGCAAATCAACATTCATATCATCGTCGTCTTGGATGGGTGGCCGCCCAGATCTTAGGCATATGCTGTTCGTTGTTAGCGAGTATTTATCATGTCGAACGTGTAATTTGCGCACTCTCGATCAAGCATGTATGCAATCCAGAAGACACGCTTCCTCTGTTCAATCTCACTGGGATTCAAATTGAAACCAGAGCCACGCTTGTGGAGCCCAATACTGTGTGACAACCGGATAGCGGCTGCTACGAGGAAGAAGGATGGCTGGGGGTTAGGAGTTCCTTGCAAGAAGAGAGACTGCACATCGAAGTCAGTAAAAGCTCATGCCGTTCAAGACTTTAGACTGACCATTCCGAGCAGCGCTTGTACGCTAAGCAAGTCCGCGTTTCTTGTGGTGAGCTCTGTCTGTACCGCCATAGCGTTCTTCAAATATCCCCATGCCTTGTTGTCTTCATCCTGTGGGACAAGATTGCTCATCACACGGAGACGGTGTGCAATGGCGAGCGCCACATTCAGACTTGCCCACCAGCCAGAACCTTCGTAGGGATCCCGAGAATAATGCTTGTCGACGAGATGCATGAAAGTCGGCTCGTGGAACAGTGGAAACATGCAATTGAAATTCTCAAAGAAGTCCTTGAGCAGGGAGAGTGCTTCGTTCTTTGGGGGCAACTGCTTGAAAACCCGACGCGAAAAGATGTCACGAAACACATCTGGCTTCCAGTGGATCCATTTGTTGTCATCGACTGCTGCACTCGAGATCATATCCTGGAACGACGTGTCGCCGGTCTTTTCATTAACCCACGAGATACCTTTTGGGGAGAATATGGAAAAGCCGGAGGACGAGCCTGAAAGTCTTAGCAAGGTACTTCTCGGGTCTTCGAGATTCAACATACCGATGTACCGTGTTTCTCCGCAATTGTTCGTCACTAACGAACACATCATATCCGATAATGCTTCTACCTCCTCTTCCCCTCTAGATCCCTTGTCTTTGTCCTTCTCGTTTTCTTTGCCTTTCTCCTTCTCCTTTTCTTTCGGCTGAGGAAAGGTGTCTGGAGAAGCTATTTCACTATGTGAGCTGTGGAAGCTGCCCTGTACAGGCGACTCCTCTTGTGATACGGCAGAATCTGGGCGTGGTGCGCCCGCATTGCTGGAAGTATCAGACATTTGTGACGACCTGGCGCCGTTGACATTTGCGCCGTTGGTGCCGTTAGTGGCGTTGGCTGTCTTGTCCGCAAGCCGTTTTTCAAGCGTCCCCAGGTCTGTACTTCCACCGTTTTCGTCGGAAAGGAGGCCGGAGAGGCGCAACAACGACTCCATGCGCCCAAGCCGGTTTTCGAGGCCTTCGATGTATTTCGCACTGAATTGGTCAGCACATTGATCTGGTAGACTTGCGACAGTTTTATTCTTACCCTTTTGGAGGATTCCTCTTCTTCTCCACCTGTGTGAATATGCACTCGGTTTTGTAGTTCTGGCAATGGGTGCAGGCGGGCATTTTGCCATCGCACTTTATCTTCTTTTTCCGGCACATGTCGCAGGCCTACAGACGGAATCAGCTGGTCCCTAGGACTTCAATCTTTATTCCACATACCCTCGCGATTCTCCTCCGCTTCGCATCTCCCTGATCGCCACCATCTTCTGGACCAAAGCCACTGAGATCATCAGCGAACAGCGGGCCTGTCAGCGACGGAGGAATGGGCGAGCCATTGGGATCGAAATTGCCAAAGATGCGCGGTGGCTGGGGCACCAGAGGCGAGTTATTGAAGTAGTTCATGCGGTTCGCGGAGGTCTGGTCATGCTGGAAGTTGTTCATGGTCGAGGATTTGGCGCGAAGGAGCAGCGCAGGGGCGGTCAGAGCTCGTGCAGGAGGGGATCAGGGACCCGTCTTTCAGAAAGTGGTTGTCGCCGGGGCAGGAAGAGTCGCAAATGTGACGCAGGCGGGCGGTGAATTCTGTAACGCCGTCTAGGTGGGGTCGCGATAGAGTTGCGGGTGAAACTCGGTGCGGCGTGTGTCTGAGGAGGGCGGCGAGAGAGGGTGTGGCCCTGTGGGCATGGTCGTCGAGAAGGTGGCCGAGGGTTGGAGTTGATGGTCGTGGAGAGGGGGGAGGTGTGGAGTGGAGGTGGTGAAGGCTGAAGTCTGAGGCAACAAAAAGATGCCCGTGGAGGTTGAATAATAGGCCGGGCCCGCGATGACGGGATGGATCTCAGGGACCAAATACGGGCAACATGCCAACCTGGCTGCGATGCACGAGCAGCACGATGACTGCAGCAGATGGAGGATGCGGAGTGATAGCAGAAGGGTTAGACCGTCAAGCCGCCGACGCACCCCTAACGTATCCCATCGCCCAGTGAATGGCCAGCTGCTGTGTATTTTTGTATAACAACCTCAGAGTCGAATTAGGTACGTTCTGCACTCGAGGTGCTGAAGGGCTTTTAGTAGGTAGTATTTAAGAGAGCTGTCCTCTCCTAGCGGAGCGAAGAGCGTGCCGGAGCCGAGCGGACTGTACAGCACCGTGATATCAATCCTCCACTCCACCTGATGTAACCCCAACCCAACCTCGAACTCGTAAATGTCGGCAATATCGCTGTCCCATTCTTCTCCTCAGAATTTGTCGGTCGACAACGGACGAACAAGCCAAACAGTGATCTACTCAGCAGTGGAGGCTGTGCTGTCTGGGCAATCCATGGTGCTGGGCGTCGGCTCGCATGACGATTCGTTGGTGTCGTCTGCTGCGTTTGATATCCCCAGCGTCCCCCGGCAACTGACCTGACTGTACGCTACGAACTTCTCAATTGTTCCGACTCGCTGCTACGCCACAGTGCATTACGACTGCCTGTCTGCTTCCAAGTACCAGCATTTGAAGGATTTCTGTCGGCGTCCTCTCGTAGACACAGGCAAGCAAGCCTCTTCCCCCCAACTCTGCAATGTACGTACCTCTCGGCGTCGGCATCGGCTTCTTCGAGATGGGCTGACTTCCCCAGGCCAGACACCGCAGCCGAAGTGACGCGGCAGTTGACCGCCGATGAACTGCTCAAGCATCCCGAGTTTAATCACGTCACATGGCCACTCAAGCCTGACAAGGCGGGAGTTCTTACTGTTGCGAAAGACCGTCGAGGGGGACCTGTCGACATTTCCTACGAGATCCACGGCCATGGACCAAAGCATCTCATTGTATGGTTTTTATCTTCTTTCCATCGACAAACTCAAGTATACGACATGTCCGAGAGTCTCAATGGCTGCCTGCTTCCGCATTGTCATGACCACCAAAGCCTTTCTCAATAATCCTCCAGACTTTCTCACGTAACATCCATTAGCGCTCATTCTTTGTCATGTAGTCACGTGTTGCTCAGCCCCTTTGTCGGTCACACTCGCTCTCCCATCTTCAAGCGTGTCTGGTCTTCAAAATACTGCCCCCGTTTGCACAAAATCACGTGACCTTTTCATCTCGTGACTCCCCTTTCCGCTGCTCTTCCACACATATAACTTCGCCCCTGTCTTCATGTCCTCATGTTCCGCAACCCCTCTAACAATGCCTTCAGTTCATCATGGGCCTCGGCGGCCTCAAGACCACCTGGCAGCGCCAAACCAAAGACTTCGGCCACACACGCGCCTCGACCTACTCCGTCCTAATCTACGACAACCGCGGCATGGGCGCCTCCTCGAAGCCAATGGGCCGTTACTCAACGTCCGAAATGGCCCAAGACGCCGTGGAGCTCCTCGACCACATCGGCTGGACCTCCCCCCGCTCCGTCCACGCCCTCGGCATCAGCATGGGCGGCATGATCGCCCAGGAACTCGGCCTCATCATCCCCAATCGCCTCGCTAGTCTCAGTCTTATCTCGACTGCTGCTCGCATCAAGAATACAGTGGGGTATTTCGAGAATTTGTGGAATCGATTCAGCATGTTCATTCCCAAGTCGCCGGATGCGTCGCTGGCGATGGCGAAGCGGAATATGTTCACCGATAAGTGGTTGCTCGAGCCGGACGTGCTGGCGACCGAGAGCGTCGAGAAGCCGTTCCCGAGTAATGGGGATAGGATTGGGGCGAGCGAGTTGCAGAAGAGAATGGACACGGTTTTGTTTCCAAGGCATGGTCTTATATGTCAGGCTATTGTAAGTTGCATCTATCCACTGATACACACTTTACGACGCTGTTTGGAATCAGCGGTAGAGAGCAATAGAAACACCATTTAACAACCCCTACCCCCAACAGGCAGCAGGCTGGCATCACAAAACCGACGCCGACCTCATGCGCCTCGGCGAAGCGGTCGGCCTGGAGCGTATCCTCGTCATCCACGGCACCCAGGACCGCATGATCACCTTCCCGCACGTCGGCGTTCTGCTCAACGGCCTCCGTGGCGAAAGAGCCGAAACGACTGGTCCGGGAGGCTGTATCTATCATGAGGTTAAAGATATGGGGCATGTTGTACCCATTGAGATAAGGGATACCTTTAAAGAGTGGGTGGAGGAGCTTGTTGAGAAGGTGGAAAAGCTATAAGGGGGTGTCAGGGGGAAGCTGTGAGGGTGGACTGGTTGCTGGAATATGAAGAGACGGAGGGAAAGGGTGCGGAGGATATGCGTGTAAAGATATAGTGACTCAGCTCAAGCATAGCAAGATATCATAGCAAATATACAACGCCAAACAGTACGACTGGTACCGTGTACTTGAGAAGGGATGTTTTGAACAAGACTGCTAGAGTGCCGCTAGTACCGTTTCCCAATTCCCCATTACCTATGCCGTTCCAGTACTCATAATCGTGAATGTCGCTTAGCAATGTGTGTATACTCTTGGTAGCCCTTTCGCCATACCCGTGCAGTCGCCCAAACGCCCGCTCCAACCAAACCGAGACCAATTCAACCTCAAGTCCTGCCCTACCCCTAAACATCCCCCTTATCCTACTCTTTATGCCCAACCTCGTCCTTTCCATTTCCACCGCCACTCGCAGCACTCTTCTCACTCCTCCCACTCTTTTCACTTCCTGCCAAGCTGCTCCTGCGCCTCCTAACGCCCAACCCACCATCCTCCGCCTTGACCTGTTCCCTCACCTTCCTCAGTACCTGTTGTCCCTCCCCCATTCGCCCGACCTTATTGACAATCAGCGTATTCTCTCTCTGCAGCTCACCGACCTGACTTTTCAGTGCCTCCATCTGCTCTTTCAGCAATCCGTTTTCCTTACTCAACACATCAACCCTCTGACGATACTCGTCCCTCTCACGCTGGGTTTTAGTTAGGACGTCCTTCTCTGCGGCCTTCCTTTTGCGTTCCTCCATCTTCTTGGCTTCTTTCTCCTTACGCTCCTCCAGCTTCCTCAATTCGCGGGAATGGCGTTCCTCTTGCTTCTTGTAGTCTCGCTCGAGCCTCTCTTTGCTTTTGACTGCGTCCTTCTCTGACTTCTCTGACGCCTGGCTGATCCGCTGCTCCTCTCTTTCGCGCGTCTTGGCCAATTTCTCGTCGAGCTGTTTCTTCTTTGCGTCGAGTTTTGCGAGTTCTTTATCGTGGCGCTCGGCGTGTTTGGCGAGGTCCGTGGAGGAGGGGGTGACGGAGGGGAGGGAAATGGTGGATGCTGAGTCCGATTCCTTGATATCTGTGGTGGCCTTGTTGTTGAGCTGAGCTGGAGAAGTGTCGGTGTCTTCTTCTTCGTCGCTGGAGTATTCCCGTTCTGGGGCTGTGTTGAATTGTTCGGCGGAGGCAAAGGAGTTGAGACTCGAAGTCTCTGTTGATTCGTCAGAGTCAAAATCGCCCGGAATGGCGTTTTTGCTTTTCGGACGTAATGTAGGAGCGAAATCGTCTGGATTTAAGCTGGGAGTATAATTTGCGACCCCTGAGCCGACCATTGTGGTCAACGAGTTGAGTAGGCCTCCTTCACTGGATTTCTGAGCTTCTTTACTAGATTCAACGCCTGCTAGATGGCCATTTGCCTGAGCCGCCGAGAAGGAACCTCCTCGGTTTTTAGCTTCGGGCGATTCAATGTCTGTGTCGAAATCGTCGTCTGATGGTGTGTTGCCTTCCACACCGCTGCTGTCGTCCGAGGGCAAATCCTCCATAGCGCAGGCCCAGTTGAGGAATTTGCTAGTGTCTGCTACGATACTAGAGGGCGTGTTCCGGTCGACCATAAAGCGTGGTATCCCGCCTCCTGGATCGCTTCTTGTGATCATTATCCACTCCACTGGGTTTTCTTCGGGATCTTTCGTTGAGGGCAAAGGAATTTCTCGGATCATTTCCACAGACTCGTACTGTCCCCGAACCAGCCCGTCTCGGGGCGGCGCATCTGGATGGGTAACGGGAACTGAGACAACCATGTAGTGGCGAGGTATTATTTGAGATGACCTTGGTATGTCCTCTCCTTGAATGGTGGAAAGGTCGCTAAGTCCAGAATCCGTGGTCAGAAGGAGTGTGATGAACTCGCGAGGCGATACTGGCGAAGGAAATCGAGCGGAGAGTTGGTAGACTACTCATCGTTAGTACAGGACTCCAACCAGCTAAAGTCATTCTTTGCGGTTTTTTTGGGCACGGTGTTGGAAAGCAAGAACATTTCACCTTCCATCTTTCCGAGACCCTCCACGACCTTCCTTTCCAGCCTCGTATCCCCTCCAATTCCTCTTACACTCCCCTCTCCTGGTCCAGCCTGCACGCGCAAACTCACAGGGAACTCCCTCTGCATCGCTTTTTTCCATTTCGTAAAGCCCAAGCCCTCATGTACGCTCCGCCTCGCAAACCAGGCTCCATGCCGATCATGGCCTGCCATCTTCCACACCGTTATGCCCAACGGGTTGTCCCTCGCATTGATCTTGAGCGGCTTCCCCCATTGCTCGTGTAGTTCGGCTAGAGAGGTATCTGGGGGAGGAAGACGGGCGGAGGAGACAACCATGGAAGAGGCGTCGGTAGCGCTGTTGGGGCCATCGTTTCGTTTGAGGGAGGAGGTAAGAAAGGAATCGCCGCCGGGGGCATTGGGTACGGAGTTGGCAACGACTTCGGCTTGGGAGAAAGTATCACGGAGAAAGGAGTCTAATTTGTCGAGAGGGACTTCTGCGTAGTCCTTTGGCCGAAGGGCTTGGAGGGCGTCTCGAAGACGCGACATGATGGGAGAGAAGCCAGTTGTTGGGTTAGTCGTGTTGTATGTGGATTGATAAGATGTAATTCTGTCCGGCTAGGCAAATGAATTTGAAGTTGCCGATGGTCGGGGTTCGGCGCGAAGGCGGATAGAGAGGCAACGGGACCAGGAAGCTTCAAATGTTGTCTGTAAGCAGTGTATAATCACAGCGCATGCCGGAAGGCGCAGGCAGAAAGAAGCAGCGATGTATGCGCCCGCGGAAGGGTGAGGTCTGAGGTAAGAAGTGTTTTGTGTTGACTGTGTTGACACTACCTCTGGCAATGGCGAGAGCGACTCAGATTACCTACTTAAGACGTCGATACAAATCACCCGAAGCCTGAAGTGGTGCAGTTTCGGTGCGGTGGTGGGTTGGCTAATTGGTACCCCGACGTCATTGGCAAACTAAACCCACAAACCCCTTAACTGTGCCTAAGAAAAGCTTGGTTTCACCCCGCAAACTGTCACTTCATGCCCGTGCTGGGCATTTGGCAGTGCACGCTACTGCCAGGGAAATGCCAATTTGATTTTCGCATGGACTTGTAACCGGATTTGTTGACATATAGCAGTCCCGAGAGCTGCAAGGACGTAATGATATGCTTCAATTTTTCGAAAACCCGGGCACCTGAGGTATGATCGTGCGCTCCACGTTCGCCACGCAGTTGCGCTCCCAGCCAAACTCCAGTTCGCCCTTGCCGTACCATCCGGGATAACGCCCAGTGAAATAACCCCCATAAATCGAGATCCTTAGTCGTCTACGTCCATGTCCTCGGGACCTTGTCCACGGATAAGTCTCTGCTTCCTCCCGGTCTTGATCTTTGCTTTCCTCGCCTTGACCGTTTGCCTCAGTTCCGCCTCGCTCAGCTCCTCTGCACTCTCCTCCTCGACATCCATCTGCGCCTCCAGCTTCTGCTGTTTCTGAGTCTCCTTCAGGGCTTGTTTCTCCGCCATTCGTTCCATATAGCCCTCTGGGACGACATCCCTCTGGTCGGGCGGCAGCAGATGTTGGTTCTCGGCCACCAATTTCCGGTCTGCCTCCATCTGTCTGGCCTTGTTACCGCGCATACGTTCCTTGTAGAATTGCCGTTCGCGTTTCGTACGGATTTCAGACACACGGGACATGGCTTTGAGCGTCTTCTCAACGAGCGTTCGGTCGTAGCGGACTGGGATGTTGCGGCGTTGTGCGAAGGTGAGGGTGCTATCCACCACCATCTCCTTGCTGTTTCCTTGTGTAAGTAGTGTCGGGTTCGTCCGCGGGGAGTGCTGAACAAACCCATGTGCTGCTCTGAAAGATTTTGTCCATGCCAATTTTCGAGGGTTTCGCTTCATTTTGAACTTTCGGAGATTTAGCTGGGTTTCTCTTGAGGTGGGGAAGCGCAGAGCGTACATTTTTGTGGCATTTGCTCCTGCAAAACCGGAACATGCGCGCGTCATTGCGGACAAACGTGATCCCTTTGGACGGATAGCATGGCTGACTGCCTGGAGGGAGCTGGTTAGACTGTTCGACAGGCGGTATTCCGCAGGCAGGACGTACAGAAACTGCAGGTTTCGATCCTGTCTGGAGTGTCAGCTTTGTGCCAATAATTCGCTTGCTGAAAATACTGACCTCATTTTGACGGAAGGGACTCAAAAGATGCGAAAGCAGTGGGGAGTGGAGTCGCAAGGTCAGTAGGGTGAGGTTTTCTGGCCGGTAGATTTGGCAAAACTTTTCTGAAATCTTGGCAAGATAGATAAGGTGGAAATGTTTATCACCACGTGATCTCTCACACTGCAACTACAACATCAACAACACTATCTTCAGGGGCTGGATACGGCGCCACGTGAGCTATCATTAAAATGCAAGTAGTCTCGCTCTGTCATTCCCTGGCCTATTCCGCCGTTATCTCTACACAAGCACCGGTCTGGACCCATTTCGAGGGGCCGAAAGCATGCACGCTTGAAGCGAAGAAGAGAAACAGCTGCCAAACCCATTCCATACTACCCTTCCCCTAAGCCTGTCTGTCGTCACCTAGGTATACCAGGGGCTTCTTTTTGTCAAACGCCGTCTTGATTCATTGTAGTTCGCCACAAGTCGTCAATGCTTCTCATAGGTACTCTATCCGCTGCATTACGAATCCGTCACCATGCTCTCGCCAGTTGCTTGTGCCGCTGTCGTTGCAAAATACCTGACGTCCACATCGTCGTCCTGCTGCAGCTTCTCCAGGTTGGGCAAGATGTTGTTCTGGATCAGCTCCTTGCCTTGAGGTGAGCCGGACGTGGCTGTGCCCGACTTCTCCGCATCCGCAAGAGTGCCCGTCTCCGGGAGCTGCTTGAGCACTTCAATGAGGATTTTGTATGATTTGGCGACATTGAATCGAATGTTAGGAATGTCATCGCCGACAAGCTTATCCATCATGGGAAGAATAGAGGCTTCAATTACAGCAAGGGATAAAGCGGGTGCAAGAGTCTGGACAGATAACGTGTTAGTAACGCTGCGCATACAAGTTCGCCTGACCGACACTTACAGAGACTGCGAAGCATGTAGTCATCCTGTAGAGGTAGTTCGGATGTTGCCCCATGGCCATGACTTTGGGGACAATGGCATCATTGGCCCACTCGACGCCAAAGACTTCAGTGAGTTTCTTCAAATTCATCGTCGAAGCTTCACGGATGCTGAAGACGGTATCCCCGAGCCAACTCATGCACAAGCTACTCAGCTTCTCGTCAAAGAACTTCACGCCAAGCTGGCTGGCAAGAAGGGGGATGTGTTGGATGATGGCGAGGCGCACACGCCATTGCTTGTCTTCAGCAAGTTGGACAATGGCAGGAAGAAGGGATTGCGAGAGAAGTTCGATACCAATGACTATGTCTGATTAGTACAAGAATCTGAGGGGAGTCCAGTGCCAAACGGACCTTCGTTCACAAGTTCTAGTTTCGAGATGATGTTCAGGCGCACTTCCGAGAATTCGTCCTTCAACATGTTCATGAACATTGGAAGGAGATGTTTGATGGTTCTGAAGAGAGTGTCAGAACAGCTGCAATGATTACGATAGGCATGTGGAGAGATGACTTACTCGTCTTTCCCCAAGATCGGAGCGAGTCCGCTGATCTGAGTTCCGAGAGCGGCCCTCACATGCTGTGACGAGTCTGTTACGAGTTCTTCTATACTTGGCATCACGTCGTGGAGCAGTGTATCGCGCTCAACAAGTCGGCAGAAGCCTGTAAACGGTTAGAGATATGAGCACGTGACCAACACAGGCGCCAGGCCTACCTGGAATTTGTCCGGCAATTGCACTCCGGACTTCAGCTTCAGTATCCTTGAGGAGCTTGACAAAAGCAGGGACCAAGTCTCTGCTAACAAACTCCTCATCGACGGCGTTGGCAATCTGTTCCGTGCCAGTCAGCAGCTTTCACATGTTGTTGTCAGGGGGCCAGCTTGCCTTCTCGAACCGGTCTGCAACCATGAATCTAACTCTCCAACTCTTGTCATCAAAAAGCTTGCGGAGCGCTGTAAGGAGGACACCATAGCTTGACTGCTGCTCTTTTGGGACAGCCTCCGCGATTGCAATGAGAATGTCGACCGTGAGGAGCCTCACACTGTCCTGATCATCGTTCGCAAGGTGCTCGAAAAGAGGAATCATTTCCTCGATAACAACATCTGCAGGCATTGTCTTGACGAATTTTGCCATTTGCGTAGCGGACTCCCTCCTGACCATGGGGGTATCATCGTGTACAAGTTGTCCGAATTGGTTGCGGAGCCCCTCTTGCGAAGGTGCTGTTGCGCGCTGGTAGGGAATGTCGTACAGGCCGCATGCAGAGATTTTCGAGGTGAACCAGTCTGCTTTGGACAGTCGGACGGTAAGGGGGATAAAGTGTTCCTCAACTTGCTGTTGGGAGAGCTCTGCGCATATCTTGTTCAAAGACTCGACGGCCTGAAAAGTTAGCCTATATCGACCAACAAGCCAATCTTCGACATACCTTGCCCCGTACGAGCGGCTCTTCTATAGCAGCGAGGTTCTCCAAAGGCGACAGGAGGACATGACCGTATTCCGACCCGCCAACATATTCGACAAAATTGCCCAACTCTTCGCTCAGCGCTGTCAGCACCTCGTCTTCATCCTCTACAGATTCTGCAGCGCCTGGAAGTTAGCAAAGTTCACACAATAGACAGGTTAAACTCTACCGTCGAGAAAGGGGATAAGCTCATCCCTCGTGCGCTCAGGGCCAAGGGCCAAAGCAATTGTGGACAGCCGATGAATGGCATTGAGCCTCAGCAGGACATCGTCGTGCTAAGAAACGGTCAGCAATAGTATCAGTAGCTCGAGGCTGCAGCTGCGCGCGTACCTTGAGCTCATCAATGAGAACCGCGATAGGGTAGAGCTCTTCATTTTGCCCTGATCCTTCCATTCTGGCTGTATGGTGTCGAGGATTGAAAGAAATGAACGGTCGGTCAAAAGGTATTTCAGTGTAGGAGTGGCCCAAAGCTGTCTCCGATAGGCGAGTTGAGGGAGTGGTCGAGATTAGGACGGATTATGAGGGAGCCAGGAGCGCAGACGAGGGCCGAGAGCGACGTCAGTGGGAGTGGAACGAGGCCAGTCGGAGCAGAAACGGGGCGAGGGGAGGAAAAGGAGGGGAGCTCGGTTGTTCGCGGGTAGGCTGATGGGGGTTTGGAGGTTGTTGTATGATATTTGTTGTGGTGTTGGTGGGCAGGCACTCTAGGTACAATGCCCGGTGTTGTTGCTGAGGGCGGGTTTCTGGGAAATGCCAAGAAATCGAAGCCCTCTCATCAGTCATAGCAACTTTTTTATATGACTTCGCTTCAGGACAAGCATTGACTCTAACAAATCCACTGCACTGCGGCTCACTTCTTGCGCTCAACTAACTAATCTCCCTGCTCCCCTTGTCCTGCATTCTGCGCGGCTTTTCGCCAAACCGTCCCCTCACTTCGTGGCCTGCGATTTTATGAAAGAGCTTGGGTGGGACATCTGAGACCAACAGGTTCCGGAAAGACAGGTCGACTCGCAAGATGCCTACCATATCAGTGGACAAAGCTGCGCTCTTTGCGGCTCTGGAGCGAGAGTGAGTACATGTCCATACCGTTGTATCTATCTCTAAAGTAACATACCACTAACTGGACTCTGCGCAGCTTCACCACGCAAGAATTCGACGACCTCTGTTTCGACTTTGGGATTGAATTGGACGAAGACACGACAGACCAAGATCGCCCGATCGTGGATGGCGTACAGGAGCCACCACAACTGAAAATCGAGATTCCCGCAAATCGGTCGGTCTTTGCTCCTAGTAACGAGTTAGGGACTGCGACTGACCGTTTGTTAGCTATGACATGATTTGCTTCGAAGGGATCGCCATGAGTCTAAGAGTCTTCCTGGAGAAGCAAACGCTGCCCGATTTCAGCGTGGACAAGTTGGAAGGGTCAGACATCCAGACGATGAACGTGAAGGAAGAAACAATGCAGATACGACCGCTTGTATCTTGCGCGATATTAAGGGGTGTCGAGTTTACCAAAGAGCGATATGCATCTTTCATAGCACTCCAGGTGGGTTCTACATGCCCTACTCTCGTAGTGTAGGTCTAACCTGGCGTAGGACAAGCTCCATGCGAACCTTGCGCGGCAGAGGACGTTGGTGTCGATTGGAACCCACGATCTTGACAGTATGTTGCACCTAGACTAAGACTTGATCAACCTCTAATGGTGACTTTTAGCAATCGAGGGCCCTTTCTCCTACGAGGCCCTTCCCCCCGAAGAGATCGAGTTCACTCCCTTGAACCAGACGAAGAAGATGAATGCTAAAGAGCTGATGACTTTTTACGAGGTTCGTTCTCTCCTTTCTGCCCATGCATCACATCTCTCCCAGTGAATCAAGTATAAAGAATTCGAACATCGTACTGAGTCGCCCTCCAGAAAGACAAGCATTTGGGCAGGTACTTACACATCATCCGCGACTCGCCGGTTTATCCTGTGATATACGACGCAAATCGAACCGTCCTTTCGCTCCCTCCAATCATCAACTCCAACCATTCCAAGATCACCCTCGATACGAAGAATGTTCTGATCGAAATTACCGCGCTGTGAGTGGGTCTAGTTTCTTTGGTGTACAAGATACTAACTGTTCAAAAGTGACAAGACCAAGGTCGAAATTGTCAATCACATTCTCGTTGCCATGTTCTCTGCATACTGTAGCAAGCCGTTCACCGTTGAGCCCGTCAATATTGTTTCTCCACATAACGGCGAATCGAGACAAACCCCAAACCTTACGCCGAGGGAAATGCAGGTGGAGGTTCCCTACATAAGGCAATGCTGCGGCCTCGAAGATCTTCCTGTAGAGAAGATCTGCTATTACTTGACAAGAATGGGTCACAAGGCCAAGCCTTCCAAAGCGTCAAAAGATCTTCTTGACGTCAGTGTTCCTGTCACTCGAGCCGATGTCCTTCATCAAGCAGACATCATGGAAGATGTCGCCGTCGGTTATGGTTTCAATAACCTTCCCCGATATTACCCAAACAAGTCCGCTGGAGTTGGGGCACCTCTGCCTATCAACAAGGTTGGGGATATTGTCAGGTGCGAGGCGGCCATGACCGGATGGTCAGAAGTCATGCCTCTCATCCTTTGTTCGCACGATGAGAATTTTGCCTGGTTGAACCGCAAAGACGACGGAAAAACCGCTGTCCGATTGCAGAATCCCAAGAGCGCAGAGTATCAAGTAGTGAGGACATCCTTGCTTCCAGGCTTGCTCAAGACATTGAGGGAAAATAAGCACCGTCCAGTCCCGATGAAAATCTTTGAGGTCGCAGATGTTGTTTTCAAAGATGAATCATTGGAGCGGAAGAGCAGGAACGAGAGACATTTCGCCGCTGCCTGGTACGGAAAGTCAAGCGGATTCGAGGTGGTCCATGGGCTGATGGATAGGATCATGTTGATGCTCAGGAGCTCCTTCATCACGAAAGAGGCTGGCCTTCAGAATGCAGAACTTGAAGGCTACTGGATCGAGGAGATTGATGAGCCCACGTATCTTCCGGGCCATGCAGCATCCATAAATCTCAGCATTGGTGGGAAAAAGCAGGTCATTGGGGCTTTCGGCATCATACATCCCACCTGCCTGAAGAGTTTCGAACTCCCGTAGGTTGACCTCCCCCAAGTCTGAGCCATTGCTAACCTCCTTTCAAGGTATCCTGTCTCCACGCTTGAGTTGAATCTCGAGGTCTTCCTATAGAAGAGTAGAAAGGGTCGATTCTGAACGGCAGTACGCAGGCGTCCTATTGCGGAAAATTATGGCCTTGAACATGTGGAGAAATGATATCCTGAATGATGTTGTAAACAGGGTTTCTTTCTGGAAAGCCCAATCCTACTATGAAACACATGGCAAAGACTGCATTTGGCTTAATACTCACTGTGTAAACAACTCTCCTTTCGCTATGCCCCTTACTGAAACAAGACATTGCACAATGCCACTCTCTTGGCTAGCTACTTATATTTCTCAAGGGAGGTAGCGTTGGGCAAATGTGGGGTGGTCACGTGCGTTTGTACCTCTGCGCGCTGCTTTAGTAAAGCGGGGCGCACGGACGTCCGAGGACGAACTAAGAACGACGTTCTCGTCGTGTTGAAAGCCGTCGTAGTCGCCCATTCCACTATACCACCACATCACCACACTTCCCAACGCAAACAGGGTCTGATGACACTGCGCATTTATTGTTCATGATCGCAAGACGATGACCATCCTGCCTCCTCGCCATTTCGCACCATGAGCTTCAAAATTTCTAGCCTTTTGAACGCCGCCGAAGACGCTCCACCCACGACGAGCACGCCCCCAGTGGAATCCGAGACACCTGTCGAGTCCATGAGTAATCCTTCCTCGTCGCGACATGCGTCCTATAGCTCCTATGCGCCTGTCGCGTCGCATGGTGCGGCGGAGCACTTGAGCGCTCTGGCGACCGCAGCGCAGTATTCGACGCCGTATGCGGACCAACAACCTCCAAACACCGTCGAGACGGCGCGTAGGGAGAGCTATGGACAAACCGCGCCAGTAGAGCCATCGCCACCTGCAGATCATCCTCCTTCGCCATCACTCGAACATTATCACCAGAGCTCAGGGTCACCCGACGGACAAAGACGACTGTCGGCCCTCTCGCGCCTCTCCCCATCGACAAAGCTCCCTCCCATAGCCAACGACTCTTTCTCCGCACATCGCGACGTGTCGCGCGATACCGGCAATCAAGAGGGGAATCAATTCGGGGGTGTCTCACAAAGCACAGAGGAGACAGAGTTCAGACGCGACTCAATTGCTCCCGCTCAACCCTCCCTCGACTCGACGTCAACCGTCCCTCCTCCTTCAACCCATTCACCCATCCCCGCCATCAAACCTGAGCCATTCGCAACTCCGCGCGAAGGCACGCCATCCATTACCACGACTGCGGCACAACCCGACGCGCATACTTTGAAAGCCGTCGCGAACTTGAAGAACGAGCACGGCCTCCGAGGTCAGAGTCGCGAACCAACCCAGCCTCAAGAGGACAATAAATCCACCATGTCTTCGGGATCCCCCGCACCGGTATCCAACACCAAGAAACGCCCAGCACCCAGAGCCACAGGCGCAACAAAGAAAGGCATAGCAAAGAAATCCGCCCCCAAAAAGCGCAAACTCAACAATGATGATGTGCTCTCGCGTCGAGATGGGTCGGTTCCGTTCAAAGCGACCATGAAGTCGACCTCACAGACTCCGATGGCCTCGTCACCCAATGCTGCTAATGGGGCAGCGTCTTCTGTACACTCAGCATCCTCCCCAGCCGCTGCATACCTGGACGAGGATGTTGAAATGGAAGAAGACGAAGAGCCGGATGGAAATCTATACTGCATCTGTCGCAAGCCAGACAACCATAGCTGGATGATCGCCTGTGATGGCGGATGCGACGACTGGTTTCACGGAAGATGTGTCGACATGCGGGAAGAGGATGGCAATCTCATAGACAAATACATCTGTCCCAATTGCGAGAAGAAGGGCAAGGGAGTCACGACTTGGTTGCCGATGTGCCGTAGGGAGGGGTGCAGAAAGCCCGCCAGGTTAAAGAAAGCAGCGCCGAGCAAATACTGCTCCGGTGACTGCGGTCGAAGGTTTTTCGCTGAATTAGTGCCCTTCCAGGAGCCAATCGCCAACGGCAGGAAGAAAGCGAGCTCAGAGAGAGACGGCGAAGACGACATTGGAGCACGAGGGGGCATCCTTCGGCCAAAGGAAGTCAGAGCTCTTGCCGTTGCCGCAAATGATATTTCGGAGTTCCGAAGGATAGGAGATGGAGTTTTGAGTCCCCCTGCTACCGCATCGCCTGAGCAGACGACCTTCAACTTGGACACGGACAAGGCGGATCCAGCCACGTGCGGGTTCAGCAGTAGCGAGAATGCCCGTCTCCAAGAAATCAACGCAGAAAGGGATGCACATCGGGCACGTCACGCCTTGTTGAAGGATCGAGAAAAGTTCATCTCGATGGTGAAGGAGCAAATTGCTAAACTAGCAGAGCGCGAAGGTGTAAAGCCCAAAGAGATTTGCGGATACGATGGGCGTTTGGCTTGGTCAGATCATCTATTCGGCGAGTGGAGGACAAGTCCTGCGGGGAAGAAGGCTTTGGAGACCGGACTGTTGGAACTCCCTCCTCCAAAGGACGGCCCCAAAGAGCAGGAGAAGATGGACGGCGTCGAGCTGGAGAATGGAGATTCTCCGCCAGACGACGAGTTCACCCTCTGCACTCGCAAACGCTGCAATCGCCACACGAGCTGGCAGAAGCTCGCGCTTCACGATGTCAAGTTTGAGGAGTCGATTGTCGCCGAGGCAATGGTCAAGCTGGAAAGCGAGGAGCGGGAGTTGAGGGAGCGTGCTGTGCTGAGGTGGAGGGCTGCGAAAGGGGGAACGGTCGAGGGAAGGGAGGAGGGTTCGGTGCAGATAGTTTGATTTCTAATGCGTGGAGCAATAGCGTAATGAAATTGGAGAGATGAGCTTCAATGCTGATCTAGTTTGCACTGCCTGTGTTCAATTGTCTTCAACCGTTCATCATCTGCACTCACAATAATCATATGGTGCCTACTTTACCTAATAATGCCCGTGTTCCTGTGGACTGCGCTCGGCCGCTCCTGATGATCATACTTCAGCTCCTGATTCTCTGGACCGTCTACAGGAGTCCCCTTCCAAGGTGTCTAGGCGAAACTTTCCGCTTGGAGACCTCAAAATGCACTTTAAGATGGATAATAAAGAGGACTCAAGCTAGGTATTTAGCTTGGCCATGGAGGTGCGCTCGGCCGCTCCTGATGATCATACATGAGCTCCTGATCCTCTGGACCGTCTACGGAAGTCCCCTTCCGAGGCGTCTAGGCTATAATTTCCGCTTAGACACCTCAAAATGCACTTTCAAGGTGGGTAAGAAAGAGGACTCAAGTTGTCTAGCTTCTCCACAAAGGTACACTTTGAGCCATCTAAAGCACCGCACCTCATGAGGTTTCTAACCTTCTCGGCCGCTCCTGATGATCTTATATAAGCTTCTGATTCTCTAGACCGTCTACGGGAGTCCCCTTCCGAGGCGTCCAGGCTATAATCTCCGCTTGGATACCTTAAAATGCACTTTGAAGCTGGTAGCAAGACGACTCAAGCTATTTAGGGTTTTCCACGGAGCTACGCTTTTGAGCCATCTAAGGCACCGCACCTCATGAGGTTTCCAACCTTCTCGGCCGCTCCTGATAATCGTATATAAGCTCCTGATTTCCTGGACCGTCTACGGGAGTGTCCTTCTAAGGTGTCTAGGCTATATTTTCCGCTTGGAAACCTCAAAATGTGATTTGGAGTGGGTAAGAAAGAAGATTCAAGCTGTTTAGATTGTCCATGGAGGTGCGCTTTGAGCCATCCAACCTTAGGCATGAGGTTTCCAACCGTTCCACGATTTAGTACGCACGGACCAACATGGCTTGGCATTATCTAGATGGCGACCGGAACCTCGAGAAAATTGGAGCTGTACCAGTCTCCTCGCCAACACCAACCTCACCTGCACTGCTCGAGGTGTACTTCCTGTCCCGTGAAGCCTGTCTCTCTCACGCCGTTCCTCTCCCTCTCCCTCTCCCTCTCCCTCTCCTCGCTCCACACAGACCGCCGTCATGAGTCTCCGCAAAGCACTTCCCAAACCACGAGACACTGGTGACGATGACGAAGAAGAACTTCCGGCCCACACCAAGGCTCGTGGACCTCGCGTAGTCGGCGCATCCTCTATCGACGAAACACAGATTGCGCTCAAGCGGAGCGGGCCTCCACCGTATGGACAACGCGTAGCAGGATGGCGACCACGCAATGCAGAAGACTACGGTGATGGCGGAGCGTTTCCTGAGGTTCCTGTTGCGCAGTACCCACTGGACATGGGCCGAAAGTCTGGTTCCAGCTCTACATCCAATGCACTCGCAATTCAAGTGGACGGGGAAGGCAAGATCAAATACGATCAAATTGCGCGCCGCGGACACTCGGACAACAGGATTATCCACACCAGCTTCAAGGACCTGATACCACTCCGTCAACGCGCCGACGCCGGTGAGCTCTCACTTGAGCGTCCGTCTGAAGATGAGATTCAGGCTACAAAACAGCGTACCCAAGATGCGCTCGCAAAGCTTGTCTCGGGCGCTTCTGCCGCACAAAAGCCCAAGAACGTCAAGGGCGCGAGCCGACCGGATCCAACCTATGTCCGCTACACGCCCGCCAACCAAATGGGTGACAACGCGCCAAAGAACGATCGTATCATGAAGATCGTTCAACGTCAAGTCGATCCTATGGAGCCGCCCAAATTCAAGCACAAGAAGATTCCTCGTGGCCCGCCCTCTCCTCCTGCGCCGATTATGCATTCTCCGCCTCGCAAGATCACTGCCGAAGAACAAGAGATGTGGAAAATTCCCCCCAGCATCTCGAATTGGAAGAATCCAAAGGGCTACACTGTTCCTCTCGATAAACGTCTCGCATCGGATGGTCGCAGCATGCAAGACCACAGCGTCAGCGACGGTTTCGCCCAACTCGCAGAAGCCCTCTACACTGCCGACCGTCACGTTCGCAGTGAAGTTCAACAGCGGACTCTGATGCAACAGAAACTCGCCGAGAAAGAGAAGCAAGAGAAAGAAGACCACCTTCGCATGCTCGCGCAGAGAGCCCGCGAAGAGCGCACAGCAGCCGGGTCCAACCGCCGCATCTCCCGCGGCGAAAATGGCTCCCCACCCCGCCGCCGCCGCTCCTCTGCCTCTAGCCACTCCTCCTACTCCTCACGTCGTTCACCCTCACGTACTCCCTCGGAAGACGAAGCGTCGGCCGCCGCACGAAAACGTACTGCTGCACGCCGCGAACGCATGGAAGATGAGAAGCGCCAGCTCCGCCAGTCGCGCATGGGGCAAGAACGCCGTATGCAGATGCTCGCGCGCGAACAGGGCCGTGACATCTCGGAGAAGATTGCCCTTGGCACTGCGAAGCCTACGGCCAACAATGAGAGCATGTTCGACAGTCGTCTCTTCAACCAGACATCCGGCTTCGATGTAGGGTTCAACGAGGATCAGCCATACGACAAACCTCTTTTTGCGGCTCAAGAGGCGATATCGCAGATCTATCGGCCCAAGATAGGAGGAGCTGCGGGAGACGATGATGATGAGGGTGAAGAAACTTTCGAGAGGATTCAGAAGAGTGGACGATTTGCTGCATTGGGCAGGGGCAAAGGTGGACAAGAGGGAGAAGACGACGCGCCGCGGGATGGCCCAGTTCAGTTCGAGATGGATAAAGCGGGTGGCAAGAAGGCGTCCAGGGCCAAGGATGATGACCCCTTTGGCATCGATGATATGATCAAGGAGGCAGAGGCGGCTGCGACTGGCGAGGCGAAAGGCAAGAAAAGATACGGGCTTGATGATGGTGAAAGAGGCTCAAAGCGTGCAAGGGTTGAGGAGGACTGAGATGGTGCATCTCTTGAGTGATGGATTTCGATCGAATATTCGGGCATCCTGAGGGCTCTAGATATCTCTTGCCGTGGTCTTACTAAATACCCTAATCTGATGGACCTGTGGCGTTTGCGGAGTTCAGACCAAATCTGTCTGTTTGACTTCTCGACAGTCAAAACTCTCTCGGTGCATTTCCGTTCGAAAGCTGAGCGAGAAATCAAAATATGGGTTATGTTGGTGGATAGTATCAGGTATCTCAGCAGCTGAAACTGAGAGAGTCAGCAAACGGACATACACCCCATCCCTTCCACACTTCTTTCTCCCGCTTGCACGTTTCAGAACAGGGACATATTGTGACTTAATTTGTCGCGCAGACGAAAACACATCAGAGGCCATAGAATACAGACGACCCAAACTCAGCTACATATATGTAGCTTAGTCTTCTCGAGAACGCATCTCCATGGACGGGTTAGGTGGCTCAATCCTCTCTCTGACTCTTTAAACTCGTGTCGATTCAAAATATCCATACGATTCTTACAGCCTAGACGCGTTGAAAGCGTACTCCCGTAGACGGTCCAAAGGGTTCAAAACAGCTACATGCCTCTCAGGAGCGACCTCTTGAGTGACAGCAATAAAACCTAGAGGTTGGACGCCTTGAAATCATTCATCAATCAAGTTCCCAAGAAACATGTGAAGCTTGTATACTCGGAAAAGTATGTCTATAAACGATTTAGACAGCCAAGTACACTTTCCAACACCATATGTATACTAATAGATCTAATTGATCAAACTGCCAGATCGAATCCACAGCCTAGACGTCATGAAAGGAACATAATCCCGTAGATGGTTCAGAGGATTGAAAGTAAATATACGGCGTTCAGGAGCGACCCAGCGCATTCCGGAAAGGCGCAATCGATTGCGATTGTTGAAATTCATGTTCATGTTCGTATTCATATGCTATCATATCAGAGCAAACCAAACCGCGCCATCCATACCTCCGTCCTATGCCCATATCATACCCCCCGCCCATTCCAGGCACTGTCCTTCGCCTTAGCACCTAGCCCAGCCCAGCCATATGCCTATCGATCAATCCATGAGAGAACTCCAATAGCCGAGCCCGAGAAGAGAGAATGAGATCATCGGAAGGAGGGACAATCATACAAACCAGAAATTGTGCGAAGGGAACGTCAAAGAGGAAAAGTGAGCGCCGTAGAACAGAGAGAGGAGAGAAGAAATGCAAACAAGAGAAAAGGAGATATGTATAGGCGCAAGCGCAAGAGACATGTCCAAACCCAGTCATTCAAACATCAACAAGTCTCTATCCTGTCTCGAACGCATCCTGGTCTCTAAACTCCATTGCAACCCCTGGAACGCCCTACATAACACTACAACCAGCCGCCGGTCCACTCCTCGCTCTCCTCCGTCCACCCCTTCCAACCCCTTCCGCACCCTCCTCTTCCTCAGCTGCATGCACCTCAGCTGCCAACCTCGCCCTCCTCCTACGCCTCCTTCCACCTCCCACACCCGCTTCCTCCGTCAACATCATCCACTCAGCCCACTTCCTCTCCAAGCGTGCTGCAGCTGCAAAGTCACCGCGCACAACCCTCTTGGTGTGCTCGTCGACCGTCGGCTGCCAGTTGTAGAAGCACTTGAGCTGGATGTACTCAGGTGGGAACGAAGAAGATGCTGTTGGGCGGGTGCCAGAGGAAGAAGAGGGGGAGCGTTGGGCCTCGGCGTTGCGCGACAGGACCTCGCGGACGCCCATCCACGTGACGTTGGCGCAGTCATAGGCAACAATCCGCATCCCCGGCTCCGGCTTCTCGCCCGCCCTCAGCCTCCGCGTGGGCGCACTGCGAGTGCGGAGAAGGTGAGCTGCTTCGGTGAGGACGAGGTCGCTGATGCGGGTATTGTCCATATCGAGGGATGCGATATTTGTACACGCCTTGAGGACGGGAAGCATGCCCGAATCACCGAGGTGTTCGCAGTAAGAAATTCCGAGATGCTCGAGGGTAGATTTGCAAGGGGCAGCGGCGAGAGTTTGGAGGACGACGTTGGTGAGGGCTTCGATCTCTTCGAGGTCGAGGTGCGTGAGAAGAGGCACTGTTGGGAGGAGCTCGAGGAGTGCTGCGTCGGTCAGACTTGGGCAGTGGCTAAATTGGAGACCTTCGAGGTCGGGAACATTGTGGGGGAGGAATTCTACGCCAGCATCGGTGATGTTGCGGCAGTAGGTTACGTCGAGGTGTTTGAGCTTTCGAGGTGGGACGCTTGGTCGGCCGGTCAGGAAGTCAATTTCTGGGTCAATACCGACAATCAGAGCCCTGAAGGAATCGTCGCTAAGGGAGTCACAGTTCATAAGGATTAACTTCTCCAAGCTGTTTCGAGTGAACAGTTCTACCATGAACTCTGCATCGTCCCAACCGCGTACTTCACCAGCAACAAGCTCCCGAAGGCTAGGACACCCTTCAACAACATGTCTGAGTCCGCGTGTATCAACGTTGTTACACCACGAGATGTTCAGATGCTCCACTTTGGGACAATGCTGTCCAATGATCTTCATGGCGTTATTGGTTGCCCCAGCAAGTCCGCAGAGATTGATATGCACGAGACGGGTATTCTGGAGGAGAAAGCAATGGATAGAGGTCCGGTCAATCCGGCAGCCTTCGATAGAGAAGTTCTCCAAATTCTGGCAAGCATCCCGAAGTCCTTTGGTGCTCCATTTCTCGCGAAGCTGGACGCAGCCTCGAAGGTTCAAATCACGAACAAAAGGCCCAGCGGAAGTGATGATATTGATTAGAGCTTCACCGGGGATGTCCTGATAGAAGTTTGCAGTGTCAAGATTCGCCCAAAGCTGTCCGTCAAAGCACATCTGATGCCATGACTTGGATACGGAGGAGCACTGGACAATTTCTTTGGGCCCAAGATAGCGAAGTATCTCAATGCGGATCTCAGACGGCATGTCCGTCCAGAAATTGAAGTTGTCTCGCCGTTTCCGCTCTTTCTTGATTGTGCGTGAGAAATAATCTTGCTCCAGCTCGGCGGATTCGGATGACCGACCAAGGGGAGACGAAGGTCGGAGATCAGATGGCAGTCCTACGCTTGTCGACACCTCTCCACCGTTCAAGTGTTTGACCCTAGCTCTTTGATCGAATCCAGAGTCCAGGCCCGGCGTGCTCGAAGCGGATGTGGGTGCGGTGGAGTAGCCGGCCGACATCTCGGATGCGTACGAACTGCCATAATAGTATGATGAGGATGCCAATGAGACGCATGACATTGATCCCTTTCCACCGCTCCTGTACCCTGTGGAAGATGAGCGTCCACGATTTGTCAATGACGAAGACGACGAGATGCGTTGGAGCCCCAGTAGCAGGCGTTTCGAGCGGGACTTTGGCCCGGGGGAGATTGGAATCGCTTCGCTTTGGGGGTGAGGAGTCGTAGGCGTCACATTCCCAGAATGAACGATGGAGTCGATTGATGCTTGAGGAGCCTCCATTTTGGCGGTCTGGTTAGGGTTGAGGAGTTCGGAGGGTGTTTCAATTGAATCAGCACTAGGCTCGTTGAGCTGAGCGGGGGAGCAGTAGAGGTCAGTCTATTGCGAGGCTGTCTGTCAACGCTCTTCACCACAAAAGATTTGAAAAGCGGCAGATGCCAAGGGCGTATCGTGAGGAGTCGGGAAATAAGCCGCGGCGGCTGATGTTGAAGCACCGGTCTCGAATGCGGAGGGCGGGGGTTTGCGGTGTGTTCTAGCCGATCCGAGCAAATGGCAGTCGAAGAGGACGTTTCCGTTGTGTGAGGTCCAACATGCTCCAAAGTGAAGGTGAAGGTGAAGCTGGAGATTCTCCCTGCAGCAGGCGGGTTGGAGGCTAGCACGAAGACGTCCGGAAGTCCCCTCTGGGTCCCCTCTGGGTCCCCTCTGGGCTGGTGGGCTACTTGGTGGTGATATTCCTAGGGTGCTAGGGTCGCGATAAGTCACCGATAAAGAAGCTGGGGCCACAAAGGTGAATTGGTGCACGAGACCTCCAACGAGACCAAGCCAAGATCAGGTGCGAGTATCTCGGTCATCATGTCTTGCCAGCGAGAGACATGGACACGAACGGGGACATGGCTGACAGACGGACAAGAAGCATGACTTCCACCATGGAGAATAGCTCACAACATACCGAAAAGCGCCGAAAAGCAAGCTCCCCATGCTGCAAATGCACCGACTACACCTGCACCTCTCCCACGCCGTCCCTGCAGCCCGCCGCAAGAGGACTCTCGAGCCTGCCGTCCAGTTCGTTTTGATCTTCGTGGCTGGTCTGGCGGCGATAGAGTACTTGGGCTCTCGTGACCCTCGTCGAGCAGTCGGACATGCTGACAACTACCTAGTAGTTATCTCGAGTCTCAGATGCTCTCTCGTCTGCTACACAACACCATACTGGGGTCCATCGAGGTCTCAAACACAAATGCTAGGTTGGAGGTCGTCCATCGTGAGCAGACCATCGACGTGCAGAGATCCATGTGGGTGTGCGGCGAGGGCACATTTGCTCGAGCCATGCCATCCACCTATACTTCGTCCTCTGCAAAGCACACCTTACACGTTGATCCATGTCGAAAGGAGGTAGGAACGCAAATCGTAGAGAATATCGGAAGTGGCCAAAGCCAATCAGATCAATTAGGAAACTAATTGTACATTCAACCCCCACCATCAAACGAGCCGTTCCTCCGTCAACTAGGTATCTATCCTCAGTAAGTCTCTCAATAGTTACACCGTATCCCCTCTGGGTACGTACACACCACACCGAGGTATCTGTGATTCGGCTTCTTTCACCACGGCATGTCCGCAACTTTCATAGTCTCATTTTCGTCTTGCGTATTCACACTCCACAAGAGCAATATCAACATACAGAACCTTCCGGCCTCTTGAACTTCATGCAGAAGCAGAGTTAGAGGGACGATTCAATGTCTTCTTGATCCACCGCCGGAGATCATCTTTGGTGTCTATGCACACCCACTTGACTGTGAACCATCTATATCTGAGGTCGGCTTCGACACAGTCGATGGTGTACCGAAGTCGGTTCATCCGTGTGTCCCTCTCGATTGTCTGCGCAAAGGATACTCGCATCCTCCCCTTTGGTTTGCCCATGTTGTTTGCTTGTGTTTCTTGTGAGATAAGGTGGTTAAGAGATGCATTATGAAGACTTTGAGGAGAAGTACGGGAAGCTACTCAAGGCGATGCGGATCGATTGGGATCGATTGAGGAGAAGGTTGTTTTTTGTGCGTGGATGTGACTAGCGAAACGGGTTTCGAAGGCTCTGTGGTGTGATGCTTTGATGACGGAACGCTGAGGCCGGATAGAGAGAGAGGTGGTTGCGGATGTTGATGTTGTTTGGGTGAAGGTGAAGGTGAAGACGGACGTGATGTAAACAAAAGAGTTGGATGGTGCACGTGTCAGGTGAGGTGAGTACGGAAAATTTGGAACCGTCCCCATCTCTCCAGATCTTGGGATTCCTATCCCAGCATGCAATGCTATGAGATAGCCTTGCCTTGGTTTTGCTAGATTCTGCCCGTTCATAGACAGACATAACCAGCCTTCATCGCATCAGATACCAACCTCCCTACCTGCATATATGCATATCTACAGCCTACCTAGGTACCATACGGAACATGTTTGACGAGACAGCCTCGACTTTAGCTTTCTGTGGCATATTCGACTCGAAAAGATACCTGACGAATAATAATATCTTTCCAAAAAGACTTTCCACAAGTGTGGTGCTGAAATCGAGGTGTCTCGAGGCTTTGCAGAGCTCACAAGCTGTCGACATTAGTACTACAGCTTGCAGGATTTCCTTGCCCTAAGTAATTCTTCTTGAAATTTACTCGATATAGCGGTTGTAGATTTGGTCCTTTTGAGATGCCTCTCATAGGTGCGAAGGACGCACTCGTCGAGAAGTAGAACAAGCGTTGTAACGGACCCGTAGAAAAGGGACTTGCTCACCGCTGTTCCCAACGTTGCCGTTCACCTCTCGGCCTGCTCCAACGCCACACCCCTCCTGGCTGGTATATATACCCTGAGAACTTCTCCCACTTTTTCTCTGGATCTTCACTCCATCGAAATGCCGTGAACCCCAGCACCGACCTCGCTGATATGGAGTACTCTACGTCAACTATTGAGATGCCGTTCGTCACCACCACGCCATCGCCGAAGTTCAGATCTCGGCAACCATGACAATCGCAACATTCAACCTGCGCGACAAGTTTGACACCACCTTTCTAAGTGGAACAGGTACCTGTTACTACAGGAAACCATCCCGAATCCCTGCGAAGTGTGCTGAGTTCGTCATCTAATATGAACGTCTAATCGATCTCCAGACTCCAACTTAAAACTCGCAGAAGACCAACTAACTTATCCGATGAGTTGCGTTGCATCTTGCCATTCCAAGGCAAAGGTGGCAGCTTCTCCAGCATCAAGCCTCTCTCGGACTTGTTCGAATAGCTGAGGTCCCGCTGTCCGTTGCCAAAGCCCTCTTGAACCCAAAAAGCGCAATATCCGACCTCCTCGACGGACTGTAGACAACGCTTTTCAACACGATGCCGGCAGTCAATTCCTGACCAGTCTTCCTGTAGACCGTCGAATTGTTCGACTCCTGTCATGCAACCTCGGAATCCTTCTTCTGTCCACATCCAAAGCTAAGAATCGCGATGTCCAACCTCGCGGATAACACTGGATATGGAGTTCCAGCCAAAATGCAGCATCCATCAGACGTCACGACTGTACAGAGTCCACGCTGTCGATCGGGGAAATTCTGATATCCCAGAATGCCTTGCACGATGCCCACTTAGATTGAGAACCGAAACGCAACATTCAACTTCGCTGATGACCGCGGACATGGCTTTAGCAGTACTCTTAGCT
Source organism: Aulographum hederae CBS 113979 (assembly GCA_010015705.1). NCBI lineage: Eukaryota > Fungi > Ascomycota > Dothideomycetes > Aulographales > Aulographaceae > Aulographum > Aulographum hederae. The sequence goes on from ML977155.1 coordinate 48,417, forward strand.
GGTTACTGGCCCACAGCCGACTCTGGATTTTTATTTCTTGGAACCGTCACCGAATGCCGTTCTATATCCAGCAAACCCGAGACCATTCCTGAGATGCAGCTCCAATTGATGTTCAGCTCCGAAGCCGGAGCCTACAAGATCTAAGTGTGTCTTCGAGCTTGAATGTTCCCTTTCTCGCCACAATTTGATGCTTACCGGACCAAACGAACCTCGCAGAATCTTGAACTTCTACCTGCTCTTCGTAGCTACTACTCTCTCACTTCTCTCAAGTCTCAAATTTCAATTTTCATAAAAGAGCTGATCTAAAATTACTCACAACCTCTTTGAAATTCTCCAGATGCATTCGTTTCACTTCACCATACATCTCCCACTCGGCTTGGTATAAGTAAATACTACCGCCTATATCTACCCAGCAACCTCAATTGCAGAATCCATCTCTCACAACTCAAGCTACTAATCCAACCCCTCCTCCCATCCGCCTTCACTTCACCCAACCCAGAACCGAAGTCCAAGAGAGAAAAAGCTTATCCAACCTCACCATAATGATCGTCACCAGGGAACCTCCCCTCACATCAACTCATCAGATCAGCCCTGTGAAGCTTCGAGCCAAGCATCTTGGTCTATCATCGATCACCAAAGAGCGACGGAACAAAAAGCTCGGACATCTTAAGACGTTTCTGCGATCTTGTCGATCTCCCGGAGTCGTTGATCTTCGTGCAACAATGCTCGATGCGTATAGACATGAACATCGTCCATCACTGTCACATGTGTTCCTGATCAGTACCCTGTCGAGTTGCCACTGTTGAGATCCTTGGTGAAGATTTTAACTGTGCACCTGAGAGCTGTTCATGTCCTCACTGACGTATTCGATCTTCCTCTTTTCGTACATCTCACTTCAGCTGGAGCACGCAAATCACGAGCAGAGCGATTACTTTTCACATCTTCGATTGCTGCACTATCCATCTCACCTCATCTCTCATCTCTGCCTTTCTCTCCCATCCCATTTTATCCCATAAATATCCAAGAAACCCCTCCATAACGTCGTTACAAAAGGGATCTCCAACCCCAGCCTCATCATCTCCCTTATCCAGAAAAAATGAAGACTCTCAATGTTCCAACAACCACCAAGATAAGAATAATGTGCGATATAGATAATACTTTGGTGGCATTGTTTCCCTCTCCCCCCTCCCTTTTTTTCAAAATAACCAAACCCAACCAGGTCGCTCGACGCTTTGGGAGGCAGAAATATGAAAAAAGAACAAAGTTATTGCCAAATCCCCACTTTAACCTCGAAGACCACAAGTCCCCCTTACAACAGGGGGGAACAAGAGCCCTCTCTTCGGTGCTGAGGAAGCGGCTTTGTGCGGAGCCATTGTACTCTGGAGGGGTCAAAAGAGAAGGGAGAGAGAGAGGTTAAAGATACTAAATTGTAAGGTTCGAGAAGTTCCAAAGACGAAAAAGAAAAACCGAGAAAAAAGACAAAGGAGCGTGGTGAGCGGAAAGGACTGGCTGCGTAACGCATTCACATCAACGCTGGTACGCTCGGACACATACAACAATTCGGACGGCACAACGACATCGACCCAATCGCTGTGTGGTGGAGCTACTCCTCCATGGGCCCAAATGCACCCTCATCCTCTTCGTGGCTGCGCCCGCGGTGCTGTGGCCCGTAGTCGAAGTCATCCTCGCTCTCCTCGTCCATATCGACATCTTTGCTTTCACTATGGTACGAGAAGCGCGGGTTCGACATACCGGCACTCCTGGCAGCGGGCGTCGCGATTGTGGTGCCAGACAGCACATCGGCCTTCTGGCCCATGAATCTGGCAGGAAGAGGAGGTACTGGCGGAGCGTCCGCTGGCAGCATGATGGGCCCACTCTTAGGGGTGCCGTAACTGCAGCTGAGGAGGCCAACAGCCGCGGCGAGGTCTGCGTGATCTTGGTCGTCTGCGGCGTAGCTACCGACCGAGGTGGCAGACGTCGTTGGACGACCGTCGGTGCTCCATTGGCGGTAGTGCGATATATAGGGGCGACCATGGCCCTCGGAGAAGACAGACGACTGGTACGATTGCGAGTAGTTGCTACTGTTGATGCTGTACCGTTTCTGTTCTTCCCGGTATGGCTCGATGTCCATCTCGTCTGCGCGAGGAGGAGGCGTGTTGCTCTCGGAAGACATGCCATCGTCTTCTTGCGGGTCCGACGAGCCTGATGCGGCAGGCGATGCCGAAGAGTTGTCGCTATCCGGGCCCTCTTGGTTCATTGCCACAAGCACCGAGGCTGCTTCGAGAAGCTGCACCTGCTGGTGCTTCGATATGAGGAGTTTCGAGGTCAGCGCCCATTCTGGAGTGTGTTCCCATCTGTTGTCCTTGTTAATACGCGGTCCACCAAATGTTTCACACGTTCAGAAGTGCGGTGAGCGGGAGAGGATTCCGGACGTTCAAAAACGCGCATAGGTGGGACAGAAGGGATACTGACAGATGTTTTGTGAGACAACTGCTGTGCTTGTATCCTTTGCCGCATTTATCGCACTTGAGGTCACTCCCACTCGAGCGCTTGGCATCGGCCTTACGCGAGCCCTCGCTTGCGCGACGAGCACGTCCTTTCCCAGGAGCCTTCTCTGCCACGGGCATCAGAGCCATGGGTGGACCGTCGGTGACGGCACTCCCATGCTTGCCCGCCGTCGACACCGACCCATGGCCGTTCTGGGCGAAAATGGCAGCGGGATTCGGGAGGCTGCTGGGGAAGGACGGGTAGCCGCCTACATTCCCACCTTTGGAACCAACACCACCTTTTGACGTGCTGCCGCGTTTACTGTAGCTTCCAGCTTCTAATGTTGGTCCGGACGACTCTCTCACGGCGCTGGCCATTGCCGCCGCATTGTTTACCGCAGTGGACGAGGTGCTCTTGCGCCGAGTGACGCGATGGGTTGGATTGAGCGAGCCGACAGAGAGCGAATGGTTATGAGGACGGGAATGTGATTGACGAGCTGGACCGCTGGAAGCTGCAGAACTGTGAGGAGGACGGTGCGCGCTTGCGGGTCGGGTCATTGTTGTGTCCTTTGATTGACGTGGTCAGCCGCAGTCAAAGAAGGGGGCAGACAGAAAAGTAATTTGGAGGCTACCTTGGGCATTGACATGGTGAAGGCGGGCCTTTGGGGATCGACTCTCGAGTCCGCAGCTCGTCAAAGCTGGACTCAAGAGCCGGGAGGTTTGTTGCTGCCAAATATAGAGGAGGCGCGCGCCAGGGAGAGAGGGCGGGAGGACAGATAGGGACAATGCGGACAAGCACGAGACGGCGGAGGAGCTGGAAGGTGAGAGCAAGAGGCGCGAGAGTGGCAGCAACAGGACGGTGAGTGTGGTGGGAGGAAGAGGAGGAAAGCTGGCGCTGGAATATTATTTGGTGTGAGAGGAATGGTGCAGGTGAGGTGGGGTTTGGAATCGGGGCGATCTTTCGGGTCTAGCGTGATTGATGTACGCAATACTGGGTTCCGGGCGGATACGATGCTATGGAGCACCTCGACCGTCGACACGCAGAGGGACAACGAAGAGTACGGCCAGCAACGGCGAGAAGAGCAGAATGCAGGTGGTGGTCGAGGATAGGAGTCGGAGGTGGGTGAAGGCTGAAGAATAATGGTTCGCAGGTCAAATGATCGATCACGTCCAAGACAAGTCATCCGCGGGCCAGCTGCGCCTCGAGACCAATTCCCAAAATCCCACCATGCGCGGCAGTGAAGTGGACAGCTTCCTAATTGTTCCTACCAGCGCGCTTTTGGAAACCGTATTGAATTTCTATTCCAAGCTCCAGCTTGCAGGTGCTGGCTGCGTTTACTCTCCACAGTCCCCAGCGAGTCTAGCCCAGGAGTGCCGTTCTACTCCAACTGCAGACGACAACGCTCCGAAAAGGTACGAGAGCAACTGCCGCAGGACAATAACGGTGCCAACGACGCAGACCCCTTGACGGTTTGACCATGACTGAATTCCAGTCGTCTCTGGAGCAGTGGAGTACCGCCAGAAAACGATGCTATGTATCTGCGGTGCGCGCCCCACGGTACCTGATGAACCGTCTCCTGTATCACGGACACGGCTAACGTCCTACTCCTCGCAGGCCGGAGAGCCAGCCCAGTCCGAGTTCCCAGTCAGCTGCTGACTGGAGGCCTCATCCGAGCGAGTTGGTCGCCATTGCGGGCATTAGTGGACAGCAGATAGATTGCGAGCATTGATATGTCCACGCATTCGGATCTTGCAACAAGGGCTCGCTCTCAACCCCGTCATGGTCCGCAAGCTGTCCCTGTTCCAGTTGAAATTGAGCTGGATGAAGGAATCTAATTTCTGGCATCCCTCCCCCAGTTTCCTAGGGACAGTCGCCGCCCCACGCGTAGCGCTTCTGCACGCAACAGAGTCCAAGACAACCGTGCCTCGCGACTGTTGATCAACGATTCAACTTTGATCCAGCCGATCGAAGATCTTCGCTTGCGCCTTGTGGCTCCCGTTCGAAACGGGCTCAGGCTTGCGGCTTGCCGGCTGCTCGCGGCCAGTGCTTTGAGCCAGCTCCGAAACAGCGCTTCGCATGGACAAATTGCAGAAATTAGAAATTCCATGTTGGCAGCATTATTGCATAAAGCATCAAGCACGCCGGCCACGTAGATTGAATAATGAAAGAGATCAATTAAAAATTACCGGATTCCTGGAATTCCACCCGGAACCTGGCGGGCTGTGACGTTCTCCGACTCGGAGACTCTGATGAGCATCGAACTGTTGCTGTGAGCTTTTTCGCTGCTTTCTTGCACCGCAGCAGCAGATGACCCGGACCGTCAGAAGACGCTTCTCCACAGTGACAGGCTGGGGCCCAAAACGCGCCATCAAGCCACTGACATCGTGAAGTCGCAAGCTGCCACGCCCTGTTTCGCGCTCGAGGCTGTGAAGGAAGTTCCCAGATTTTTTTATTTGAATTCGTAACAAGTTGCCACCCGGAAGATGACCATCTCATGTAATCCTGAGCCGCTGGAGGATACCTGAGCTTGCTATACGGAGAAAGACACCCAAATATTGCTCCGATTCCGCACTCCGCAGTCGACTCTGCAGATGTCGAGCAGCGCCAATTGCAATAGGCAGGTTTTTTAGCGCTAGGACAGGGATCTGGAGAAATCCCCAGACGCCAGCTTGCAAGCGTCCGCACTTTTTTGTTGCTTGACACTTGCTTCAGGGCTCCGGCTGGCATTGCACGGCTGGCAACTGCTCGTGAACTGGCCTGTTCCCAATACCCCTGAGACTGAGACACGCACAAGATGGAATGGTAACCGTACAAAACAGTAGCATACAGGAACATTTACGCCGAGAAAAAGGACATGACCTCCAACCTCAGGAAGGCTTTCCGGAGTCCGAAGACAACGATGCCAGGTGCGATACCGAATTTGGTCAACATCACGTGAAGCTGAGGGTTCAAGCTCCATCAGGAAGTTCTGTCAAATAACTGCCTACTCCCTAGGACTCAGCTTCGTGTAGATTATCTAGAGCTACTTTGTCCTCTACGATAGAAATGTAGCTGTTGTATTTTGGAATCACAAAAAAACCATTCATGATCCACGTGATTTGGTCATTGTCACCCGAAGTACGTCACTTCAGCGCGCTGCTCAGCGTCGAGGACGCGTTCGCCAACCTCGCCAGACTGTCTCCTGTTGCGGTTTCCTCGGGCTTGCTTTCTATTTCGCTCGACTGCAGATGAGTTGAATGATGCGCCCATTTAGGCCATGAAAAAGTTCCTGTCCACACCATGAGGACTCTGGCCGACGCTCAGTAAGTTAGCTTAACTGGGTCGCGAACCATGCGAATACTCATTGTCATTCAGGAAAGCCTGGAAGACGTTGGAAAAATTTCAAGATCTATCACAGCTTAGAGAGTCAGTCCAAATTCAACATGGCGACACTTCAGCCACGACTGGACTGAGATCCGTCTGCTGGAAGGTACGAGGAATATCCCCACACCGTTGAATGCTTCTAAAGATTCTCAAGTCCTTCCTCCTCTTCGAGAGCTTCGACCAGACGATATGGCCCGGAATATTGGGCGACTCGCGAACAGCATACGACTCCCTCCGAAACCACTTCCTGCGCGCAATTGAACACCCCGATGAGCTGGAATCTGCAGTCGACCCCCTCAGCGACAATGAACAGGTATACCTACACTCTGCTCTCAGCAGCCTCCTATAACCTTGGTCTGACCCGCACTAAGACCTGAAAGTCTCCATGGACCGCCCTCCGTCAGGATGAAGCCCTCCGCGAAGAGATATTCCGCGATGTCGAGCGATGCATGCCCGAAAATACATATTTCCGCCAGCCGTCGACCCAGAAAATGCTGCTTGATATACTCTTTATATACTGCAAGCTGAACCCTGATGTGGGATACCGACAGGGCATGCACGAGCTATTGGCTCCGATCTTATGGGTCGTCGAAAGAGATGCTGTAGACCTGAGCGATGCCCGTATAAGCCATGCAGAAAACGAGGCGGGCGATTCGGTGCTCAAAGACATGTTCAATGCGGTTTTCATCGAGCATGACACGTTTACTCTCTTCGGACTGGTCATGCAGAATGCGAAGTCTTTCTATGAGCAGCCGAGTGCTCCCTCGAAACCCGCGTCCACGGCGGATATATCTAGCCAACCCGAATCTCCTATCCTGCGTAGGATTAGGCGTATCTTCGAGCACTACTTACTCAAAGCAGACCCCGGACTAGCTTCTCATCTCAAGGAGATCGATATACAGCCCCAAATATTTCTCATGTAAGTAACATTACTCTGTGATCTGGCTGCTGAATACCGACTTATTCTGTCTCAGGCGCTGGATGAGGTTACTCTTTGGACGCGAGTTTCCTTTTGATCACGTACTCGGGATTTGGGATATGACCTTTGCTGAGGACCCTTCGCTCAAGCTGGTTGATTACATCTGCTTGGCGATGGTCCTCCGCATCCGTTGGGACCGTATGCATTGTCAGTCTATTGGTTTTACCCCTACTAACAGTCTTCAGTCGTCCAAGCAGACTCAAACGAAGCGTTGACGATGCTGCTTCGGTACCCAGTCCCTCCTCCGAGTCACCACCCACAATCTTTCGTGGAGGATGCCGTATTCCTCCAAACGAACTTGAACAACGATGGCGGTGCTCAGATCATTGCAAAGCATTCGGGACGCCGCCCGCCTCTTATCAATCAAATCTCTGACCGGCCAAACACCCCACGGTCAAGCTCAGACTTACCATTCGGCCTTCGGTCACCGCTGGGGACACCATCTCGATCTGGACCGCCAATGGGTCTCGAGGGCTTGCTCCAGGACGCCGCTCGAGGAGTCTACTCTCGCGGCGAAAAATGGGGTTTCAACAAAGCTGTGAGAAATGCGATGGGAGAAGTCAAGAAAAATGTGCAGGACTTGCAAGCAGGTCGACACTCGCCTCGTTTTCTCTCTTCGTCTGAGTCTGGTAGCCTGCACCGGAGAGGTATCTCGGGCGATATAATCAAGAGGATAGAGGTTCTCGAAGGACGAAATAAGGCGCTTGGAAAAATGCTGGAAGGTGCTGTGGCTGAACTATGGGATTTTCAGAAAGAAAGAATTGAAGACAACAAAGGACAGAATGATGAGAAGGAGAAGAAAGCTGTCGAAACACTCAGCGTTGCGATTGCGAAAGTGCAATTCGTACAAGTCTACCTGGAAGACGCGTCTCTCCCATTGAGCGTGGAGGACATACCTGGACAGGAGAATACGAGCGAAACGATGCCTGATATTGACGATGCCAAAAAAGCCCCAGCAACGCAATCCGAGGTCCTATTCGAAGCATCAGATCCATCCGCCATATCCAGCACCAAAACAACTCTTCCCGCTCGCACTCCTCCGGTCCCCGAAAGCTCCTCACACTCATCCGCTCGTATTCTCTCAGCGCCCTCCAAAACCAGAAAACCAACCATCTTCAAATCCAAACCCAAAGACCTCCCCACACCGCCACCGCCTCAGATCATCGCTGCCCCAACCACAACTGCATCCCCAGATATCCCACCTCCCTCCCCCGTCTCATCTTCCGCCCTCGCCGCCGCTACAGCAGGCCTACCCAAACGCCCACCCATCGCGCAGTCCTCGTTCTCGTGGATGCTGGGACAAGACCCGGGCGAATCCTCCACAGAGAATGTCGACAACGGCAGCGGCAGTAGTGAGAACCACTTCTCTACAGCAACAATGCATGCAGGCAACACAGCTCCTCCATCCATGTTCGTCAAAGCGTCCCCCTTCGTCGCCGAGAAGCCGCCCGCAGAGCGGCTGAAGGAGCGGCGCATGGGGTTTTTGTTTGGCGACGAGGAGGAGGTGGAAGGTGGAGGTGCAGGCGGAGGTGGGAATGGCAAGGACAAAGGGAAGGAGAAGGGGAAGCGTGGGAGGAAGGATAGGGAGAAGAAGGATGCGACGGGCTTTCTGGTCGAGGAGGAAGAAGGGGAGGAAATAGGAATGGGGGAGCTGAGGAGGGATTAACTAGAATTAGGGTTTGGTTGTGGTTGGACTGAGGTGAGATGATGTGATGAGACGGGAGATTGGAGGATATCATAGCGTTGGTAGCATGTCATAAGAATGATCCAGTCTATCAACATCGAACGAGCGAGTCACAACACACTCAGCAGGCGACGGCAGCGACATGCACACATATGTAGAGTCAAGGGAAAGGTAGATAGGTAGCAAAGGCGAGGTAAAGTACAGAAGAGAAGAAAGAGACCGCAACTACCCACGCAAAAAGAGACAAGTGTCATCACATTTGTTCGCAAGAAACCCCATCGCCCGCCTCTCCCCACCAAAAAATGAGAAGTTTTGCCAGGCTAGAAATGAGGAAAAGGAAGTCAAGGAAGATTCTCTTTATCGATTGCTCTCCATTGCTACACGACTACCGCACCCCATCACGCTTGTCCGCCATTTTTCCCGCAACAACACCCATCCATCCATATGCTCCCCCGCCTGCCAGTATGAAGAATGAGGTCTATTAAGCGATCAAACCGACAACACAACCCATGTATCTCCCCCCATACTGCTCAGATCTGCCCTGTGAGACAGAAAGGTCCGAGCTGGTGGCGAGTCATTTATTTGAACTTCTTGCCGAACATGAGAAGCTGGGCCTGGTCGTAGATGGAGAGCACACCAGCACCGGCGACACCACGGAGGATGTTGGCACCGGCACCCTTGAAGAGAGACTTGACACCCTCGGCGGCGATGATCTGGCGACCGGCATCGAAGGAGGACTTGTACTTGACGGCCTGGTTTGGAAATGATCAGCATGTTCATTTGGTTGGAGACAAGGAATTGTGGTGTAAACTTACCTCACCGGAAGTCATCATCATACGACGACGGATAGTGTCGAGAGGGTAGGAAGCGATACCAGCACCGGTGGTGACAGTCCAGCCGAGGAGGAAGGAGGCCAAGAAGTTACCCTCAAGAGAGCCGACGAGGACAACGGGCTTGATCGAGTCGTACATGCCGAAGTAGAGACCACGGTAGACGACAATGCCGAGAACGGAGGGCATGAAACCACGGTAGAGACCAGCGATACCATCAGAGGCGAGAGTCTTCTTGTAGACGTCGACGAGTCCGTTGAACTGGCGATCACCACCCTTCTTCGCGTTCTTGGCATCGTTGGCGAGACGGGTACGGGCGTAGTCGAGGGAGTAGACGAAGAGGAGGGAGGTAGCACCGGCAGCCTGGAGAGTCAGCGATCAATCAGAGAGTAAAGAATTGATATACGTACACCACCGGAGGCCAAGTTGCCGGCCATCCACCACCAGTAGCCATCACGCTCCTTCTTGAAGGCGAACATGGCCTTGTAGGTGTCACGGAACGCGAAGTTGAGCGCCTGGGTAGGGAAATAACGGATGACGTTGGCGGTATTACCACGCCAGAGGGAGACGGCGCCCTCGTCGGCGATAGTGCGCTTGAAGCAGTCACCGATGCCGGCATACTTGCGATCCAAGCGGCCGGTCTTTAGCATCTCATCTTGGTTCTGGATGAGGAGCTTGACACGTTCGATGGGCGCGGCGGCGGTCTTCGAGACGGCGGCGGAAACACCACCCACTGTTGATAAGCTGTTAGCAACCGCGTCACGGCGATGCAATCCTCAGCAATGATTCCAATGGCAGCAGTAGTGCCAATTGAATCGTCTGAAGGAGGTGGGGACATGTTGCGACGTAACGTACTCAAGAAGTCGACGACGAAGCCCTGTGAGGTGGATGAGTTAGCTTTTGACGTCTCAAAAAATTTGTCGGACACCCCGGCACGCCGTGAAGTCGCGGCAGCTGCCTATAGCAGCCAATGCAGATACCAAAGAGTATCGCATGGCGATGGGCAGCTTCAGCGTTTTCATTGAGATGGCGCAGGATGATGTCGACGATGGAAAAGCTCGCAAGATGAGCGAGATCTCCTTTCCGGCACGAAAATGAAGCAGAACAAACAACAAGAGAGATAAACCTACGGGCATGCCCATGAAACTCTTCTCTCCCTGGCCAGGAAGCTTTTCCGCCATCTTGAAATTGTGTGAGGATGAAGGGATGAGGGGAGATGGTTGTTGTTGCGGTGTCGCGGTGTTGTGGTGTTGAGAAGAGAGGATGCGGATGGAAAGCTCAGAAAACCAAAAGGATGCCCGCCAAGAGTTTTAGCTCCGACCCGAGCTCTCCGGTCCCCCGTGCCCTTCCCCGGCCTCGCCCGAAATTCTTGGGCAGCGCAAAGGCTCGAGCGCATCAGGACTAATAAGAGCCGCCGGCAATTCAAATGGCACAGATATCGGTAGAGTACTCCGACAGAGTTTTTCCAGAGACCCAGCCTCCAATTCAAAGCCTCGGTGGAGTCGCTTGCTCGCCGGACTGTGGTTCACGGTACAGTACCAAATATCTCAACCGCCGCTCAGGAGCCGAACCACCTCTCTCTACTCCTTGAGTCTCCGCCGCGCCGGAGATCACAGTTGGACTTCTAAAATAAAAAACTATCGCCACAGGGGAACAAAAGGGGACTATGAACCGTATTTCAACGACAAGAGATTGTTGCCGGCAGTTCCAGGACCATCGAGGGCTTGGGATACTCCGAACTTCCTCCAAGCCTAGGGATGCGCATACGAAACCGTAGTCTACAGCCAGCAGCCCTGCACGCGCCTCATTCGGAACTCACCTACTCGGACTCTGGCCATTCCTCAGAAGTCGCGAAGAAGAGAAGAGAAGAAGAGAGTCTTTTGGATGACTCCCGGAGATATCAAGGATCTCAGGCTCCTAGTATGCGGTGGGGATTTCCTTCAACATTGGCACGTTCAAACTGTTATCACAGCCATTGTGCGAGCTTCCTCTTCTTTCGCTCTACATACCTCCACACAATCCCACATACGCGCTTTAGGCTGGCTTTGAAATTTTCATCTTCTCAAATTCTTTCACGGTGTGGAACTGTTTCTAAGATACCGGTACCGGATCGATAATAGAGCCCCGTCTTCCTAGCCGGAACCGAACAACAAGTCTTGAATGCTGCAGGACGCAAAGCACCTGGACTAGACCCGGAGCTTTCTAACATAGAACAGCTTGCCGAACTAGTAGGGCTGGTACTTTAAGAGTAACACATACCCGATCGATTCCTATGCCTCTAAAACCTCGTCTTTACCACACAACACTATGCCACATCCTAGACATTAAAAACAGGTGGAACTTAGAGAGTAATCCTAATTACTCTAAGATTGAATAGTTTTGGTAAGAGGAAAGATTTTTTCTTAAAGATTAGTACCTCTCCGGCGCATGCCAATACTTGCGAAATCTCGTCTTAAAGACGTACTCCATTGGCAATCCTTGAAGGTTGAGGAGGGCGAGAGCTTCTGGATCACTCCCGGGATTTCTCAAGATTGCATGATTACGGTAAGAAAAAGCAAATTTGCTCGACTGAAGACTCATCGCCGGCGGTCCTATGAAACCTCATCTTCCAAAGCAAAATCTCCTGTCAGTGTTTGGAAATTGAAAAGAGGGAAGCCTCTTGGATTAGTCCCGGAGGCCTCCAGGATACAAAATTTTCGAAGCCTTTCCTCCAAACTCGACGCGTACCAGACGACTATACCAAGGTATTCCCGATATCTGTACCAGTAGAGTAATTGCAACTCGGTCCTTTGGAGCATGCTTTTCCCGGTAGACCAGTTTACTATCCCATAACAGCAGAGCTGCATCCTTCCCATATCCTCTGAACGCAGCTCCCCTTCTCGAGCTATATCTCTTCTTTTGACGTACCCCGATATCGCCTTCTTCTTGGGTACTGCTGCTGAGATCATGCAGTCTTCCACTATTTACCCCTTTTCTCCCGAATCATCGTTGAAATGGCGAAGAAAGAGATAAGGCATCCCGGCAAGTTTAGGCTGTCACCGCGAGACTGGCTGTAAGTTTGCAGCTGGACTTGCACCTGCTCTTCCACCTGCTCTTGGCTGTCGCCTTGTGTTTCCGTTTGGTTTTGGCGGTAAACCTGGCCGTGATTTTAAACCTGAGCCTGAGCCTGAGGCTGGCTGTGTAGTTGGCTTTGGCTGCTTGCGGTCGTCGAGCCATGAGGCTAGTCCAGACGCCTTGTGCTCACATGGGATCAGTCCTCCTTGACGTCCTGGCCCGGCTGAACCCTTTCCCAGAAAACCCTCTCTCGCGCAACAGCAACCCTGAGGCTACACCAACATGCTTGCGGCAACTAAGGAAGTCAGTAGGGCCGAAGAAGTGAGAAAGGGAAACATACAGCCAGGCATCGTGTTAGCACCTCAGTACAGAGGTCACAAGAGAAATCATTGGTCAAGTCGGTCGGGTCGGTCGAGGCGGTGGGGTTGCAGCTGATATAGCCGACAACGAAGCCGTTCTCCCTGCCCTTGGCCTTGACAGCCTCAAGGCAAAAGTTAGCGTTAAACCTGCCACCCTTGCCCTCGCTCAAGCAATCCCGAGCATTTTTGATCTGACGAGCAGAGACAGTATAGGTGGAAGCGGATATACTAAGAAAGTAAGTCAACGTCAACAACAAGACTGAGGCAAAGAACTGAAGAACGGAAGCTGACCTTGCAAGCAGCAAAGTAGATGCCGACTGGAAGCACAGTGATAGGTGAGATACGGTTGAAGGAGGGTGCAATAGTGTGAATAGCTGGTGTGGTGGAGGAAGGATGGAGGAAGTAGTGCCAATTGCTGCTTTTTATATCAGCTATCAACTGATCGTCGACTTGCTGCGGGTGCGTATAATCCCGGACCCTTTCTAGCTCACCAAGAATCTTAACCTCATCTAGATACTTGTGTCTCTTTAAACAGCCTGATTATTCAAGCCGCCTCGGCTGCCTCGATCGTCCAAGTCTCTTTAACTGCCTTCTTCTCTAGCCTCAATTGCGTCGAGCATCCAAGCCGCAATAACCGCGTTCAGTACTCACACGGTCACACCATCTCGAAGGCCTTGAGCGATCACCTCAAAAACTGTGAGCAACCACCTCAAAGACCCTGAGTAACCACCTCAAAAGCTGTGAGCAACCGTCCCAAAAACCTTCAGGAACCGCCTTGAATGCCTTCAGCAATCACCTTGAATGGCTCGAGCAACCTCCTCAAAAGCTTTGAGCAACCGCCTTGAATGGCCTGAGCAATTACCTTAAGTGCTTTGAGCAATCACCTCAAGTGCCTTGAGCATCCGGCTCAACTATGTTGAGCATCCACCTCGACCATATGGAATATCTCTGCCCGCCTTGTATCCCTTGAGCATTCACATCGAGGGCTATGGCAATTCGAGAAAATCAAAACATGACAAGAAAAAGATTGATCCATTGGCCTCTGCAAGATGAAGGGAATACTGTAGTTCTCAAGGGAAAGAGTAATACCTCGGTCTTTGACGGTGGGGGTGTACGTCACGCGGTTGGGATGGAGGTAGACTTTAGGGATGGAGGCCAGCTCTCCTTCGCGATGTCGCCTGAGCGAAGATGTGTAAGTTCAACCATATTTCTACGATCAACAAGATACGACTGACAAGAATTGATTTCGCAGAGCCGCGCTGAGGTCGGGGTTTGGGTGATTGGTGGTTGGTGGTTAGGTGTGCTCCTTCCCAGCCTGGAGGTCACGACGTACCACGATGAAAATTTGCAGCCCATCAGCCTTTGATGGCTGAAGCTGAGTACTCCGCAGAGAAGCGCCCATCAACCTTTGTCGGCCCCAATTGTCGAGGAGTCTCCCTTTCTCGAGACTGCAATGGCTGTTCCAGAACCACCGACGGAGGCACGCCGGTCGAAACGAGGAGCCCAGCAGCCGTCAGGAGAGCCTGCCCAGAAACGAGGAGCCCAACAGTCGTCAGGAGAGCCTGCCCCGAAACGAACACATCAGTAGGTTCAGCTTTCCTTCTTTCCATCCTTACCTAAAGACCGGATATCGAGACTAACTCTTGCTAGGGACAGGATCAAGACCGACACTCGCAGCAGCGGTCCTCGCAGCAGCGACCCCCAGAGCAGCGAAACCAGCAACCATTCCGCCGAGCCCTCCACTTGCGAGACCGACGGGAATTACGAGGATGAGGGCAGGGAAGAAGAGGTGGACGATGATGATGCTGAGTTTGGCGAGGAGGAGCTTTTTGATAACGAACTAGAAGAGGAAGAGCTCGAGGGACAGGATGAGCATGGGCACGAGTTCCCAGCAGTAGACCATGACGCCGACCTTGGCTCTCTCCTGCACTATTTCACCATCCTCAAGGAACGGAAAGCACTTCCCGCACTTGGTACCGTCGAGCGTTGCTACTCAAGGACCCTCTTCGCGTGTGAAAAACTCATCCTCGATGCCCGCAATGGAGAGCTCGCCAAAGAGTTCAATCCCTACCTCTCTTAGTTTACCCCTGATGCCCTTGCAGCAGCATAGGCTCTTATCAGATGAGGCTCCTCTGCACCGTAATGTTGTAGCATGCAATACGACGCCCCTTATCCGCTATTTCGCCTTCCATCATTCAGGACGCAACCACAGGGATTGCTGTAATTCTCCGGACAATCCGACGGGTTCAATGAGGGAAAGCTCTGCCATCTGGGAAAACATACATATCCTGGAAGCCTTTGGGATAAACTCGAGAGTCTCTCCTCCTTTTCATTATTATTAAATGGCCCATTAGGTCCGTTCGGCGGGAAAAGTCTAGGTCTTATCCGTCATCTTTCACCTCCTACCTCTCCACCTCTCATTCGTTCATTTCTGTCACCACCAGCGCTCCCTTGTCCAGCTCTCCCTAGTCCCCTACCAAGACACAACGCCCGAAACCACACGCGCCCTCTCACCCCCTCCGCCCTCCGTCTCCCCACCCCCGAGAAGCGACCGCCGTTCCTTCTCCCCCGCCGGCGGCCGCTCCTGCCCGCGCACTTTCAATCCGGACATCGTAGCTTCATCCTCGCGCTACAAGGACCAGATCTTCTCTACTTAGTTCTTATTCTGGCCGCCGTGATGACAAATGGCAAAAACGTGAGTTCTTCTCAGCTCTATCTAAGATATATCTAATTTTCTCAATTCAAGTCCGCTACTTCCAAGCCTCAAGACATACTCCGCGAACACCTCGAGGATAATTTCGGCTCCGGTACTGGCTCCAGTACTAAGCGCAAGCATAGCTCCGCCAACGATCCCGATGTCCAAGTGCTTTTCGAGTCTTCTCCGATTTCTTATACCTCTAAGCGTATCCGCCCGCAGCGCGACACCCATGATAATCACAACGAGGTTATAGGCTCCGTCAAAATTTCAGACCTAAAGTCTGCGATTGTCGTGAAGAAGACGTCGAATAAGATGGCATTGGAGAATTGGAGCCAAAGGTCAACGAGTTGAAGCATGGAGTGGAAGAGCTACGTACTCGGATTACCGTACTCGGATTGCCGTACTCGAGCAGAAGAATGACGGACCCATGGACAAGGCTTTCAGTGACTTGTCCTGGCTGGACTATATCTCCGATGGAGAGGATGTCGTCTAATGGTATGGCTGGTGTGAGGGTCGAGGTCCGCGACTTCCAATCTTGGATCGTGGCGTACTCGGATGAAAAATCCTCAACCAGCTACCTGAAGACTTGTCGCGTGTGCCAGCGAGCTCAGAATCTCTCGAAGAAACCTCCTATGTCTTGATTTGTTTCGATTTGCTGTCCTTGATCATTCGGCGAGCTGCAATGGCGTCCCCTGTCCTTCCCCTATCCGCATTGGCACCAACAGCATCCACGGTTCCCACTGCACCTGCAACGAAAAGGACCGCACAGTTACCTTTGAACGAACCTTCTACGAAGCGGGCTTACCGGTACGTCCTCTCCTGTATTTTATGGCTGTGAGTAACCCTATAATTAGTAGTAATGACCACGACGGCGGTGTCGACGGCGACGACCTTCACAACCACGGTGGCGGTCACGACCTCCATAGCCACGACGGCGATGTTGACCGTGACGACCTCCACGACTACGACGGCGGTGCCGACCGTGACTTTATGGGAGCTGCTGTCGTACAAGAGGATGAGACAGAGGAAGGTGACGAAGACGACGTCGAAGCCGGCACAGATGACGAGCTGGATGCAGAAGACGATGAACCAGAAGAAAGAGCCAAGGAATTCCTCCTCTTAACTGATTACTTCACGGTCTCAAAAGAAAATCGAGAGAAGCTCCCACCCACAGGCACAGCGGAGCTGTGTCACGCTCGACTTCTTAACTCTTGCAAGAGATTGTCCCAGGATGCATTTAACAACGATGTGAGCAAAGACTTTAAGGAATACCTCATATCGTGGACGCCACAGATGCTCGCACGCCACGTTGTGAAGCAGCTCCCGTCAGATGTCGTAGAGTTTCATTCTGGAGACCTTACTCTCGACCGTCTCTCTCAGCTTCCAACAGCCGATACCAAACTTCCGCTTCGGGGCGTGTATGCCCTTACCTCACAAGTTGTCTACGTAGGGTCCTCGGGTAGTATCCGATATCGGTTCTACTATAAGACTAAGGGCCACTTCGCACTCCTAAGGAAGGCTCTCCGTGAAGGCTCGTCCAAGAAAGTCTTCTATAACCTCTGCGCGAAAAAAAATATTATGCTAGACATCAAGTTCCTTGCAATCGAGACGGAAGACGAAGATCTCTTGTTCCTCGAGATTGTGGAAAACGTTCTTGTTTGTACCTTGTAGACCTTTACTAAGGGCTGCCGATTCAAGCGTTAGGAACAAATCGCTACTCATTCTCGTTGCTCGGATTTTCCACGCAAGACACCATGGATTGGCGGTAACACTAGTCTGCCTTGCTGTGTGGCCTCTTCGCAGATAAGACTATTCTCTGGTGCGGGGAGAATGTTCTGCTAAGTCTGCCAGAGCCACATTGTCGCCTTTAACACTACCCACCTTATTCGACATTTCGCGTTCTCCCATCCCGAGTCGAAGCCCTTCCCCTGCGACATCTGTGGCGAGGGTCTGTCAAGCCCAAGCAGTCTCGAGCGGCATAAAGTCTCTCGCCACGACGGCGTGCGACATTACTGCCAGTACCCTGGATGCGAGAGATCCTTCAGTCTTCCGCATACGCTTTCTCAGCATGAAACGTTCCATACGGACCCGGATAGCTTGGTTTGTACCGAGGATCTCTGCGGGCTAGTTGGAGGGAAGTCCTTCGCTAATAAGGGAACTTTAAGGGTTCATCAACAACTTCACTCCCAGGACAAAGAGTACACCTGTCCGTGTTGCAAGGAAAAGTTTGAGTCTTTTGCTAGACTCCGTCACCATCGCAAACAAAATCCTGACGAGCGGTATCCCTGTAAAGTTCCGGATTGCGGGCTGACGTTCAAGTACGATTGTGGCTTATTCAACCACATGAAAATACACGAGGGCGTACTCCATCCATGCCAGGAATGCGGAAAAGAGTTCAATACCAAGCAGCTCTTGACAGAACACGAGAAGTCACACCTCGATATCGAGTATACATGCCCGGAGCCAGGCTGCGGATGGGTGTGTGCAAATGAGAGTGGAATCAGAAACCATAGGCAGACAAAGCATAGCCCGACTGTATTCAAGTGCGATCAATGTGGAAAGGAGTGTAAGAGTGGGAAGACCCTCAGCCGACATAAGCAATCGCATCGTGCGAAGGACATCCCCTGTGAGATCGCATGCGGAAGCATGTTTAAGACGAATAGGCATATGAAGGAGCATATGAAGACTGTACACGGGAGCAAGTAGTTTACTGAGTACCACTTTTTACTAAGCCAATGCCAACCCCCTTACAAAAATTGTTCAGTGCTGGAGGGCTCCTAGAGTAACTCAGGAGCTCTCCCTCGTCTCAAGTTCAACGAATTAGCAGTAGAGTACGCCTTGAAGAGGTGGTTTTGCATACACAAGTTCGTCAGAGAGGTGCTGGTTTTTGAGAAAACGTCCTGCTTCTTACCAAAATCATTCAATCTTACGGGTCTTCGGGAATACCCCCGAGATTCCACCTATTTTTGACTTCTAGGAAATGGTATATAATTATGCGCTGAAGATAAGATTTCGTAGATAGAAGAATCGATCGGACCCGTGCTAGTTTTCGAGGAGAAACTTGCTACTTAGGCGAGCTACTCTATCCTAGAGAGTTCCGGGGGTAATCTAGGCACTTTCCCGTCCTATAGCATTCAAGTTTAGTATTTAATTACGCCTTAGAAGAAGGGGGGGGCTCTGCTCTGTAGATCTAGTTATTAATCTATTACCTAGGTCTCTTAAGAGTTGTTCCACCCACTACGAATGGATCTAAGAAGATAGAAAGTTCAGAGAAAGTTATAAATATGCAGGTAGTCTCGCGTAGAGGTATACAGCGGAAGAAGAGGAAGGTCGTATAATGGCTGCAATACCACTTCGGACATGCCAATGACGTTGGAAGGAAAAGCCTACAACCTACTAAGAGCATGAGATCCTGGAGACCTCCGGGAGGGATTCGAAAATCTTTCTTCTTCTCGACTTCCGAAAAATGGCTGATTGCTTTGGAATCCAAGCAGACATTCCGAATGAGACGCACGCTGAGCTGCTGACTGTAGACTACGGTTTTGTATGAGCATCCCAATTTTGGAGGAAGTGAGGAAAATACGCTGTATACCATAATTTGGTGTGTCCATCAGCCAACCCAACTGGTTGGCTGATCCTGAGCATCAACTAGTTGATCACTCTAAGCATCAATTAAAATGCACATTGAGTTCAGGCGGTGGCTGCCCAGAAATTGGATGTCCTGGTTCACCTGACGTACATTTCATCCACTTTGGTATTCCGCGGCTTGTCAGTAACCGTATGAAAAGGGAGTTTGCTGTTCATTTTTCTTAAACAGAGACGATGGCACTACATTCGTACCATCGTTCCCTCGCTCGACAATTCTTGCGCTTAGTTGCCCGCCCCAGGTGTATCCTCAATCTTGAAGACATACTTCACCGCCGACGCCTCTCCACTCCTCAGCTTCGCCAACGCACCTTCGATCCCCTCAAGCCCGCCCTTCACAACCTCTGTTTTCTGCGGCTTGAACCAGCCCTCCTCCAATCCCCTCGCAAGATACCTAAACCACACAAACCCGAAATCCCTCTCTTTCGCATCGTCTCCGTGCACGCTCGCCACCATCGTGATAGACTTCTCCACACCCTCAGGGATATCCTCATACTTCTTTGCCGGCAACACCAACGTCAGCTTGCCCCCCGGCTTCGTCAAGACCTCGCAAATCTGCTGATACGACCCCTTTTCGCTCACGGCATCATATGCATACCGCAACTCTTTCCCCTTCAACGCCTTCTTGATCTCGGAGACCACATGCTCCGCACCCGGGCGATAATCGACCACGACGTCACCGGCAGACTTGTCCAGGAACTCCTCAACATAGCTCCCCGCGCGTCCGGCAACGCAGATCAGGGGCCCGATCCCTGCCTGCTTCGCCATTTGGAGGGCGTAGATACCCACCGCGCTGCTTGCACCGTAGATGACCAGGGGCATGTTCTTGCGCTCGTCGGCGGTGGGGACGGTCGTCCAGGGCTGCGGGAGTCCGAGGCGCTGGAAGAGGCCTAGGGCGGCGGTCATAGCGGCGAGGGGGATGGCGGCCGCGTCTTCGAAGGAGGTGGAGGCGGGGAGGTGGAAAGTTGTGTGGGCGTGTGCGAGAGCGTATTCGGCGTAGGAGCCATGAGGGGAGTGCATTTCGTGCTGGTAATGCGTTAGTTTTGGGAACGAGGAGCGTTGGCCAAATGGGTATGGGATGAGAACTCACGAATGCACCGACTCGATCACCCTTCTTGAATTCTGTCACTTTGGACCCGACGGCGTGGACTGTACCCGCGATATCATCTCCTTGATTGATGGGGGTCTGGTCTGGCATCCATTCAGGATATTTCCTATGTGTTTGGACATCTCTGTTAGCCTCTCCACAATTTCCACAATTTTTTGAACTATGTTCTCGCGTAGCTTTGAGCCCCTGGACGGGGAAATTCTGACAAGAGAAAGCCGAATGATGGAAAGCATATTTACCAGTCTTTGGGGTTGGAGCCCGAGTAGACAACTTTAATGATCACATCCGTAGGCCCAGGCTCCGGGATGGGCGAGTCTATGATCTCGACCTTGGGGCCACCTTTGATGATAGCTTCTTTCATGATTGCGATTGTAAATGTAGGTAGTTTCTGAAGAGATCAATTGACAACAACCGTCAAGTTCAAAGTACAAAAGTAGAGGATGGAACAGGAGTTCAATGCGGACAAGTCAAGCTTAGATACTCCCCTACTTATATTCTTCAAGGAGGGATTCAAATAAATGACTAATAGTGACGGAAGAGACTCGGATATCTGGTCTGAACAATATACCTAGCTTAGTATCCACCACATTTCCTCTTGTGGTGGTCGGCGCGGCGCTTTGAAATAGACCCTGGATTGATGTAGCACGTCATATCTGCGCAGACGGCACGTGATGGCGCTCGGTACGACCGCGATTCAAGCGCGGAGTATAGTACCCGACGACTCATGATGTTCAAGGGTGGAGCGGGAATTTGTGGGGCGTGGAGTCTTGTCCGCGTTCTGCGTTGTCGAATGAAGTGGGAAGAAACACCTGGACAATATCGGTAGATTTGTCATCAGCTTTGTTGAAGATGTGAAGTGTGAAGATAAAAACAGCGCAGGTCTGTTTTAGGAACCTCAGAACTTGATATCTCTCCTCATGATTGGAGGATTGTTTAGGACCTATACCTGGTGCATAGTACCTACCTAAGTATCAGGTGTGATTTTAAGAAACCTTGTTCTTCAAAGATTCACGGGCAGGTAGCAAAAGATTGTTTACCTGCAAGGTTTTGGACTAGGGAGTCCAAGAGTATTACCATTTCCGAGATCTATCACGAATTCCTGCAACCACTATGAAATGAGAAAAAAAGTGATCACACTCTACCATTGACGGAGAGAATCAACCCGACGGTGCAATAGAAAATGGAGACTAGTCCAAACTCTAAACCCATATCCAAGTATCAGAGAACGGGCTAGAGGATGCAGTGGAGAGTGGAGACTAGTCCACATCATCATCAACATCCATTCTCAATCTAACTCCGGAGTCCGAAGTCATTCGATACATCATACATTTACCCCTTGAAGCTGGCAAAACTATAACTCTAGCGGAGAAATTCAACTCCCCGACGGAGCAACTGAAGATGGAGACTAGTCCTTTTCGATCTCCAACTCCAAGTATGTACTATATCAATACATAGTACACTTTCCCGTACCTAATCCACCTTCGTCTCAATCGTCCCCACAGGCCTCTCGACCAAATCCAGCACCCCATCCACCACACTCTTCCTCGCCGGCTCCGAACTCACATTTTTGCCTCCCAAATACCCGAGCCATATATACCTCGCGATCCTCTCATCGCCAATGGCCCCCAGATGCACCACCTCGCTCTTGTCTGCCTTCTCCTGATATAGTAGATCCAACGCCCCTTTCGAGTCCCGCGCGAGGATCAACACAGAGCCCTTGGGCGCTTTCCCTCTCCCACGGAACAGCCCTTGAAATTCCTTATTTGCGGCTCCAAACGTGTCGTCCGCGGGGCTCAGCTCGCCTTTCTGCTCTGCCTCTTTCGCTTTCGCCGTGATGCCTCTGACCCATCCATCTCGCAAGTGTCCGAAATCCGTGTTCTTGACCGGGACTACTCGTACTGCAGTGTTGAATGCAGTGTCTTTCTCCGTCAACAGAGTATTCCATACCTGTGCACTCGCTTCCGGATCCAGTAACCTCTTCCTCAATTCGGCTTTCTCTCCTGGAATCAGAGCGGAGCCGATTGGGTTGATCAGCTTGACCAGCCTCGCTTGCAGGGCTGCCAGAGAAGAGGTTTGCACATAAAGCCCCACGACATAGACCTCGATCCCGAGGAATGACACTGTCCGTACACCCAGCCCAAGCAGCGTATACTCGCAGTCCTCCTCATTCCCAAACCCAGAGACCGGTAACCGTATCGTCTTTGGAAAATGCGGCAGCGTACTCGTCCCCGTATGAATCAACTCAATATCCCGCCCACTCCTCTCATCATGAGCAACCAACTTGGCACCTCCGGGAGCCACCACGACTTTCTTCCCCTGAAAGCGATCGTTTGCCTCATCAGACGCATCTGTCCTCTCCACCACATTACCTCGCCTTCTCGCACTTTCCTCATTCTTCTTTTTCTGCAAATGCACCGCCTCGATGTCCTCAATCGGCGTCATTTTCGTCAACAAGAATGTCATCGCAATACACGCGATCATGCCCGCCATATACATCTTCATCCTCCCAATTGACGCTTTGCGGAACGCATCGAACTGCCGGCCGTTGTTGATGCGGTCGAGCGGGTTACGGATTGGCTTCTCGACGTCTTCTGACCAATCACCGAGCATGCGGGCATAGTGTGTTTCATTTTTGCTGGCGGCCTTTTTGTCGTTGTTGTTGCTGCTCGGGGAGTCGTCTTTGGTCGAGACATAGCATTGGAGGGATTGCGAGCGGATGAGGTGGTGGCGGGGTGTGATGGGCTTTCGGGCGGCGTGGAGGCATTGGAGGCGCGGCCGGCGGGGCAGAATGCGGACGACTGGTGTTATATTCATTGTGAGGGGACTTGTCAAGGTGGGGAGAAGCTGGAAAGGAAAGATGGTTGTTGCGGAGGAGCTCTGAATGAGATGCGGAGGACGGCTGATCTTCGGCGTATCGATCACCTCACAAGCACGTCACGTTCCGATTTGTGTGGGACAGTCAAGTCACAAATATCTTGCTCTAGAAAATCTCGGTTATATGGTAGCTGCTCAAGATATACGAGTACTTCTATCAGTTGCTGAAGCGCTCTTTTGAGCGATACGTAGGCTTGGCCTACGGTAGCTATTTAACACACACATCTTCCAGCAAATCTCACGAGCCCACACTCAGCATCTTCGCTCAGGGGGTAGTATTGAAGCAATTGTTACGCCTTCCCCACTCTGACTCCTTGCATAGGCCACTGAAGAGCAAAAGCAGATCCGATCCCCCTACCCACCCTAGAGCAAGAAGGAAACGCAGACTGGGAATATCGGTTAGAGCTGAAAGAACGAGAAACGAGTAGGTAGGAAAGTCGCTGTACGCTATCATGTGGAAATAATGCACTGCTCCATCCCAGTGGAAGCCTTCGGAGAAGAGTTTGTAATGAGAACTCGAATTGTGAGGACCAGAGAGTGAGCAAAATGGAAAAAAGCCATCTCCGATATGAAAAAGACATCTAAAAGGGAACCCGAAGTTAGTTATAAGCAGCAAGAGGAAGTGTATGGTGCTTTTCTACAAGAAAGTATGCAATTTTGGGTCCCTGACTGACAAAATCGACGGCCAGGCGAATTTTGAAGCTTTTCCGGCCCGCTCCGGATGCCCATGGTGGTGGCTCTAGAGCAGGAACTCATTTGTGTGCGCGGCGTACGATGCTTCTACATGACAATGCAACAGCAGCCTTTCTTCGGCTTGGCTTCCTCGTGAGGCTCCTGCATGCGGATTGTCTCTGTAGGTACTGGATGTTGCGACATGTGCGGTGATCGAGGGGAAGTCGGAGGCTGCTTGGGACTCTGAATCGTAGGCATCGTCTTGTAGCCTCCGTGTTCTGTTCCGCCCGTATCTGGTCGACTCAATGTTGGGGACAGAGGTTCCGGTTTCGGACTCGCCAGCGGCCACGTCTTCAGATTTTCGTCCGACTTCTCTTCCACTGGCGTTGGCGGGTCCACAGAGCCCCTGCGCTCTGGCCGAAGCCCTCCAAAGTCATCGGTGTTGAGAAGTCGAAAGTCTCTGTCGTATGCAGATCCCGTCTTCCCTTCCTTCTCCCATTGCTCTTGAGCCATACGTTTTGCATGAGTCGGCAGCATTTGCTGGTCTGGAGGAAGACGTGGGTCCGGCTTGTACATGGACGCGATCCATGGAGGTTCACCAAGGGGCCTGTTGTGGCTTGTGGATGGACGGGAACGTCCCGAGCTAGTGCCAGGCCGCTGGTTGGGAGAGTCGGAACTGCTGATGGAAGGTTTGCGGGTTTTGGTTTGAGAGGCAGTTCGATTGCCCTTCCGAGCCCCCGACGTAGGGCCAGCCTTCACAGGGCTTTTGGCCTTTTGAGGAGAATACTGCGTCCCTGATCGCTCATTTGTGGCATCCCTCGCAGGAGAGGAGGGGACGTCAGAAGAGTCAAAGTCGTCAAGCAGGATTTGACTGCCAATGCTGCCACTCCGTACTCGTTGACCCTGTGAGGCGATGTCCTCGCCCCAACTCCCGCTCCCATGCCGGCTCCGTGGGGTCGGTGCATCCCTCTCCACAAAAGTCTGCGGCACGGGCATCGGGCTTGTCCTTGCAATTGGGATGCGAGAGGTGCTCGGCCTGAGCTGCTGCTGCCTCGACATTGGATTCTGGACATCTGCTGCAATTTCTTCGGGCGTCCGTAAATCCCAAGTCTGTAGTGGATCCTCCTCGTCTACATCCTCGATCTCGTCCTCTGCGAGGATTGGTGAAATTCGGCGTTGTCTCTTGTCCTGACCAGCGTGACTGTTGCGCTCCTCTTGCTCACCAAACTGCTCGCTGCTTCGGTCCCGTCGATTTCTGGATCTACTAGTGGATCGACTGCTGGATCTGCTAGTCACATGCTCAACACGGAAGCCAGCCTCCTCCAGTTCGCGACTTTCAATCTGCGCAAGCTTGTCCCTGTGTATCCAGTTCGATTCGTCGACGTCCTTCGCGTTGTTTTTCGGAGGAGCTTTCCGCTTCTCGGCGGACACCTTGCGAGATGCAGGATTGGAGTCTACGCGCTGATAGGGGGGTTTGGCGGAACCATTGGTCTGTTGTGCAAGAGGTTGTCGGTTCGAGGAGAAAGATGTCTTCGGGGCAGTGTCAAAGGAAGTGGCTGGCTTGCTTTCAGTAGCCATGGAGTTCTGCAATAGTCACATGGATCAGTCAGGATGTTTCAAGCACATGGAGGATCGACGGTCATAAGCGCGGCAAATACGCGTAGCATTCAATGCGCAAAAATACGCCACTCCAAGAACATAGTGACGCACCTCGTTGTCCAAGGGTACTGCAAAGTCCCATGAAGTGCCGTTCCCATGCGAGCTGCTTGGAGGGGTCAAAGTCCGGATGGGCTGCGTTGGAGAGACAGCTGCCATGACAACCTGGCTACTGTCGCGTCAATAGCCTCGCGCCGAGATGACAAAGAGTCGTTGTGTTCAGAGAGTTGTAGAATTGTGGGTTCTCGCTTCGCGTGGAGAGAAGGTGAAATGAGGTGCAAGAGGGCAGGCCGCGTGTGAGAGGCACAGAGAACTTTCGGTTGTTGATATTGTGCGCAGCAAACTGTCGGAGACTTGACCAGGCCCGCAAACAGGTTTGTTACGCCTTTTTCGGCCCTCGGTGGCCCATCGAGCGGAGCGGCGAGGAGTTTCGGAGAGCGTATGGTGTGTTCGAAATCTTCAGGACTGCGGGCTCGGGGGAGGGAGATGGGGGTTCGGCTCGAGATGGTGGCTTGGTGGAAGACACTGGGGCGCGACAATGTGAGTGGAGAGCGCTCCGAGGAGTGTGAGGATGAGGAGGAGGAGGAGGAGGAAGTGAAGAAGCGCACACAGGCGGGAGTGCTGCGTTATTGCGTGCAGTCTGTGGTTTGGGTGTTGTTCACGTTCACAGGGAACGGGCTTGGAGAAAGGCGAAAGGAGACGTTGTGTGGAGCCAATCACGCGTTGACTATCTTGGCGCATCCCAGTTATTAGACAGCCCTCCAGAACTAGTCCGCGAATAGCCTCGTTACTCCAATTTATCTTGCAAGCCACTGTCCATCCACTCCATCCACTATCGCCAAAAGGGCCTCCTTATCCCAGAGTAGCCTCATCTCGTTCATTGCGTCGCCTGGAAAGGGCAATCAAGCTAACGGCGAAGTCATCTCTGCGCCCAACAACGCAAAGTCCACAAAACTCCAAAACACTCCAGTGTTGAGCGACCGCGGTATCCTTACGCCTGGCCTGCCTTTCTCCACGGCTCTAACCACCGTCCGACCACACTGTCCTGGCCGTCGGTTGTCTCTTCTCCTGCGGAATACCGCATTCTCCCCCTCAGTGACCACGTCAACCTCAAAACGCTCCCCATCATGATCATCGAAAATGCCCGGTGCCAACGCAGCAGCAACCGCTATAGGGTCGTGCAACGGTGGCCCTGCTTCCATCCCCGCTTCCTTCAGGTACGTAAAGGCAAAGAACGTGATAATCTCCATGAACAGGGCGCGGAGAGTGGTCGGCTTCTTCGACTCCGTCTTGTTCTCATACCCGTAGGCCAGCATCTGGAGCACGTCCTTATCGGCAAGCACCTGATGGGATATATCCAAGGGTATGAGGGTGGTTTTGCCTGCGAGTTCTGTATTGGAAAAGACACAGTTTGCAGCTTCAGGATCCAGCTGGGTAACGGTCAGGGTCAGCAGCCGTGGCGCTGGTTTGTACTAGGAAATATACTTACGAAAATCTGTTTCATCAGTCAGTGGATTGTTGACACCAAGTTGACAATTTGACGTGAAACGGGTAGATTGGAACATACGTTGAACTCTGCGACCGGCGTCCAGTTTCCATAATAGTTCCGCACTTCGTTCAAGAGTGCATTGGTCCGGTCGTTGGTCTCTTGGATGATGCCGAGTTTGTGGAACATCTGGGCAACCTCTTCGATTGGCATATCTGGATGATCATGCAATCCACCTGGAAGCATTTTTGAGAGATCTTTGGACAGCTGGACACGCTCTTTGATCATTCCCATAGGCTAGCATTCTCCACGTAAGCACCAAGAAATATAACGAAAGCATGCACAGAGTCGAAAATGAAATGTCCGAAGTTGCATCGACAAGACTTACAGCATTCGTGAAGAAGCCTCCTACAGCACCACCCATTATGCTCAAGCCTCCGAGATGGCTAGCAATGTCTGGATGGACAGCAAGGAGCAAAGCAACGTTGGTTAAAGCACCTGTCGCTGTGAGCCATGCAGTACCCTTTGGAGTATTAATCAGTGCTTGGTACATGGCTTCGACAGCAGATATCCCCGTCTCTGCTTTTTGAATGGGCTCTGGAAGCAGTGTGGTTCCATCCAGTCCCGTCTCTCCGTGATATGCTGGAGCGTAGACAGCTTCTCTACAAAACGGCTTCGTAGCGCCTCGATAGACAGGGACATCCCGCCGTCCTATTGCCTCCAGCACGCTGAGTGAGTTCTTGGTGGTGTTGTCGCAAGACGAATTCCCATGGAGGGTGCTGACACCGAGCAACGAGAACTTGGGACATTTTGCTGCCAGAAGAATCGCAAAGGCATCCTATCACCATCTTCGTCAGTTGAATATCCTCGGAGAGTTTGGCCATTTTATAGGCGTGGTCATCTCACATCGTGGCCTGATCGACAGTCAGCTTATCATTTCCACGCTGGAGACGAAGGGAAGGGATATATAGTAGTCGTAATTTTACCAGTGTCGCAATCCAGCCAAATTGGGATTCTCTCGTCTTCTTGGGTGCAATTCCAAAGCTTCTCTGCTTCGGTTCGAGCAATCGGGTCCATGTTTCAATCGGTAAACGTTCCCAGGTCGACGGTGCAGACTGATTGTGGCGTTCGAAGTTGAGTGTGGAGGAGCTGGAGCATCTTGTGGCTGACAAAGAAAGGAGGAACCCCGTTAGAAGCCAAAGTTGTCCTCAATCCGATCAAAAACCACCATCTATGCTATCCCCAACTCCGAATCATGAGATGAGATTCGCGTGACAAGCGCGTTGATATTCAGATAAAAGCTCGGTTGCGTGGCAGAATCGAGTCCGAATACGAAGGGGAACTGAGTCCAGGTGCTGACGACAGCTTGTCATACAACCGCATGCCCGAATCTCCTCCAGCTCATCCAACGTCGGACCTTTCGAATTGACCAGCTTTTCCAAAATTTGGACGGTCTTTAACTACGTTCGATATGCTGGGCTATAAGTTCGCCAGTCTAGACGCGGACCAGCGCCATGAAAGGCGGTTAACCCTCGACTTCTACGCTTTCGTCGCTCAATATTCAGCATTAATTGTCCTCCTGTCTTTTCAACTCTACTTTCTTGCTTCATGGATTACTCGGAGGTTCTCTAAAGGTGATGAGGAAACATTTCCCCCATCTTCACCGTACTTGAAGCATGCTTCGACGGTTGGCGCTAGCAAGAAGTGGATATCAAAACTTCGAAGATTTCGGGCACGAGCTAGATGGTGGATAGGCGAATATATGCCAATAAAGAGTCTGGGATTGAAAGGCGAATGGCTTTTTGGCACCCTGTGGGCTTTGTGGCTACTGTTCCTTTGCATGAACCAGACTGGCAATGGTACGTATGCTCCAACCAAGAAATGATGTGTCTAGCAAGTACTTATCTCTGCTGGCAGACTATCTTCATCTTACAAAACGGTTCGGTATCTTAGGGGGCTCTCAGCTTCCTCTACATTATCTTTTGGCCCTGAAGACTCCTTATTCCCCGGTCCAAATCCTCACGCGCCTCTCCCACGAGCAACTGAATGTTGCTCATCAGATCTTGGGCCGAATTATCCACACATACTTCGTACTCCACGGTCTCTTCTACCTCAACTTCTTTTTCTGGTCATCTCTCCTTTCCAAAAGACTCTTCGAGGCCGACGTGATATTTGGCATCCTCGCCAGCATCGCCTTCGCGGCCGTCGGCACCACTGCGTTCCGCTTCCTCCGACGAAAAAACTACCGTGTCTTCTATGCCACACACGTTCTTCTTGCCACAGTGGTACTCCCCTTACTCTACTTCCACGTCCACCACATCCGCCTCTACGTCTGGGAAACCCTAGCAGTCTACATCCTCCACTCCATCCTTCGTATCCTCAACAGCAAAACCTATGAAGCCTCCCTCTCCATCCTCCCCGGCACGAATCTCATTCATATCTCCATTCCACTCTCTACAAAAGAGAGAAGAAAGACCTGGCAAGCAGGAGAACATCTTTACCTCACCCTTCCTTCGGCCCACCTCGCCACCTCTTCCAACTCCGTCTTGATCCACAAGTTCTCCCGCGCAATCCGCATGCGAACGAATCCCTTCACCATCGCTTCTCTCCCCCGCAAAGACGGCAACCTCCAACTCGTCGCCCGTACTCTTGCCGGGAATACATCCCAGCTCGCCGCGGTGGCTCAGTCTCTCTCCAACAAAGAGAGCGGTGCAGCAGAGGACCTCTCCCTCTCTTCCCGCGTCTCGCTCACGCTTGAGGGGCCATATGGTGCTGCATCGCGTCTCCCCTCGTTTGCCGGCTTCGAAAGTATTCTTTTTGTTGCTGGCGGCGTAGGGGCTACGTTTGCTGTCCCTGTGTGGCGCAATGTCATGGATGCTCTGGACGAAGAAGTCTTGGGTGCCGGGGTTA
The DNA here is from genome assembly GCA_010015705.1 of Aulographum hederae CBS 113979. Classification (NCBI taxonomy): domain Eukaryota; kingdom Fungi; phylum Ascomycota; class Dothideomycetes; order Aulographales; family Aulographaceae; genus Aulographum; species Aulographum hederae. The sequence goes on from ML977155.1 coordinate 78,222, forward strand.
GAATCAGGTTCATCTGGGCGGTTCGGCGGCTGGCCGAGACGAGGTGGGTGGGACTTGGTGCCGATGATGCGGCGGAGGAGCAGGAACGTAGGAAGGGAGTTGAGGTTTTCGTGACCGGTGGCGCTGGACTGGGTTCCGACGTTGATCCTGGGGCGGGAGGAGGAGAGAGCTTGGAGATGGAAGAGAGGGAGGGCTTGATGAGCGGGGAAGCTGAAGGGGAGAGTAGTGCTGCATCAAAGGCGGGGATGATGTTTACAGGACAGCGTGGGAGACCGAATTTGGCGGAGGTGGTGACGGAGACGTTTTCTGGGAGTAGTGGGAGTGTTGCTGTGATTGTTTGTGGACCGCAGGAGATGACTGAGGCACTGAGGAGGGAGGTCGGGAAGTGGGTGATGAGTGGACGGGACGTCTATTGGCATGCTGAAGCTTTTGGTTTATAGAGAAGTATTGCTTGGCTTAAACATCGTAGTGCTTGTAGATGCTTCGTCTGAAACTGTGAAAAACATTTTCTTAGAAGTTGCTTATACCTTTATCTGTTGTTGGATGGCCGACTCATTTCTCGGCAACAAGAAATGCCACTGGCAGCGAAACGCATTCGCCTCCCACTTCTTCAGCACAGCCCTGCCAAATGATCCCCTTGGAGGACAAGAATCCTACACTCCCATCTCATCCGGCCCTCAGCATCGCAGCCCGCACCCTCGCCTGCAAGCTTGCTCCCTCAAGCTTGCATACAACCTTCCTACCGCCAAAGCACCACCTATCGCCCGGATCGAACGTCTTGATCCACCGTTGTACGCGGCAAGTTCTTCTCCCACAACAACGCCAACACTCTTGATCCTCTCTTGATTTCCTGTATCGACAACTTTCAATCACATCCGAAGGAACTGTTATTGGAAAATGGTAGTGGAAGGGAAGGGGAAGGGGACAAGAACTGAATACGTCAAAGTTCTTCACTTACTTGAAATTCTATTATGTATTACTGGGATGGTTTAGTCTTTGAAGGGGAAGGCTTGAAGCGGGGATAAGCTGTAGATGAGGCTCTTAAGAGCTGGTTGCCATGTGATGTCCAAGTGCTCCACTTCCCCCAGATATATAAAGCCTGGTAGAATAGCTACTTTTTTCTGTTGTTTTCAAGAAGATCAAGAGACCTCGCAAGAGACCGTCTGCAGCAAGTTCCCCTTGCCGCATCTTCCGCACGTCAGCACCGGCGCCTTGCATTCGTTTGCGAGTATGTTGTGGCAGTTCTGATCTTGATTACCCATCCTCTGTCTCCATGCCGAGTGCTCGGGTGGTAAACGGGCGGAATAGGAGAAGGCAGATCTGAAAGGGGTAGCTAGAACTCGATAGCAATGGAGAGCCAAACTAAATCTAAGGGGTTTAAAGATTCTATGAAGTTATCATGATGAGGTCTGCAAAGCACGTGCGCTGCGCAGCTGGCAAGTTGTGCTGTTGTTGTTTACTTAGCTGGCCTCGCCCTCCTCCTCCCTCTCCTTTCCCCAAACAAAGAACATCACGATGTTCAATCTCCGCCGGCGCGCTCGCGCCTTCTTTGCTCGGTATGACCATCGTGCTCTTCCTTAATTGGCATTCCACTTATGCTTCTCCCACAGCTTGCGCTCTCGCCGCCGCCCCCGACCCCGTTCCGCCTCCGCCGCCTCCCTCTCCTCCGGAGACACCAGCGTCGACGACTCCACAATCGTCGACGCTCTCCAGTACTCAGTGTCGCGAACCTCGCGGCCTAGCAGACAACGTAAGTCAAACCCTTTCATCAAGCAGTCCATCTAACACATCATCTCTAGACCGTCCGCGCTGACTTCACATTGCAGAACAACCACGGCTTCGACCGCGCAAGGCTTCGGGCACCGAAACTGGAGACTGTCTCCGAGAAGGGGGAGGAGGCCTGAGTCGAAGGCAATCGCGAGGGGGTGTGCCATTCATTGGGGTGGGGCCGCATACCGTAGGTCGCGCGATGCCTTCGGCTTAGGCCTCGATGGGGCTTGTCCGTCTGCAGTGAACGTCTATGGTAAGACAAACCTTCTCTAATGGCAGACATTACCAGAAACTAACATGATTGCAGGACGAGGACGAACATACCTCGAGGAGACGCGCAAGTTGCGTTGTTGATGGGCCTCTCTGAGCTATCAGTCACGTGCTTTTTCTCCCTCTTCCACCCAACTGCCGTCCCCTCTTAACTGCGCATCCGCATCTCGAATCTGTTTCAGATTTGCAGACAGAAGCCCACGACTACACCGATGCCTGCGACTCGCTATGATTGCACATTGCAGTTTTCACCTGAACTCGACTGCGAAGAAAGCCGTCCGAAGGAACGTTGGAAGGGAAACTGCTGTATGGTCAGCTATCAGCCAAGATATGCGGAGGTGGATTCGCCGCGGAGGAGCTTGACACCACAGTGAGCGCACAAACTCGCCAGGGAGGCCGGCTTCGAGTGAACAACCTACCATTCGGCAAAACATCCTCATCCTTGAGACCTTCGGGAGTGCTCCAAGAGCGTCTCCTCGTTTTTACTATGAACGAGTGACATTAATCAGCCCAACAAGAAAGCCTCGGATCTCGGGACTGGACACCAGTCCGGTGTCCGACAAGTTCTTGCACCTACCGAAACAACATCCTGCACTTCATCTCCTACGGGGGATGCGACGACAATCAAGCCGAATACATGAAATCCGAACTACATACCACAACAGTCCAGGGGATAAGATCGGTCCAAGAGAGAGATGGAGAGGGATCTTAGTATAGCATGGAAGGAGTGGTACATGGAGATAGGACGTTTTTGACAGAGTATTTGGATTTGACGAATTGAAGATGTTTGAGAACTTCGGTACAGAGTTCCCGAACACCACCACTGCTGTGATATGATCCGTTGGATATGTAGACAGTCTTGAGACCCCATGGGAGGTTTTGGAAGGGGAAATGCTGCACCGGACTTACCTCATGTCAAAACACAGCTTGCTGTTAGAGTAGGACAGACATGCCTCACACAATTCGTAAACCTTCAACAGAGGAAGTTAATCCTAAGTGCCTCGTGATACAACCACTGCGAAAGTGAAGTCTCTCACACAGAAACTTTCTAAAGGTTCCTTCGTCGAACATTCCTTTAGCTTTCATAGCTCAAGTCGGTGACATGGTCCGAGCGCAGTATGTGGTGTGCAGATGTTGTTGTGATGCTCAACCTCCAACCACTTCTCTGTGGCTTCATCCATCATCGTCATCCAACTCATGCGGCAGCACCAAGATCTTTGGAGTCTTCGTGCGCGGCTCTGGCTCATCGTGTTATTCATTCTTTGATCCCTCGTTCCCCTTTCTGCTTGATCTACCGTGGTGGCGATGGGAGGTCGTGGCAGCCCGGCAACTTCTCGACTCTCTGCTTCTCTTCATCCACAGCTACGACCCCGACTGCAGGAAAAAAGTCGACAACAACGCGGAGGACATGAAGGACAAGACAATGGACACCGGCGGTGGAGGACACAGCTGATTTGTGAGTCTTCAGTATCTCGACGGCCGCTTTCCATGGCGGCCCTGGTGTCTATCCTTAGCTCGAACATGGCCAACTTGTTTGCTGACATTGTTCTGCAGGCATGTCCTAATCCTCTCTGTTAGTATCGGGGCCGCTCTCGTCCACGGTCAACGATGGCGGGTGCATTCCTCGCAATCGGCAAGCTCTGGATTCATCTGACCAGTACTCGATTCCTAGAGAGGTACATGGCAAGGATCGAGCGTCCTACAACATACGGCGCAACGAGCTGACAGCAGAGAACAGGATGGGCACGGCCACTTGCTCTCTGTCCATATCAATCCCCACCGATCCGCTCCCTGCCGAGCGCTTCCACGTTCTCGTGCCATTGGACGGAAGCCTCGCTGTAACAGCGAGGTGGATCTCTACCTGGCACCGCATTCGTTTGCTTGACAAGCCTCGTCACCATCAAGATGGGTCTCGCCGCAAGAAGGACTCCCCCCAGTTCTGGACACATTTGGAACAAGTCCAGGTTTCCAGTTCAGTAAGTCCACAAACTCGGGTCCTCGAAGACACCTTTTGACCCTCTTTCCGAAACTGAGTGGCTTGGCTCATGGTGACAATTCAATGTCCGGTCGGTCCTCGGTGTTTCCTAACTTTTCTTATGTTTGACTGATCATTGTTGCCCACGACAGTTACAGACATCGAGACGAAGCCACGGAACCACTGAGCCACGTATAGGAGCCAATGATGCAATATAACGCCACGCGCAGGAAATCATTGGGACCATTTTTCGCCTACAGAAATGACGACTTGAAGAACCAATGAAGAGCCAATGGAGCAAGAGACAAAGAAAGGTTGGAGAGACGCGACGGAAGACATTGTCCTGTAGTAAAGAAAGAAACAGAAATGCACCAAGAGGGAGTTTTGGGAGAACGGAGAAGATGATGAGGAACAGCTCACGGTTGTGGTCGACGCACTTGATGGGAGAGGAGTCTCCACATGTTCAATGGATGATAGGTTAACACTCTCATATCTATTCACTCGAGCGGACAGTACTGACCTTTCCACAGATACCACCTAGACCCATCCGAACACATATCAAGCGGGGCGACCGCGGAATGGAACACACACCTTGGTCACTGTGAGATTCGTTCGTCTCCTCTCTTACATTATTTTCCATTTCGAGTCGTCTGGCCCCTTCACTGACAATGTGGTCGCGCTGATTTGTTTCATACGTACAATGAGTCAGAACTTGAACCATTATGGTTTGCAATGGATGGTGTCTATAGGCTCGGTTAGCAGGCACTGAGAGTTAAGCTGCTCCTTCGGGGTGGCTGTCTTTCTTTGCTGCACGTTGCAGTCCACTCCATGGCTGTAGCGACACACCGAGCCGAGAGCAAATCGCTGCTTATACCCCTGCACAAGTTGTCGGCGTGTGCTGAGTCCAATGGTGCATCGCCCTAGCAGCAGCCAGACATTCTAAATTGATATCAGTAATGCGTTGGCTGGGGAAAGGTATTGATGATATGGTTGTATCTATTCCAGTTTCGCGGTGCATATGCCGGGGCGCAGTTTTTCATGCTCCAACGGGCCTGGTCAACTTCGGTAGCGTCTTCACGCGTGCATGTCCTGCATCCAGATTCCAGACGCTCCTTCTCAATCTACGTGTGTTGCAAACTTGCAATCGTGTCATTGGCTAATCAGCCCCATCGAGTAGCTTCGCGACGGTGTCTGAGAGGGTATTGTTGGAAAAGGCGGTGGCCAAGAAAGTAGAGATGGTCATTGAGCGCGAGGAGGCCTTCGAACTGATAAATGATTCTGTGAAGGCGGTCAATGCGAGGTTTCTCATTGCTGAGGAATCTTTGCTTGATATTACTTGATAAGAGCTGCACACGAGATTGGAAGTCAAAGAAAAGTGAATGGCACAATGAAACCCTCTGCGAGACAGCGTGCTGTGTTAAGACACCTCCTTCGATCGCTGAGGTATCCAGGAGGTGAGGATCTCTCTGTTGCTGCGTGGATGAGCTGAATGTCAAGTTGAGCCAACCGGCAACGCGGATCTACCTTGCTAGGGTTGAAAGTACACTGTGAGTATCTGTAGGCGATGAGTGGTTGTAGTTTGACGCGTCGCGTTGACAAGAAGACGTGCTGTTGATTAAAGGGGTCGCGACCCGCGAGTGTAGTGGAAAAGGACGGATCGGAACAACTAAATTCCGTCGTAAGTTACCTCCATCTCCGTGTTGGCGGTCAACTCCCATCCACGTTCTCCACCACCATACATACCCACGCTTCTTTAGAGTGGTGGGTCATCTCTTTCTGTCTAATCTTTTGAGCGAGTATTTCAGTGATTATCTATGAAACGAAGTTGGGAAGTCCCTGAGAGTTCCCATGAAGACGGTGCTAGCTAACTCCTTTTCCGCGTCACTTGGTCAGCAAGTTGAGTAATAGCTCGAATATGTCCTTCTCGATGAGAAAGGGGAATTAGCGAGGCTTTCCATTATCGACCCTTGAATTCTGCGGGAAAGCGCACAAATTGAGCGCGTGATGTGTCAGTGAACGCAATCTTTAGGGTAGTCTTACCCAGCAAACAGTCTCGAAAGGCAGGCAAAGCAGGAATGCGTCCAACACCTACCCTTGGCTATATTCCCCAGACACCGGCGACATGAAAGTTGACATATGTGAGCTGACCGCGTTATACGCATGCATACTGACAAACAAACAAACGTACAACTCTTAGCCACTACATTGATTTGGAGCTATTCAAGCTCTTTTTTTAGTAACTTCTTTTCGGTTATACCTTTTTGTCAAATGTAATATCATACTTGCCTTTGGATGGCCCAAATAGACTGCTCTGAATCGACCGGCTCGCTCTAATTATCGCCTTGGATATGCTCATTTGTCCTTCCCTTGCGGTTGCTAGACATGCAATATTTCTGTAGATTTCCTTCAATACGACATTCCCAGCCATCCATTAGTCCATTGTGCGATTTTCTCCCTTGAACCAGCCAAGGCTTTGGCGGCACAAAGCTCTAGTGACTCTTGCTGATAACTGAGATTCCTACGTCGTTCAATATCCATAGCTTGAGGATCTTCTTGAGCGGCAAGAGTCCTGTCAAATGCTCGTTACTAATTCGGCTCTTGCACATCTATGCTTTCTTGAGAGTCTTAGATGGACGTTGGTAGTCGAGGGTTCAATGCTTATTATCACCCCATTCGGTGTTCTGGAGACCGGTGGCATTCTTTGCCTGCTATACGTACAGAAAGAACACACAGTATCCATCACATCACAAGGTGTTGAGGCGCCCGCAAACTTCTGCGGTATTCCTTTGCTGTCGAACAACACATTGCTGATCCAACTCAATACTTCCAAAACAAAGTACCTTCAAGACTGATCTCGACTCCATCCGGAATTCAAAGTCATCACTCTGAAGTCAATTGTTGGGCGCGGTCCAAAAGAGTCTAGGTGAGACCTTTCGCCTTTTTCCATATCCAACTTGCAGCCTTTGTTGGTTCCAGAAATCTCAACAACCTCATCTTACCTGTGTCAGGAGACGCACCCGACGAGCGAACCAAGACTTCAGTCTCCTTCCCACACTGCCTCCCGAAGCCGAACCGAAACATCCCTGCCGCTTCAGTACACGGCATGGATGTGCCAGCCGAGCCACGAACTCCCAATTTAGCAACCTACGAAGAGATATTTGGTGATAACACACCGATATTCGAAGACCAGAGGCAACAAAAGGTGGCAGTGTACCACCTTGAGTACGGATTTATGTCTGAAGAGTACGAGCCGTATATTGGCATCGATGGCGCATTGCACGTGGACAAGGAACTCGGAGCGGATCATATGTACCTCAAAGGAGTCCCTTTCCCTGACACCAGGAAGTATGATCCCACTGCTGCAATCCACTACAATGCCACAGATCAAGCGGCCTGTCCTGAGATGGAGATCAACTACATCTTGGCCCAGCAGCTCGTGCGCTGGAGAGTAATGGCCAGCTACCGACCTCATCCGTTGCCAACAGTGGAGCAAGGTGAGGAAGAACTTGCCTGGATGAAAGACAGTATCGTCCGACAGACCATTCTGCGGGTCGTTCGCGCGCTCGAGAGTCCGTCTCAGCAATACTCGTTCTCCGATACATCGGTCCCTCTGCGGGTGTCTCTAGCATACCGTTTCTGTGTTCTCTATGACCCATCAGAGTACTTTCCTGCAGGAGTTAAATGCAGCCACGCTTTTTGCAATACTCCAAGGGAAGCGTTGAAGAAAGACGTCGGCTTCGTGTCGTTTGAGTATATTCGAGATTGGGACAAGGTGCAGATCGTAAACACGTGTCTTAGGTCTGTGTTTGGCAACTTGGGCAGCGCGTCAGCTCAGCTACTCAAGCAAAATCACCACAAAGTTCTCGACATTCCGGAAGCAACTGAGCTGCTGCTTTTGAAGAAAGTAAACAACACCCGCGACGCACACACCAACCAACCTGCACGCGGAAACCTCAACTTTTGCGTCACCTGCATCAACAGACTCTGGACTGCAAAAGACCTTTTGCAGAAGCTTTCTCCGGACGACGACTTCTGCCCATTGAGTCTTGCTCCTGGTCCAGTCTGGCGCCTTTCACCATCAACGACCAACAACTTTCGTCCACCGGTTGCCAACTTTGACGGCGCTGCCGATGATCCGATGGACAACTTCAACGAGATAATTGAATGGCGCAGCCGTGTGGACGTCGAAAATGAAATCGACACTGGTGAAGAGGGCGAGCTGGTTGCGCCAACGACTCCTTGCCGCACTCCACCACGAATGGAGGACTTGGTAACGAGCCCATGGACTCCCATTAATCCAGTATCCGTCAATCGTCGACTCCAAGTTCCTCCTGCGAGCCCATCGACTCCCATTGAGCCTCAACCCGTCGATTACAACACCGATGGGTTTTCTGAAGAAGAATTGGGGGAATACGACTCTGTGGAGCAAGTGGAAGTCTACGAGGAGGAGGACGACGACGAGCAGGAAGAAGAGGAGTACAGCGACGAGAACGATGAGAGGGAGGAAGAGAACAGCGATGAGGAGCTCGAGGAGGAGCAAAGCCTGCCTGTCAACGAAGTGAACTTGGAAGAGGAGCACGAAGAGGCGCAAACCCTTGTCGATGTCGATGACGAAAATGAGAATGATGCTTGGGAAGAAGAGTGTGTCGAACATCACACAGAGGAACAGGACTTCCATCCCATGGACATTGAACCCGATGCCTCCATGATCGATGCAGAGGAGGAGACCAGCCACCAGGATGATGGCAACAGCGATCTCAACTTTCTCGAAGGCAATATACAGCAGCTCCCCAATGAGGTCAATCAATCGTATGAGGACTTCGCACCGCACTCTGTGGATCGCATGGACTCGAGCGATGCCCGCAAAGTCTCCCGTCTCGATGTCCTCAACGCGGCTGAGCTCGCTGGAGCCATGGTCACCCGCACAGAACGCGCCAGGATCGAGGAGATCCTGAAGAACACATGGGCTCGCAAGCGGACTGCCAGTGGTAGATCTGAAGGCGCTGGCAGTGGATATCTTGGACAGAACAACCAAAGGAATGCAGAGGACATGAAATCTCGAGCCGATCAGCAATTCGACTTCGATCCAAAGGACGCTTGGTGGGTTCCTAAGTCCTACGAACTATGCAAGAGTGATATCCACGCCGCCAAGTTTCGCAAGATCTCTCATGAAAAAGCGATGGTTGTCAGGACGGCGGAGGCAGACACCACCAAGTCCGCCGATGAGCAGACTGAGAATACCACGCTCAATAATGCTAGCGGTGTCGCGAAAGCCGCCGAAGGAAGATCCGATTTCGATATCCGCCAGAAGATGAAGGTGCACAACATCCTCGATCTTGCCGGCGATGATGGTAGTGCCCGAGTCAGCTCCCGCGTGGACTTTGTTAACTCCTTCGCATCTACCGGAAGAATCGAAGAGGTGGCACCCAAGACTACTATCAGCTTGACGTCAAATGGCTCCCCAAGTTCCTTAATCGAACCAAGTAAGCTTGCCTCCTGCCCTATTCCCTCCAGCTCAGGATCCGGAGTTCTCGCCATCCGAACCAAACCAAAGGTTGCGAGTGACAACAAGCAAAACCTGATAGTCCAGGATATCAGTGAAGCCTTAAGACTCCCCAACCCTCCTCCAGCACATCATCTCACGGCGTTTGCAGCTCACCCTGCTCTCGCAGTCTGCACCAAGGCAGCTTCAGCTACAGTTCCAGTTGCTCTTAAACGCAGGCTCGCTAACACTCCAGACCCGAACCATACTCTCCTTGAGCGCCTCAAACGCGAGCATGAAACCCGCATCTTCATCAAGAAAGAAATAGCGGCTGAGAGGAAGAGAAAAGAGGCTCTAAAGAGGGAGTACAGGGCCGAGACGGCTCGACTCAGGGCAATGGCGACGGCCAGGGCCAAGTTCACAAAGTCCAAGAACGCGCGCTCGTTTGCTGCTGCTCCATACCCAATTACCGCCCCGATGGACGACGACGTCCCCACTTCCGACGAAGAAGAGGTCGTGACGGACGATGACTTCACGAACGAGGGCGTGGCTGCGAGGAGGGCGAAGATCGAGAAAAATGCCACGAGGCTGTCAAAAATGGGGAAGGCGAAGGTTGCTGCTGAGCGTGAACAGGTGGCCAAGGCGATTGAGGACAAGATGGCGAGGAAGACGGAGAGGATGTTGGAGAGGGCGAGGAGGAACGTGACCATCCTGCCGAAGAAGGAGGTGGATGAGGATTTGGTGATGCAGTATAGCAAGGAGCCGCCCTTGTGACTGCGTCCGTTGGGTGCGTATACTGCGGGACATGCTGGTGACGACGGCGATGGTGATGGTGAGAGCGGTACCAAGGAGGCTGGCGAGGAAGCTGTTGCTAGCGCCATCTAAGAAGAAACCTTATTGGACATCATTGTGTCTGGAGATCTTCTGGATTCGAACAATCCTTTCTGCAAGTCACACCAGGTCCAGTCAGTTGAAGTAGAGTAAAGCGTAAAAGTAATAAGAGACTTGGGCTTGTTGCGCTTGTCGTTCGAGGTGGTATGTCTCATGAGAATCAAGTGAAAGCGAAAGCCAAGAGTGTCTTCGCAGGGAAAACGGGTCAACGAAGTCGTTGACCTTCGAGCTTAATGGCTTCTAGCAGTATCTTTACTTTGACTCTGGACGAGTGACATCCATACCCACCACAACTTCAACCCAGATAGGTACGTGATCGCTAGTCCCGCGCTCTTCAGGCGTATCCAAAATCCCAGACTCCCTGACATATTTCTCCTCTATCATTTGCTTCGAAGCAATGACAAGGTCCACACGATCACAACTGGTTCCCCAGTCCCTGCCCGGAGGATGGTACGTGTACCTTCTGTCCAATCCCTTCATACGCCTGAAAACATCGACTCCATGCAAAGATGGATCATCCGGTCGTTCTGTATGTCCAACCCCAAAGAACCGCCAGTTGAAATCCGCACGATTGATCGCATGCTGCTCAGGCCACGTTCGAAGGTTCGGATGTCCGTCAATCCTCGCAGGAGCGACGTTGAAGTCGCCGGCAAGAATGTTCTTCCATCCCTGTTTCTCCATGGTAATACACTCTTCTGCGAGCAGTCTGTGGAAAGCCAGCTTGCGGTCATGTCGAGTCCCAGCTACCTCGCCGGTCTTAGGGTTGCGGTAGGGATTGCTTGTTCCATTGACTGCGTAGATGTTCCAGATGGCGAGTTTGTCATTCGTTTCTACGACGTTGACGCGACCTTCTTGGTCCCACTCTACGGAACGTATGCGCGAGATGTGGGAGTCGTGGAAGTCTGAACGGATGATGGAGCAGACGCCGTAGACTTTGCCTTCACCACCGAGACCGCGTGCGTTGTGAGGGTCATTGGGTAGGGTAAAAAAGGCTTTGTACTCTGGACCAGTGTCTGATGGACTTGAAGAGATGATTGCACGTTGGACCGCCGCTTGGGTTTTGGTATCTGAGCGGGCGATCTTGACCTCCTGAAGGAAAAGAACATGTGGCCAATTATGACGAGATAGGAAATTGCGAAGAGAAGCCTGTGGTTTGATAGGTTTGGCGGTCGCCTTTGGAGATAGAAAATAGGAGGTTATAGGCTTTTGAAGAAATGGAGCGATCCCGTTGACGTTCCAAGCGAAGATACGCAGAGGAGAAGAGGAATTGGAGCCTACAGAAGGCGTCTCAATATTGCATGAAGTAGGTTCTATTAGATGGACAGGCGTCGAAGGTTTAGCTGTTGGAAGAGGGGAAGTTTTGTTTCCCGGGGGAGGGGATAGACGTCGACGCTTGGGCGGGGGAGGACTGATGTCGCGGTCCATTGAGAACAAGATAGAATTTGATGCTCTATGAGACTGATTAACTAATGGTAAAAGGAGCATATGGTGTATTTACGCTTTTCATGCATAGCCATCTCACAACGTTTGACTCTGGATAGTCCTGGCAAAGGATACTTCCATAAGGTACCTAAAGGAAGACGTCTATCTCACATGAGTGTTGGTAAAGACATCACGAGACATTGACGTCGAAGTGCCAGGGCATGGAATCGGAACATGCCGCACACCAGCCACACTTGGCCGCAAGCCACTTCCAGCCCTGCATGAGCGGTGAGCTACACGGCAGAATATTTTCCACACTCTAACAGTGCAAATAATCCACAAGTCGCAAATTGTACCTCGACCACGGCAAATATGGGCAAGCGAAAAGTTGGAGCTCTCGAGAAGGTCGACGCGGACTTGACCAGTCTCCAGAACAAGATCAAAAGAGACCCACTGTAAGTCGTCAGCTCACCAAGTATTACTCGTTCGTACGTCTAACTTTCTCAGATCATACAAAGATGAATTCCAGAGCCAGCACAACCAGTACATTGCCATATACGACTTGTTCATGCAAGCCCCAGGCAATCCGTCTGATCACGACAGCATTATCTCGCTTCGCGACCTCATCGAATTCATCGCCCATGTATCCGACTGCTACCCTGATTTAACCGCCCAATTCCCTCATCAGTTGATGGGCCTATTGGGCAACCACCATGAAGTCCTCGAGCCAGAACTACGGGAGAAAATAGTAGGAAGCCTCGTGTTGCTTCGAAACAAGGATGTGATCGACTCTCCAACGTATGTGCCTCCGCTCAATTTACCACCGTCTTTTCTCACATACTCTTGCAGTCTTATCAACACGCTATTCCCTCTACTCGTCTCTACACCTAGCAAATCTCTACGCGCTCTCCTGTTCAGCAAGATTCTGTCCGATCTCCGCTCTTCCAACGCAAAGACAACCAACCATCGCCTCAACCGAACTATGCAAGACGTCTTGTACAATCTGGTAACTTCGGACCGAACATCCTCGAAGGGTCTGTGGGCGATCAAGCTTACGCGAGAACTGTGGAGACGACAGATATGGACCGATGCGAAAGCTGTGGAAATTATGAAGGAGGCGAGTCTTGCTGAGAATGAGAAGGTCATCATTGGCGGCGTCCGATTCTTCTTGGGAGGCGACAAAGAACGTGAGGAGGCAGCAGAAGAGGATAGCGACGAGGACGACGGGCCCGATATCAACAAGCTCCGACATCAGGTCGGCATAAATAAGAAATCCAAAAAGAAGGACAAAATGCTAAAGCAGGCTGCCGCTACAATGAAAAAGAAGGAGCGAAAGAAGGGCGCTCCGCATCCACTCAACTTTTCAGCGCTCCATCTCCTGCACGATCCGCAAGGATTCGCCGAAAACCTCTTTTCCAGGCACCTACAGGCCGCAAAGTCGAGGCTCAACCTCGAGCAAAAGCTGACTGTTCTCCAACTAGTCTCTCGGCTTGTTGGCCTCCATCAGCTTACCATCATATCCCTCTACTCCTATTTCCTGAAATATCTCACGCCCCGCCAACCATCCGTAACCTCGTTCCTCGCATCTCTCGCCCAATCTACACATTCATACGTGCCACCGGACGCCCTTACTCCCCTACTACTCAAGATCTCCAACGAATTCATCTCGGAGGCTTCGTCAACAAGTGTCGCCACTGCAGGATTGAACGCTGTGCGCGAAATCTGCGCCAGGCAACCGCTAGCTATGACAGAAGAGCTACTCCAGGACTTAGTCATGTATCGCAAGAGCAAAGACAAGGGCGTGATGATGGCCGCGAAAGGTCTCATGGCATTATATCGAGAAAAAGCTCCGGAGATGCTCAAACGCGCTGACAGAGGCCGAGAGGCTGCATTTCAAATGCGACAAGGCGAGATCAAATTGGGTAGGTTTGGGCACACCGAAACTGCTGGGGGCATTGAGGGCATTGAACTACTGGAGGCTTGGAAGGAAGAGCAGCGGAAACTCCGAAGAGAGGAAAAGGGTCTGGCAACCGATGACGAGGATGAGGATGAAGAAGCAGAAGAAGACGACGCCGGCTGGAAGAATTGGGACGCTGAGGAAGACGACAGCGATGATTCAGATGGGTGGATCAATGTTGAAAGTGACGGAGATGAGATCGACATATCGGACGATGAGGATGAAAAACCGCCCGTGAAGAAGCTCAAGCTGGACACAGCAGAAGCAAACAAGGAGAACACAGAGGCGCCCGTGGAAGCCACTGCCGCTGAGGTCAAAGAAGTTCTCGAGGAAGAAAAGCGCGTCTCAAAACTAGCAACCACCCGCATCCTCACACCCGCCGACCTCGTCAAACTTCAAGAACTCCGCCAACAAGCCTCCATCTCCGCCCTCGTGAACCGAAAATCCAAAAAGGCATCCGCAGCCGCCAGCGCTGACAACAACCGCCACGCCGACGACCCTCTCACCGTCGCCGAGATCGAGGGTCTAGCAAAACTCTACGAGAAGAAAACTCGCGAGGAGAAGATCGCCATGGCGAAGGGGGACCGTGATGAGAAGCACGTTTCGACGACGGCGAAGCGGAAAGAGAAAAAGAGGGCGGAGGGGAAGAGTACGACCAATAAGGAGAAGGCGAGGCAGAAGAACTTTTTGATGACACTCGGGAAGGCGAAGAGGAAGGGGAGGAGGAGTATGGTGGATATTCAGAAGGGGTTGAGGGGGCATATTGATAGGAAGAAGAGAGGTGGGAAGAGGGGGAATAAGGGGAATTAGGGGGGTTAGCTATGTAGTTGAAAGATTTATGGGAATGTGAATAACTGATGCTGCATCTTTCTCACCCCTTTATGTCAATTCTCTGCGATCAAGGAGGTGCTAAGAGTAACCTTCGTCAATGAAGGGTACCTAAGGACCAAGTTGTAAGCATATTACAACAAGACTAGACTAGACTTGAATGTGACCCTGAATGCATCCTGAGTAGATTCAGACAGCTGGAAGATACGATTAGATAAGGTACTGAATACACCCCGAGTAGACTCGCAGCCTCCGAGTGTAGGGTTGGACGAGGTACTGAATTTATCCCGAGTGGACTCTAATCCCAAAAGCATTGGGCTGGACGCGATACTAGACCTATACTAAGTCGCTGAATAAGTCCTGGAATGGAGAAGGGGCCACGCACAGTCGTGAAGAATTTTTAGTGGATTGAAAGCATACCATCCACGTGATTAATGTTGTTTATTCATTTAATAGCTGAGGAGCTATTTCCTAACATTTTACTACTTATTAGATGGATACGTACT
Source organism: Aulographum hederae CBS 113979 (assembly GCA_010015705.1). Lineage (NCBI taxonomy): Eukaryota > Fungi > Ascomycota > Dothideomycetes > Aulographales > Aulographaceae > Aulographum > Aulographum hederae. Next base: position 93,323 of record ML977155.1, read on the forward strand.
TGAACAAGTTCTAGTCTTTCGCGCCTCCTGGAAAACAAGTGCTGCCGAGAGCTTCAGGATTACAAGATTACCCGGAAAGTCCATTCTTTCCACGTCTTCCAGTGAATGGTCCGCGACGGAAAGCACACTCGCTCGCCTCAATAATGATCATCCAGCGACAGCGTCCCCGTCTTCGTGATCAAATACTCATCAATCGCCACGTCCTTCCCACTCTCCTTCCCATACCCGCTCTCCTTAATCCCGCCAAACGGACTCTCCGCCGCACTCGCATTCCCCGTATTCATACCCACCATGCCCGCCTCCAAATTCTCCAACAACCTCCAAGTACGATCCACACTCTTCGTGAAAAAGTAGCTCGCCAGCCCCATCGAAGTATCGTTGGCCAACTGCACAGCCTCGTCCTCAGTTTCGAACTTGAAGAAGGCGAGGACGGGACCGAACGTTTCCTCGCCTGCCAGCAGCATTTTCGAGTTCGCGTCGACCACGATGGTAGGTTGGAAGAAATAGCCATCTTTGGATCCGTCGCCACTGTCGATTTCCGCTTTGCTGCCGCCCATAACGATACGGCCGCCGTGCGCGACGGCGTCGTCGACGTGCTGTTGCGCCTTCTCCAGAGCACGTGATTGCGTTACCGGACCCATCGTCGTGCTCTTATCGAATCCATGGCCCAGCTTCAGCGCTTTGGCTTTCGTCGCCATCAACTCTGTGAACTTGTCGTAAATGCCCGCCTGGACGTAGACGCGGTTGGCGGTGATGCATGCCTGGCCGGCGTGGCGCCATTTCAGGCTGCTGATTGCTTCTGCGGCTTGCTCGAGGTCGGCGTCGTCGAAGACGAGGGCTGGGCAGTTGCCGCCGAGCTCGAGGGTTACCTTTTTCAGGCCGTCGGAGCACATTTTGGCGATGAGTTTGCCGACGCGGGTCGAGCCTGTGAAAGTGACCTTTTTGACCAGGGCGTGGCGGCAGAGGGCTTCGCTGAGGCTCGGGGTGTTGTCGAGGTCTGTAGTTAGGACGTTAAAGACGCCTTTCTCGAATCCAGCTTTCTCGGCCAGGTGGGCTAGCGTTAGGACAGTCAGGGGAGTCTCCGGGGACGGCTTGACGATCATGGTACAGCCTGCGGCCAACGCCGCGCTCACTTTCCTCAGGATCATAGCAATGGGAAAATTCCACGGAACAAGCGCCACCGCAACACCGATGGGTTGCTTGACGGTGAATACCCTTCTCCCGGGCGCAGCAGGCACAGCAACCGTTCCCCTGACGCGCTCCGCCTCGCCAGAGAACCACCACGTGAACCCAGTGGCATAGTCGATCTCCCCGTAGGCTTCGGCAAGCGGCTTACCGGCTTCGAAGACGAGGATCTTGGCGAGGTCGTCGCGGGCGGCGCGGATGAGTTGGTCCCATTTCATAAGGAGCTGGGCGCGGGTGCGGGGGTTGACTTTGCGGTATTTGAGGAAGGCGTCGTGGGAGGATTGGACGGCGGCTTCCACGTCTGAGGCTGTCATTGTGGGACATGTTGCCCAGGGTTTACCGGTGCCCGGGTCTGAGGGGGGTTGTATTTGTCAGTTTATGCACTTGGAGGGGTGGATTATGCCGTAGTATGAAAGGTGGATATACCGACGACGTCAAAATGGCCGCCGCTTGAGGACTCGATCCACTGTCCGTCGACATAGGATTTGTCTTTGAAGAGGTCTTGGTCGAATAGCTGGATTTTGTTGAGTAAGCTTCAAGATGTATCACATGAGAAATGATTACTGACTTCGAAAGGGAGCGATTTGGATGACATGTTGAGGTATGGAGCAGCGAGAAGGACAGTAGATTAGTAGAGAAAGGTTTGGGAAACGGGCGGGTGACGGTGACTGCTGAAGAGATCGAGGAGAGAGATCAACGAGACACAAGGCGGGTGGTCAGGTACTTATGCTGTTTGCTCTGAGGAAGTCGACCTCTTGTAGCACTAGTCCAGGGAGGGGAGGGGGTGCGGAACAATGATGCACAAGCGCGGATCGCACCCGCGGCCTGACACGCTGGCCGATATGCTTTTTCCCCTACCTGCCATCAGCATCAGCACTGTTCGAGCATCGTGAGTGTGTAGCAATAGTACAAAAGGCAGAGAGATCTGTATCTCTTGAGGTTGGTACGAGTACTATAGGTACGTTCAGGCGTGGCTTGCACATGCATTTAATTTAGGGCTTCCCAATCGAGCACTGATACGGGCATGGACTCACTGCTCGAGGTAAGGTAACGATATGTGGCTTACCTAATGCACCCCCAACCAACAACAGCCAAAAGCCGAGGACGAACTCCTTTTCCGAGTCGGGTCGTTCAAGGCTATTAGGCTAGCTATAAGCTTTTCCTAGCCGACCTCAAGCCAGACATCAACACCATACTCACAGACTGACCAGTCATCACAGAACGTAGCGAAAGTACGGGTTCTCCTTGTCCGTCAAGTCACCAAACGCCAACTTCTCCTTCTCTTCCTCGCTCCACCCTTCATACTTCTCTTTCTTGATATTTTCCCGCCTCAGAACCACCCACAGCGCCCCGCTGGTGACAATCGTAATACAATAGCATATGATCAGACCCAGCCACAACTCTGGATAATGCCTTCCCTTTGTCTCGCTCTTAATCAACTGTGGTCCAACAATATTCCCCACACAATACGCGACAAATATCGCAGAGGCCATGAACGACTTTTTCGTAGCGCCAGCAACATTGGCCATCCCGATTGATATAACAAGCGACACAACGGGCCCGAAAAAGCCGACAATGGTGTAGCCAACCACAGGAGTGGCCGGACGATGGTTCCAATTCGAGCGCCAGATCATGGCACATCCAGCAATGACCGGGAAACAGCAGAGGACGAGAAGGATAATGCGGATATTCTTAAAACGGGAGGTGAGATATCCGCAGACCAGGATGAAGATCAGGACCACGCCTCCGATGGGAAACTGGAATAGAATCGAGTCGAGGGTCGTATAGCCGAAAGTCGAGACGATCAAGGGACCGAAACCACTCACGGCTCCATTGACGGTGTATGCTGATGCCATCATCAAGGCTACCAGGTAGATCTTGACGTCTAGCAGAGCTTCGATGACTTGGGACTTTTTGATCTTGTGGCAGCGTACGCCGGTTTGGGAACTGCGCAGTCTTTCAACCGCGATAATTCGCTCCTCTTCCGTGAGGAACCATGCTGAAGCCGGCGAATCCGGGATAGAGAAGCAGAAGACACCATACAGGACTGTCAGCGCTCCAGCGAGAAGGTAGATGTACTGCCATCTCTTAAGGCTCCCGCCAGTAATCGATCCGAATCCGTAGTTCAGAGCAGAACCGATGATGGTGAAGAGTCCCGTGCTGCTGAACCACCAACTCTGCCTCAACGTCTGCTCGCCCTGCGTGTAGAACCCGGAGACAATGCACATGAATCCAGTGGGAATGATACTCTCGACGAACCCGAGGAAGAATCGCTGCGCATAGAGACCACGCCATGAGGTTACTGTTGCTGTGAGCATGCATATCAGGCCCCATAGAATGACGACGAATCCGAGGATGCGGCCGAGGTGAAATCGCTGGAGCGTGAACGTCATGGGGTAGAGTCCGGCGAGCATCCCGAAGTAGAAGAGAGAGGTTGCCCAGGAGAGACGCGATGTATCTGTTGTCGGTGGGGTGGTTGAAGCATCCACGATGCTGAGGGACAGATCCTTTGTCATTCCGAACAGAACAGCGGAGCCAAGGATTGCCTGATGGTTGTATGAGAGATGTGCTTCAAGTCTTCATATCGAAAAGAGTGATTGACCCACCTTATCGTAATAAACCAATCCATAACCTAAATGATTGGGTAGGTTAGAAGATTCCGCAGTTACTACCATGAGCTTGTTTTATAGAGCAGAAGTCGGAAGTAAACCTCCATCGGTACGTACCAAAAACCATCGCTGGTATCAAAAACAAGTCAATCTTCCTAACAACCCTCCTCTCCGCCACCGGATCAAACTCCCTGGCCGTCTCCCCTACTATTGTCAAAGCAATGTCTTTGTCCAGGGACACATTGGGAACAGGCATGGCATGAGGATGCGTCTCCACAACCCCGCTCGGATTGACATTCTCGCTGGGTGATTTTTCCATTTCCGCGGCGAGTCAACGAAGGCGAAGGCGGGCAAACAGAGGAAGTGCCACTAGAATTGATTCGAGTTTTCCGTTTTCAGACGAGCGCAAAACTCGAAAAGTCGCTCGCTGGTTTTTGGGATGAGGATTAGATGAGAGAGGAGTCAACTCGAAGGGAAGAAAAAGAAGATGGGTCAAGCCTTCCACGTGATGCGCCATGCGTATGGCGACATGTCACGTGCTCGAAGACCCTCTCCTCAGGCCTCCTAAAATGCAGTCAAAGCAAAACCAGGCGGTTGGTACTGATTGAAGATAGGATAAAAGATCATTTAGCATGACTCGATATACTATGTGGTATCAGAAGTACGACTACCACCCCCCGCGATGCTTGCGAAAATGCATGAAGAAACGGAAAGCCACCCTTCGTTCATGAGCTTCATGACATCATGCGCGTGTTTTTCAGCCCCTTCTCTCTGCCAATTTTCGCCTGTCCAAATGCAAGTCATCATGACCATGCCCATTCATAGCAGATGAAGTTCTCGAGCTCCCACCAGGCGTTCCCGGCGGAGTCGGGCTCACCGAACTCCTCGGCGATGTCCTCACGCTCCCACTCGCGTCTGCTATGATTTTACCTGCAGCGAAAACGCATCCTCCAAAGGCATGACGGACAAGGGAATCGCCTGTCAAGCTGCCGATGATGAACACATCTTCGGCAACTTCTGTATCCACTTCAGCTTTTGGACGGAGTGTTCTTCCTGAGACGAGGGCGTTTGGCGTTTCTGGGTCTGCGCCGAGGACATCCCGGAGGATGTCTTTGGAAAGATAGGACAGAGTTCCACGACGGCCGACGACATAGCTCATACCCCCTACCCTACGCTCTACGACGTCGCCTCCCTCCAAACGGAGCTTGATAGTTGCCCATTGCCCATCGAGCTGGAAAACCTCGAGTACAGTGGCGTTCGGGTATCCTTCGTACATGGCATTCCAATCTCGAGAAGAGAAAAATGGGTTACTCTTCCGTCGAGAGAAAGGCGAGACTGCAGGCTTTGGCCGTCCACTCGACATGGCCGCAAGCTTCATTTGCCGATACACTCCCGCATACTCGGGATAAGCTTGATGGTGGCATCCACGAAGAGGTGAGGGCCTTTCGTCTGGACGCCAATTGAACAGATGGATAATCTTGCGATTCGCGGGCGCAGAAATAATGACATCTGCTGCAGAAAACCCAGATCCAATGACAAGAAGAGGCTCGTTGGAAGAGTCGAGCGTAGCAAGGGGCGTCAGCAAACGAGGTGGAGGAATGACATGCGAGAAGATCCCCGAAGCTAGAACGAGGTGCTTGCAGTCAATTTTCTGAGGGCTCACACGAAAGCCAGTCTCCGTTCGAGAGATGTTGCCAACCTCCACGGAAGACAGATTGGCTTCCGAGATACCTGCGGCAGAGGGATATGTCGCATAGTACTCAGCAACCTCAGCGCGAGAGGGACGCTGAAACTCTTGAAGGGCAGCCCCGTGTACTTTGAGATAATGTTCCGTGTAAGAATATCCAGGGAGAGACAGCATTTCCGCATAACTCAGCGTCCCGATATCCCAGCTCGCGGAGACGGGATTCGACGTCCATTGTCCGCCTGTCCGAGGACTGTGTCCAAGGGCAATGTGCGACACTGCTCTTTCAGGCTCATAGCGCCACTCTATACATGATGTTGGATTGACTTCTGTGTCGGCGTTTGGGCGTAGTAGCGTATCCAGAAGTGTGTTTACGGGAAGAGCCTGAGTCGAATAACGAAGCGACGACTGGAAATGGGCATAAAGGTCTGGAGTCAGGTCAAGAAAATTCGGTCTTCGCGAGACTTTCGCATGTAAAACGGGATCATGGTGAGTGCCCTTGTAGTAGGGAATGTGGCCGTGAAGGATATAGGAGAGGATGAGCGCCGATGGTCCGTTGCCTGATTGTACGCGAAAGGAGTCAGAACGAGTCTTCTTGCGAGTACATCTGGAGACAGAGAGAAGGCATACCAATTATCACGGTGTCGACGCAGTCGGGAAGGCTGGGTGCCATTGAAGGCAGCTTGCCTTGCAGGGAGGTGTGTCTGGGGCAGAGGCCATGACATGGGGTGGATATGGCATTATAGAGTAGCAGCTGTGGCAGGCTCGCATGTCTTCGGCGAAATATTGGATTTGTCAACCGCGTTGCAGCACCAAAGGTTTCGCTCTATGTTGACTAGGTCCCGCCCTTTGGAGGACGAAGCCAGGATCAAGAGTGCTGATGTAACTAGCACGCCATTCTCGGCTGCCTGATTCGGGCATTTCATTCACGGACTAAGAGCGGACGAAAGGGATCGTTTGGTGTAGTACAGAGTACTCGCACAACACCACCTGGGGGAGCCCAAACAACTTCAGACACGCCTGGAAAATAGTAGGTACTCCTAATAAATCCACTAGTATCTTGACTCCCAATTCTATCCCTGAGAAACAGTAAATCACGTGATAATTCTTGAACTTCATCCGAGCTGGCACGTGCGGCAACCATTCATCGCAATGATCGCATCCGACGCATCGACGCATCCACCTCAACTTTGGGGCTTTTTGTATCTCGTTTCGAACAACATTATGGCTTCCAAACTCCCCAATGGCACCTCTCCAACCACCTCCCCGAAGCCAATCCAAATATCAGTCCCCCTCCCCCGCGCCCCTGCAACCCGCATCCAAATCCATCTCACAGTCCTCTCGCACGCGGTCCTCCTCTTCCTAACCACCACCTCCGCCGACTCGGCCGCAACCAGTCTCGCGCCAATGGGTAGTTTCGTCTACGCCATGCCCAGTGTAATTGCTCCCTCCAGTATTTCTACAAGTGAAACATAACCTAATTCATATTTCCTCCAGCGCAACTCCAGTCAACCCCCAATCTCCACGCCGCTCTACCCCCAGCCCTCAACCCTCGACTTTACCAACCGCGTCGCGCGCATTGTGGCGCGCAAGGCGGATACGCCGACGTATGTTGGCTGCTCGGTGTCATTTGCGAGCGCCGGCCTGGGCGGGGTGGTCGAGGAGGAGATGGAGGGGTTGAGGAGGATTGTTGAGGTCGTTGTGGGAGAGATTGAAAAGGAGAAGGAGAGGGTGAGGGCTGCAGGATGAAAGCTATTTGCGTGAAAATGGAAAAAGCCATTGAAAAGAAGAGATGGAATATGCCGCGGTGTGGCGCTTGCGCATGAACACGACCAACCGAGAAAAAGATTTTGTTTCATGACAGTGATCTACAAGGCTGTGGAAATGTCTGGGCCAGATGGAGACCATGCCGAAACATTGAGACCGCATCTTGGGACGTACCCGGAATTCGGATACTTCTTGTTTCGTTTGAAACGAGGCAGGCTCACTCAGGATCAATCAATTCAGGAGCGATCCAAGGAGCACCTGTCCCTAGCAATGGAAAAGGTTTATGGCTTCTCAAAGATCTCGACACCACAAAAGAAGCAGCAAAGCGCCACCACGGCCCTTCATGAGAAGACGAGATCATGGCCTTGTTGCTTGACGATTCAAATATTTACCAATAAATTTTTCCGCCCGCTCGAACCGAGTCACGCTATACATTAAATGCGCCATGATCATGGTCGTAATAGCTTGCAAAAACGCCGCAAGGAACCCAAAGACGAGGTGCTCACCTCCGTCTTGATGGACAGAAAAATTTCCAACTTCCACTTAGTCCCCTATGCAGTAAAATCCCTTCCGATGAACCCCTCTCCCATCCTCTCCATCACACGGTTTCCCTGCCCATAACACTTTTCTCCTACCACCAGCACGGCTGTATCATAGGCACCTACGTTAGCCAGTACACTTCCCGTCCTGCAACCCAAGTCATCACCTGTCCACGCATCAGTCACCTTGTAACTCGCTCCCTTCTCCAATCCTGGAATTTCTCCAAAATCGGCCACTTTCTCCTTGGTCGCATCATACGGATTGAACATCAGTACCATAACGCCCTGCTGGAACCTACCCGCCCAGAACTCAGCCGGATACGTCTTATTGAATGTCCAATCGGCATTTGTGCCCCACTTGTAGGGCATCGCTGGCTTTCCAACCACGGGGTCCTGATTGAAGTCCAGAAGTGGCTTATTCAACATAATCTTGACGGCCTCATCGGTCACATTGGAGAGATCTGCACCGATGAGCAACGGGCTCTTCATGGCGGCCCACATCGCAAAATGCGTGCGCCACTGGTTCGGCGTCATCGAGTCGCCGTTGCCAACCTCGAGCATGTCCGGGTCCGAGTGCCCCCAGAAATCCGTATAGTGGCCCCAGAACGAATTCTCGTTGAAGATTTCCAGCACGCGGTCCCAGTTGGTGTTGATGTCGCCGGTGGAGCGCCACGAGGCGGCCGTGGTGTTGCCCCAGTACTGCACGCCGGCGTGGCCCCATTCGCAGAGACTGTAGAGGATCACTCGGTCTTGGGCCAGCAGCGCATCCGACATGATTTGGTACCGTTTCGCTGTGTTGGATTTGGACCAGTCGTAGTCTGGTGGGCAGTAATTACTAAAGAGAGAACAGGGCAAGTTAGACATATACTACAAAGAGGGTTTCTGGTAAAAAGGTATGAATTCCGCGTACCCGTCATCCATGCCTGTTGTCGATGCCCTAATTAGTAATTGCCGATGGGTGGTAAGGCTGTGGGAGAAACTTACATGTGCCATTGATGTAATCCAGACTACCGTTGTCCGCGTCAGGAACGCAAAAGTTGCACTCGTCTGTCCAGTTCTGCGGGACGTTGCAGTTGTCGTATTTGAGATCTATATGAAAACAGATCGGTTGTGGTTAATATGGATCTCGGATCGGCCCGCGTTGCCTTGCCAAAACGGAGATTTAATGAACAAACTTACAATCAATGCCCCACTCGGCCCACGCCTCCGCGTCGATGGTTTCGTAGCCTATACTTGCTGGATATCCTGCACACGTCTTTGTGCCAGCACTGCTATAGATCCCGATTTTCAGACCCATGTCGTGGATCTTGTTTGCGGTACCAGAGATGCCCTCAGGAAATCTTTCAGGGTCTGGTATCATCCGCTTGGTCTTTTCATCTCTGTGGTCTTTGATTGACCAACAGTCGTCGATGTTGACATATTCATAGCCAGCATCCTTTGTGGGTGGGTTAGATATGCCGTTCAAAGCACGAGGAGGCACGTCTCAAGTACCTTGAACCCGAGATCAATCATCTTCTGTGCGGCCGTGAGAAACTTTTCCTCGTTGATGTCGCAGTTGAAGGCATTCCATGAGTTCCACCCCAAAGCGGGGAGCCTGCCCACATCATTTGGTCGTACCAAGGCGGCAGAGGGTGCTGCTCCTAGAAGGGCGACTAGAAAGTATCTGGATTTAGTAGACATCGGAAAGACTTGACGATGGAAGAAGACGGGAGATTGAAGATTGGATTGGGGGAAGGTGTAAACATATGAAGCGAAACCGGGAATATGCTTTATAGAAAAGGAGGTGTGTAAGGTACCTTGCTCGTTTCCCTGATGATGCCGTACAGGATGTCTGAAGTCGGGCCCGGGTAGCTCTGCCTGAGTAATAGGAAGGAGGCATAGGCCTGCAACAACCCACGCGACCGTTGACATGTGGATTACTGCGAATGCTTCGGCTGGAGGGACAAGTCCGCTGTGTCGTCAGAGCTCAGATCTGACCGTGAAACCGAGAAGAGTGTTCGAGAAATGGGTGGATGCGACAGAATGGGTTCCCCGAGCATGCAGGGACAAAAATGGTACAGGAGAATCGTGAGGAAGCGCTTCAAACACGTCAGAATGCTGGCAGGTCGGGTGCAAGACGGACTATTGGCGCATCTGGAGATATGACGGGGTTGCAGGTGGAAGTTTCAATGCGAAGTGCTGAACGATGCAAGTTGAAGAGAGAGACTGCTTGGTTGTTGCAAACAAGGGACTGTCCGACGAATGGGAGAGTCGAGTCCGCTAATGTCGTTCAGGGTTGTTCGGCCAAGACTCTCCGCGGGCGAGCTTGCGCCTCCTCACGTCGCCCCGGCCGGCGGTAGCGGCACCCAAGCGCCTCCTCCTCAGTCTCCACCACTGCGGGGGAGGGTGAGAACATCACAGTAGGTATTGCAGAGGAGCAGCAGTAACCTCGTCCGCTACACCACCTTCCCCATCAACGAGCCCTCGATATTGCTGCTCGGCCTCGTGGCTAGGGCATGCTGAGCGGGTGATGTCCTGGGCGAGGGGCTCGGCGGTCGCCTGACAGGAGCATCCGATCTGACTTGTCGGCGCAACTCCACAACCACGCCCATTCTGAGAACAATAGCCGAGCGGAAACAAGCTCAAAACCAGAAACCGTGTCCCCGTTTTTCTCTCGAAGCCATTCCGGGGTGGAGTAAACAACGTCATTGTCGCGAGCTAGCAACTGCGAGCAATCACCAGAAAATCGTCGAGACTGCTCGGAGGTAAGCAGTCCAGTCCAGCACGCGGCATTGCCACGAGTTCTTCCCATGAGCAAGCGGCATTGACGACGACGATCATCAAATCCATATCTTGTCTTGGTCCTGACTCCTGAGCGGTATATGATTGAACACCTACATTTGGCACCTTGCATGACGCTGTGCCGCCCCCGTTAGTCAGTCACCGAGTGCGGAGAATTAACGAGAGACCCAGGCCATCGTCTCGGCATCATGCTGGAGATGAATCCTTCTCTTGACCAAGAGCATTGAGCCTTGAACCTGAGAGTTTGAAGGTGACATGGAATTCAGACAGCCTAGGCACAGCTTGGATCTTGTACCTGGGTACCTGGCAGCTTCACCAACGGCTCTTTCCGAAATCAAAGCGGGATTCAGTTGAGGAAAAGCCGAAGAGAAGCAGTCGTAGGAACCCAACTGTGCCAACAGGCCGTGAATGACATCACCAAGATTCCGCGTGATCGGGTTGTTGTATTCTGTGTCTCCGCACAAACGCGCACTCAATAACGACAGCGGAGACTTCTTGTGGGTTGACAAAAGAGGCGGCATGTGGGGACTGGAACACGGCCAGGGTGGATGTGGACGTCGGGACTGTAACCTCAACCCATCGCCATGGGACCCAGAACCAACAACGAGCTCGGGCGGGTAGCGGCAGACGGAGCAAGCACTGTGTCGATTTCGGAGAGGCCCTGAGCATACTTAATTCGAACATCCAGAGCTGCAGCTTCGTTCGTTCTCGTGATGGAGAGTGCATAGAGTCTGCCGTACAACGAAAAGACAGGCGAAAAGTCATCTTGAAGAAATGATAGAAGTTGCCCATGACGGTATTGGGCGATATTATGCAGACAGAGAGCCTCATGGCTGCCACAAGAGAACAAGAAGAATTCGCGCATGGTCTGGAAGATCAATCGCGCTGGATGAAGCTCATGTGGGTGGCCCTGGACAAAGTAGTGGTGGGATGTGGAAGAGATCATGACGCCAGCTCTTGTGCCTGTCAGTGATCGCATATCGCCAAGGGCCTTGTGAGATTTCAGACATGTCCTCCAAGAGTGGCAATGACAAAGCTGGTAGAGTTGAACATAGGAGCGGGACCTCTTTAAATTGATGCGAAGCCTTATCGTTGTTGTTGAAAAATCGAGATAGCGGTGATGATTGGCCGGTGTCACGTGACCCGAGTTTGTATCACCTTTCCCAACGTCAAGTTCTTTCCTCTTCGCTACCTTAACTATCTACAGAGCACCGAGCCATTTAGACCACCATAAACACCGAGATCTTGAGCCGACGTCTGATGGGAAAATTGCGTCTCTCCAAGTTCTCCAGGCTTTTGGAGCGGGGCTTTTGTTAGACTGGTGCGGGTCTCTCACAACCTGCAATTCAGTAGCGAGGCATTCAACAGTGCCGGTCAAATTTGGAGGCATATATCACCAAACGGCATCGCAAAGTATGAAAACTACGGAGTACGGAGTAGTTCGTTTCGTTTCTTTCCCTCTCATCAGTTGCTACGTTAGTTTCTCCATAGCTTTGATGTTGTCCAGCCTCTCGTCTTCTTCTTCAGCTTCCAGCCACCAACACGCAGTCTGCCAAAGCGCCACAAAACCACCATTCTCCTGTTACTTTTTCTCATGTCTCTCCGCAAAACCCACCAGAATACATTTGAAGACAATTCCGAGCATGCGAGCTGCATTTGTACATCTTGGAACCTGCTAGATATTCCTATCCCACGCAGTTGAGCGATGCGCGCGCCTGGTGTTGCAAACCTCTGCATGGCTCGAGCGTCCATCCATCACCACGAGCAACGCCTTATTAGCAACGGCTTCAGGTCCGGCGGCAATATGATTTGCTCAAAGTCTTGCGTCAGTCTAAATGCTACCAGATGCGGGAAAACGTAAGCATAAGCTTCTGCCGGCGAGGCGCCGATGCAGGTACGCCTCTTTCCGAGCGGGAGAGGCTGGAGATCCTTAGATTTGGTGGTGATCTGTCACCACCAAGCATTATAGCGCTCCCCTTTTAGGAGTGGGCTTGGTCTAGTTCGCTCAATTCAGCAAAGTGTTTACACACGAACTCTGCCCAAAAGCTTAGCTGCGCTTTTTCGATCTCTTCAAGATCCATCTAGCGCCAGAGGAGGCATCCAACCTCCCAAGCGCTTTCGCAGCGTCAGATCTTCCCCCCTGCCTTCGAATTCTCCGAAGATGGATTTGAGCACTGCTATAAGAGCAGGGGCAAGTTCCCCCTGTTCTTCTTCTCGGGGATTATCTTTCGCAATATCATTAATTGTATACTCTACTTCATCGTCATGGTATCCTTCCGGAGCTCTGCCATTCTGGCTACCCTCGCTGCGTCTCTCATTCACATCATTGCATCGGAATGTCATATGCAGATGAGCAACCCTTTCCCCATCCGCAGCGTCTTGGATCCCGAAACACAGGAATCCGACAAAGACTATAGCATGACTTCTCCACTGAATGCTGATGGCTCGAATTATCCTTGCAAAGGCTATCAAAACGACAGACCGATACGCACCACAGCAACCTATGTGGCTGGCAAGACATACTCGATGAGCCTTGCAGGGACTGTCACCCACGGTGGAGGATCCTGCCAGCTCTCACTCAGCTACGACAACGGTGCCACCTTCAAGGTCATCAAAAGCATGATTGGAGGATGCCCCGACCCAGCAGATACCGACTTGTCGTATGATTTCACCATCCCAAGTTTTGCACCCTCTGGACAGGCGCTTTTTGCTTGTAAGTGTATCTGCTTAGGCATGAAAAGCATCTGCTAATAACTATAGGGTCATGGAACAATCACATGGGCCGACGCGAGTTTTACATGAATTGCGCTCAGGTCAACATTGTCGGATCGTCGGCCGCTCGTCGATCCAATTCCAGGCGAACCGGCGAATTCACCAGCATGGACTCTCTGCCAAACATCTGGAAAGCCAACCTACAAGGTCTGAATGACTGCGTGATGCCAGAAGGGTTTGATGCTGTCTACCCGAATCCCGGCCCTGATGTCGAATACGGCAAGGGCTTTGATGTTGCGCTGAACCAGAATGCGACCGAGTCTGCCGGACAGAATTGCGATGCTGCGGAACCCTATGGACAGACATACAAAGAGATGGGAGATACTGGAGCCGGCAAGTCAGCTGGTGGGGCGACTGCGGATACTCCAGTTGCAACTGCGAGCCCAGACTCCGCACCAGCTTCATCCCCAGCACCAGGAGTGTTTGCGCCCGGTGCTTCAAGTCAAGCTCCTGAATCCACCGAGCCTGCTCCTACTCCGGCACCTGCCCCAGCTTCATCTCCAGCTCCAGGAGTGTTTGCGCCAGGTGCTTCAAGTCAAGCTCCCGAACCTACAGAGCCTGCTCCTATTCCGGCACCTGCACCGGTCACCTCGAGCACGCCTCTCGCACCGTCCTACACAGCGACATCAATGCTGACAGTCGTTCTGACAACGTCCGTTTCTCCTCCCATGTTCTCTCCGACGATCCCGGCCGTTTCAATTCCCGCTCCACCCTCCATGCCCTCCGCCGCACCTCCTGTGCCTCTTTCCACCGGTGCGCCCTCCTTCCCCGAGCCTCAGCCTGGCAGCCCTGCTCTCTCCTTCGCGTCCGCCGCAAACATTACATCCTATCTCCCCTGTATGGGTGGCACCATGCTTTGCACATCTCCATCTACTTTCGTGATCTGCGCAGAGGCGGGCACCGGCAATCCATATGACCCTGGCTGGAAGTACAACGCCGAGCAACTGGTCGCTGGGGGCATGACTTGCGTACCGCATGTGTCGCCTTTTGCGGGAAATGTTATTGCCACCACGTTCCAAGGAGGATTCAGAGGGCAAGGTGTGGTACCTGAGGGATGGTTTAGGAGTGACCGCTATATTTGATGAGAAAGAGAAAGTGGACGAAAAGTTCTTCTGATTTGGTACATGATTAAAGAGACGGCAAGCTGGACTTGTCCCTGGGGAAATAATACTAATGGCTAATGCTGACGATTGTATGATATGGCGGGAACATAGGAAGGCAAAACTGGTATTGGAAATGAGCAAAGGGCACATGGTTGTATATAGGCATAGGGCTGCATGGATGGAGGATTTGGATTCCATTTGATGATACCAATGGCTAGATTGAACCGGAATTTCATAGACATAGAGACAGATTGCGAATCGAGCTCGGAGAATTGAAGATTCTCAAATGTGCCCCTGTTCCATGATGCAGCAACGCAGACTTGATGGCTTTTCACGTGACCTTGTGAATCAACATAGTTCACGTGATGACGCGCCTCAGTGACGCGCTGACCCAAACCCCGACCTGCTCCTCGATCGCGCAGCCAACATTCAACCCAAAAAATACCATCAACATCACAAACACCATTGACTCATCGACACCCCCGATTTATTGATCAACGTCAACATCGTAAGCGCCAGAGATGGAGGCATCAAGGCGTACTCACTCACCACAATGCGTTGCTGACTGGAGGATTGGGCAGGCTGCGGGGCTCTGCAGCCTTGTGTGGCACAGCCATGACCAGCACAAAAGGCGATGGACCTCCCTCGTCCTCGTTCTCGCTTCCTCCAAGTCCACTTCAACACCCTCTGCTGTCTTCCGATCCCACGCTTCAAGTTCAGGCCGCTTTCTGCTCCAGTCGTCGACGGCGAGACTCCGCCGGATGAGAGCTCGACACCAATTTCGCCCTTCAATAACCACCCGTACTATCTCAACTGCCAGAGGCTAGGCCGCAGTCCGGAATCTCTTCTGGGGCTGGACAATCTGCCCGCCATGGCTGCACCACAGAATCAGGCCGCCCTCACTCCCTTGCGACTGTCGGATGAGCGTTGTCACGAGCAGGATCAGTCTCCCCTCTTTTCCGTCATCCCCGCTGAGGTTCGCAATGAGATCTTTGCATACGCGCTCGTCGACTTTGAAGACACCTCCAAGCAGTACGAGACTGGAACCTACTACACTCGTCCCAACTACACTGCACCGCGCAAGTCCGAGACGGCACTCCTCCGTACGTGTCAACGGATCTATCGCGAAGCATGGTTCCGGCCGTGGACCAGCGCAGAGCACGCTTTCTACCTCACCGCCGATGAACGCAGGCCCGCCAAAGTCACTGCTGTCGAGAGCATGCAGCCGACGCTGGACCTCATTCACTCCGTCCACGGCAAAGTTGAGATCGACAGCGTTCGCGTCTTCCCTCAGATGTATGCACTTGAGCCAGGCCATCGGCTGTCTTCGATTTTGGACATGAACAACTTCCACCCACGCATCATCACAATTACTGTGCGTCACGGAGACTGGTGGCACTGGGAGAATGACAAGGACCTCAGCATGAGAGCACAATGGGTCAACGAATGCCGCTTCCCTGATAGCGTCCGTGAGATCCGCATGGAGTTGGAAAGTCTGGAGAGGAAGAAGGGCCAAGTCGACTCCATCAGCTCGAAAATGGTCGACAGATGGCAATTCACGCGAAAGGATGGAAAGCGCATGTCGGCCAAGGGAAATACGACCAAAGTCGATCGCTGGAGCGGCAGTTCTACCTTCGACGGCAAGCGCTGGATCCGTGACGAGAGCGAGGAAAAGCCGGAACTGCTCGACTACTACGTCCTCACTGTGACGTTTCGCCCCACGAAGGAAGTTGTTGCAGATCCTGAGGAGGCCGAAGCTATATGGGCGGATCGTGACCCTGTTCAAAATCTCTCTGCCGCCTCTTCTCAGGACACTTCCAATGGCAGCAACTCTTACTTCAACGTTAGTCATGTGAAAGTGAACGAGTTGCAAGCTGCTAACGTTCTTCCGGGATCTTCTGCCTCGGTGGTGAGGGAGCTGTTGCAGCAATTCAGGCAGCATCGAATTGATCAAGCTGTGATTCGACGCAGGATGCAACGCGAGGCGAGGATTGCAAGTGGTGAAGCTGGGCGATCTTGAAAGTACGAAGCCGATTGATTGATCAATATTCTTGAAGCAGTTCGGTTCATCAGGTGATCGTCTCGATATTGTTTGGTTGATCAGTCAATTGTCTCGACAATGTTTGGTTGGCGATGTGGTTACTTCTATGTAGCCCACATGCCCGACTGACTGGTGCTTCATATAGAATCTGACTATGCCAACTGGATAGTATTCGGATTGGAAGTTTTGCGGCGGTTGGCTCCACTCCAATCCACTGCCTGACGGAAATTTTCTCTTAGCTACTCTTTCTCTATAGTCAACATTCTAGAAAGAAACTACTTCCAACATCTACAACTCATCATTCTGGCCATGTGCAGCATTTATTTTCACTTCATCCACATAATCAAGATTCTCTAACATTAGTGATTATGTCATTTACGTCTCTATCTGCACGCTACCATAGACGTTACTAACCTTTCAATATTTCATCAATGGACAAACCATCAAACTGAGGCAACTTGGCCCTGACTTCTTTTTCGATTATCGAAACAGCCATTTCCGTCGCGTTGACACTTAATAGCAAAGCGTTCAGTCCACCCGGTATCTGCGTAGCGATCTCCTGCAGTACCGGACACATGACCGCCAATTTATCTGGACTGGCGAGTTGCGGCACGGTCACATTGTCCTTTGCAAACTCCACCAGTGTGTCTGCTGCACAGAATCATGTAAGCACAGTAGCTCAGCAGGACAGCATTGACAAAGGGAAGGCACTTTTCTTACCAGAACCTGTATACCTCGGCCACCGATATGGCGCCTCATCAAACGTACTTCCAGGCCTCTTCGCAAAGTCCGCCCACGCCCTCCTCATAACCCTCCCGATCACGCTCTCCGGCGCCGTATCCACCTCTCCACTCGCATCCTCGCTCGTCCCAAACACCATTTGAATCTCCGCCCCATGCCACGCCCCACTTGAGGGATTCAACGTCAGCCTTAGATTAGGAAACTCCCCAAAATAGCGATAGTGCCATGCTGGCACTCCATGCGCGGTGCGAGCGGCGGCGGCATCGCCGGCGGGGCAGGTGAAGATGCCAAGGTTGTAAAGATCGTATTGGCGGTCCGTGAAGGTGATTGGGGCATAGAGGACACGGAAGAGACCGGCTTCGAAGGCGTTGGAGCCCGTGAAGTAAGGTTTGCGAATGAATTGGCCGGTCGATCGAAGGGAGAAGTATTCTGGGAAGACGGTGAGATTGTCGGCGGTAGGGGCAAAGTTACCAAGAGTTGCGGCTGTGGGGTCGGTGATTATTGTTGCATTCAGAAGGGCGCGGAAGGATATTTTGCGTAGGCACACTATGGAAGCGGCGAGAGCGGTTGTGGTGGTGGAGTTGGAGTTTCCGCAGCCGAGTGTGGCGGAGGTCGTCCACCAGGAAGCGGTGTTTTTAGCAGCTGGGGGATAGTTGAAGGATGTTACGGTCCCGCTTTGCGGTATAAAGCCTGCCACGATGGGGTCGTTTTTCCAAGCGTAGCTGTAATAGTCTATACCGGCGGCTCCTGCAGATTGGCTGAGATACTTGTGAGCGCTAATGACACCAACTGGGATGGGAATTCGAGAATGACTGACCCGAATAGAGTGATTCTGCTTGGGTCGCCGCCAAAGGATGCAATGTTGTCGCGAACCCCTATAGTGATCGTTAGGACTCGGCGAAACGATGAATAGTTCGAAAGTCAACGCTACGAACATTCAACTGCCAGCCGCTGGTCCAGAAGTCCAGCATTCTGCGGTATACCCGCTCCAGGCAAACCGGGAAAACCAAAGATGTTCAATCGGTAACTGTAATCTCAGTCAGTCAGTACGTCAAGTCTTTCTACCTAGAAATCTTTGACACGACTCACGCAGCACTAACAACAACGACATCCTCATAATAGGCGAGATACTGTCCGATGGAAGCGGGATTATTCGGCGAACCTCCCTGGAAGCCTCCGCCGTGGATCCAGACCAGCACGGCTTTCGCCTTTTCGCCGGTCTGCGGCTTCGTCCAGATGTTCAGGTGGAGACAGTCCTCGCTCTGGATATGATCGGAGGGGCTCAGCGCGGCCAGGAGTCTGTGGGAGGTATTTGACGCGAGCATGGCCAGGCCGGCTTCGGATATTGGGGATATGTTTGAGGGACAGTCGCTGAAGAGAAGTTGCGTAAGCTCCTAGGACTAATTCCAGGTTAAAGCCAGACTGCTTACGGTGACTGCATTAGTAAGTCAATTGGACGATAACATTCAGAGAGAGCATGGGTTTTTCTCTACTTACAAAATCTGTGGCATTGATCACCCTTCCTTTCCCTTGGAACAATTTAGGAGCAGCCCATCGGAGGTCTCCCACAGGCGGCTCTGCGAAGGGAATGCCTAGGTATTCGGAGACTTGCGTTCTGTTCTTCGCGGCATGTCCCACGATAATTCCGCTCGTGGTTCTCACTGGCTTACCGACAACATAGCCGTAGTCGCCTCCTGGGTATGTGTACTGACTCGACGCGAAGGAGATGATTGTGGACAAGAACAGGAGCAGCATTATCGATTTCGTGGTGACTGGGTACACGTTGTGGATTGTTTTACTGAGAAGAAGCTGAAGTGAAGGTGGAATTGAGCGCTCGATATATGATTGCGTAGCTAGACTGGAATGGAAGGGGGAAAAGGTAGAAAGGATGGCACACCCCGTTCGTTTACAGGGGAAGCTTGTCCGACAATAGTCCGGTAGGTCTCTGTACTCTATATTGCGGCTGTTGGATCTGACGGAGCAAGGTAGACTTGGAACAGTCGATGATTCCACGTTGGAACAGAAACTAGTACGTCAAGAGCAGTAGTTGAAAACTCGATACTCAGCTTCTGCCAAAGCTCTTGTACTTCTCCAAGGGAGATTGGCTGCCTTTGCCCGTAAAGGCGTCCATCGCAGCGTCCGAACTGCCGAGTATAAAAGCTTGAATGCGGGGAAGGACAGGGCAGAATAGCCCGACAAGGCAGATGAGGCTATGAGACTTCATGGTTGCACGCATCGTTGTACTTGCAGGCCACGGAGTAGGTGGCTACGCCGCACGGCGCTACTATTCTCGGGGTAAGGTGTACGAGCGGTTCTGAATCAACCGGTCCGTAAATTGGAGATCTGCACAAGGGTCTTGGTGGTCCCGTCTGTAGGTATGCCAGGGCTTAAGAAACCACGTGATATGAGGTTCAAGAAAACCGTGGAACATAACACTAAAAACTGGAAAGTATCTCAAGATTGGCAACTCTTCAGTTCTGCGGGGTCCAAAGCGATCGCTCAAAGTGTCCAAATCACTTTCCAGTGCTCTCTCCATTCTCAACCTCGCCTCCCAAGCCCCAAACCTCCGCGAATGGATCCCATTTCGAGTCCTCGTGCCTTTCATACTCGCCCATGACCCTCACAAACTCCGCCAACCCCTTCCCATACGCCTCCTCCGCGAAAGCATACACACAGTCCATGCCCGCACTTATCCCCGAGCTCGTCCATAAATTCCCATCCTGCACCCACCGCGCCTTCTCCACCCACTGCACCGCCGGGCCCTGTGACTTGACCCACGCCCACAGGCTCTTGTTGGAAGTGGCGCGGCGGTTGTCGAGGTGGCCGGTTTGCGCGAGCAGAGCGGAGCCGGTGCATACGGTGATGGTTTGCGGGACTTGGGGGAAGGTGGCCTTGAGGAACTCGAGTGCGGAGGCTGTGTTTTCCGGATAGAGCGTTCCGAGGCCACCGGGAATGAGCAGGACTTCAATGTTGGACGGTGGGGAGGCGAAGGTGTGGGTGGGTTGGAGGGTTTGCGAGAAGTTTGCGCCGGAGAGACTGGGAGGATGGTTAGCCGGCTGAGGGTTGTGTCATAATACGTCGGTGGTGGACTTACTTGTTGAAGGCAGAGGTCGAGATAGGATCGAGGGTGGGTCCTAAGATGTAGAGGTTTAACGGAATGAGCTGAGCTATCATGTTCAAAATGTCGAGTGGGCCAAAAACATCTGGATTCAAAGTCAGCAGTGTATGGGCAATCAACCTCAATTTCTGTCCAAGTACGTGTGTAGGACTTGTTCTCCTGTGCCTTGTACGTGTGCACCAATCTTCGCTACAGCCAGGAAATTGCCCAATCTAAGAAATCTTAAATCTGCCTTTATAACTTGTTGAAAAGGAATAGTCTTCAAGTTCCAAGCCGGCGCTGGTGGTAGAGTGGTCAAACGTCGCCCTCTCGCCAGTCAGGTCAAAGCTTGAAACCACAGGTTAAATTCTTGGACCGCCTTCCGACCTCCGACCCCCGACCCCCGACCCCCCGAGTTCGAATCCCGACGAGAGAAAGATGCCAACATGTTTGCACAATTATAACCGGTTGTAAAAAAAGTGGAAATTGGGGGAAAACCAAAACCAGATGCCAGAGTCTGTTCTGAGAGCTCCACCGAGGAGCATTCAGTTTTGCCATTTTGATTCATTTTCTTTTGTTTGGTGATGCTGAAGTTGCGGCGCAGGACTTTTAAGAGACATCAAACATACCAAGAGCTTGGAATCCGGGAAACAAGATCAGTGCGTAGTTTAGAGGGACTTTCTCGGATGTGAGAGGTAGATTCAACTCTTTTGCGAGTGCCGGGCTGAAGCCATGGGTTGCAACAAGCTGTTGCATACCAGCTGGAGAAACTCCAGTCTGTTGGAAGAGGGATTGGCGTTCTTGGGACATGGTGGCTTGTGGCTCTTTTTCAGAGATTTCAAGACTTGAAAAGAAGAGATTTGTTGGAAGAAAAGGTGGAAAATGGATGCGATGCGCACTTATCAAAGCAGTGATGGACAAGAAGATCAATTGGAAAGGTCATCAAGGAGACTTTTTATCTTGGTACATATCTGCTCAAAAGGACTCAGTTGTGCTCTTCGCTGAGATGATAGTTTGGCCGGACTTACCTCAGCATACCCCCTGACATGTAACCAGCGGAGTGATTCACGCCCGGCTCCGGCTTGGTAGAACAGAACCCTGACTTCGCCGAAGTCGCACGTTCCAGCGATGTGATACCGAACGCAAGAAAATGCGGCCTCTTGCCGGTCTCTAGCTTCGGAATGCAACTCTCCATATCCGCCCCAAAAACAATGAGGATTTCGTAACATTGTTGTTCGGGATGGGAGATGGACAGGGGCCGGTACCGATCACGTGCTCAAAGTCACGTGGCCGCAACCCCAAGCCCTGATCAACTGGTTTGCTGAAATGGGCGATCCTTCGATCTTGAAGAGAGCCAGTTACGATAGTTTGTATGGGGACAGTAAACAAAAGCTTGGACTGTGTGCATCTTCTGTCGCCCTCATTCCTGACGTCGAAAATCTTCCGTCGACAAGCAGCTGCTGGACAATTCAGACTCTTCGAGGAAACCTGCAAGAAAAACTTCAGCCAATGATCGATTCTTCAACTCTTTACTTGATATTCGGGAGGTATTGCTCCACTAAGTCCTTTCATCCCCTAATTTTACTGGTCTTGTCATCTGGAATGAGGATGACCAAATTGTCATCCGTGTCAGGCCAGCTTTGATGTCTTCAAATGGATGTAGCCCTGCGGTGTCAAGAGCTGAACTTGCTTTCCCCGGAAGTTCCTTCTGTCAATCGATTCCGAAATGTAGGGAAAAACTCACAGCAAAATCAATTCCGTAGCTTGATGGCTTAAACACCGAGTCACTTTCACCCAGAGGTTTGGAACACTCAAGGGCTTGTGCTGAAAAGAAACTTGAAGTACAAAAGCCACATCGGGTGGGGGCATCATTTGCAGAAAAAAGAAGCCTGAGCGTATCGAAGATTGAGAGATTCTAAAGTTCTGCCGCGAAATCACTATTTTGATGCGTCCAGAGGAAAAGTAACGAATTAGACGCTGCGATCTAGCACTCGACAAGCCGTCCGAGTGATTCAGCTACAGTCCAGTTGAACTAAAATTAGCCTTGTGACGAGATCTAAGAGCATGTCGTGAACGTGGAAAGTATCAAATGATCTCCAAACCGCAAACAAAGAATAGCTCTGAACTTGAAAGACAAGAAGTTTTGGATGATCAGTGTCAGCAAACATGTCTGGCCGTCATGTTTGTTGTAGTAGCTTCAAAGAATATACACGAGACAGGCAAACCAACAAATGCAAGAATCTGAGAGGCGCAGCGAAGGAGGCCAAACTGAAACCGAATCATAAAAGAAAATGTTGGTAAAAACACGGACTTACAACTTCTTTGAGACTGTCGGCGAAGATTTTCTCCTGAGGTTAAATTCGCTGTACAGCCTCTCAGTTGATAATTATCTATCAAGTCCTCAACTTCATCCGCGGCTTCATCCGCAACCTCACTACACCCCAATATTTTTCTCTCCCCACCGGTAAACACCTTCTTCCCACGCACCCTCGTGCACTCCGCATCCATTTGCGGCGATTCCTTCATCCTCCTCTCCAACACAACCGAAACTTAAATTTCAAACATGGCTACGCATCGCATCCTCGAACTTCCGCTGCGCTCCCCGAGGCTCAGTACCGCGCCGCCAGGGCCACCGTCACCGCCAGACATGGAGAGCCTCTCACTTGACGACGACCCCGCCCGCCCACGATTCCAGTACTTCGTGACGCCGCCTTCACCAGTACACGGAGAACAGGACCGTTCCCAGATGCGCAGTATGGTTTCGACGGCGCCAGTCCCACGCTCTTCACGCTGCAGCCAAGTCGAGGCGGACAAATCACAGATGCCCAAGTCCATCTCACCGGCGACGATTGCACGCCCTTCAACCCCTAGCCGAGTCGTGGTGGGCCACTCACAGTTCCGCGATCTGGTCTCAACAGCACCGATTCCACGCTCTCCACGCTCTTCACATCCTGGCCAAGTTGTGGTCGAGAACTCACAGATGGGGGAGCTGGTATCAACAGCACCAATTCCACGCTCTCCACGTTCTTCACTTCCTAACCAAATTGAGGTCGATCACTCCCAAATGCGCAACCTGGTCTCAACGGTCCCAATCCCACGCTCTCCACGCTCTCCACGCCACGAGCAAGCTGAGGGTTCAAGCTCGTGGTTCTCACTCCGGGATGAAGAGTCAAGGCCCGGCACACCACAGCAAGCTAGCTCAATCATGTCGTCGGAGCATGCGCAGCGTGAGCATCCCGAACTCTCCACTACAGCTCCTGAGACTAAACTTTGCAAGCACTCGCTGACCTCGGGAGGGTACTACAACATGACGCGCAATTCCGCAGAGTCGGAGAAGAAGAGCTTCGCGGAGCTCCACACGATGGGCCTAGTCGAATTCGATGGCTGCAAAGGGTGCGCAGAGCTGGAGGAGCTGTTCAACAAGAAGTGAAGGAGAAGCTGGTCTCGCTGAAGACTCGGAATCGGGATTCTTCAGTACGTTTTCTACGATGTTCGAGCAAGGCGTGTGAATGCGGACTGAGGAAGCGCGTTCTTGAGATGAGTTTTGTCAGCTACTGACGGGAATGTACACTCCAGGAGACATATACGGAGGCGGATACGTTACCGTTATCGGCTGAAGAGCGCTGACTTTCCAGTACTATGCTTCCGCGCGCGTACTTCTGAGTTACTATGAGGCTATCAAGGGAAACGCGAATGAAATATAGCGAATGTTGTGAATTGTCGATGTCTTTGAACTTCCAGATGATGTTAGTGATCAAGCCCAGTGATTGGCTCAGCCTCGGCACTTCCGCCGCTGCATTCCACCCACCACCGCCGGCGCGTCACTCGTGGAGCACCCACACACCTAATCCAGCATTAACTTTCCAGTATCATGCCCATGCCCCAATATGTCTACCGATGACACTGCTTCCCCACCGCTTGCCGCCCTCTTCCTCATCAACTTCGACTTGAAGGTAGGGTCTGTCACTCCACCCTGCCCTAGGCGCACACGACACCAGAAAGCTGACGAGCAATGCAGGTACACCATCGCGTGGAAGAAAGCTGTAGAAAATGGTGAGCAAGCCGCGAGGTACATTGGCCGGTATTTGGATCTGACTTTAAATAGTCGAATTGGACGGCGTTGTCGAGTTCAAGAGTCTCCCCAGCGGATCACACACAGTGAAAGATGATCTCATGTACGCCATCCCCCTCGCCTCCACTTCGCAACACCCATCGACTGACAATTTGCAGATATTTTGTCCACGAGCAATATGCCGGCCTCAGCGCCTTCGTCAACCAACCCTCTGATGAGACCCATCGGAATGCCCAATTCGTTGCTGTCGGAATACTGGTGCCGCTGAGCTATGGTAGGCTTGGGAGGAGCTGGTTACACGCCCAAAAGTTGCAGCAACTGGCGCGGTACGTAACAATAAGTCATTAAGAAGAACAGACATTGATACCTTACAGAAAAATGGTTGCGAATGGCGAGGAAAGACAACCTCTGGAGCAATTCTGGGAAGAGCAACAAATGCAGCCACAGATGAAGCCGGAAGCGTCGGAATCTCCCCCAGCGACCTCTCCTAATCGCCCATCACCGCAGGTCCTTGGACAGAGCGATACGAGCGGACGTAGCAAACCGAGGGCACTATCCACAAGTACAGCTGTCAATCCCACCGAGCAATCACTTTCTCCATACCACCCGGCGCTGTCCCTCCTACGCTATATCGATATCTTTGGGCCTCTTATCTTTCCTCTTCACAGAGCAGCATTGCTAAGAAAAAGGATACTCTTCGTTGCTCCACCACCTGTCCGACAAGCCTGCGAATTTGGTTAGTCAAACGGTGGAACAAACGGATTTAGAGTTACTGACCGTGGCAGTTTATGACCTTTCAATTCTTACCCCGATACCCACTTCCACCGCATTACTTCTACCTCAAACTGCAGAACCCTTGTCTCGCCTCCGTCCTTTCTTCAATCTCGGCATCCACGACATCCCACTCCTGCAGCGCGAAGCCCAGCAACCACCTACGGAAGACGATTCAGGAGCCGGCATCCGCGGCTGGGTAGCATGCACTACCGATGAGATTCTCACCATGAAAACCAATCTCTACGACCTCATCGTGGAAATCCCAAGCGTGCTTGATCCAAGCTCTCAAAACAGAGCTTTTGCGCTACAGAATCGGCGTTGGCCAACGCTCAAAACTGCCAAAGGCGGCAAGCTGAAAGCTACGCAGCGTGATCTTCGGCGCTTCAAGGCCCTCCGGCAAGCCCTTGCACCTGCCCTGCGCCCACAGCAAAAGTCTTCCACAGCGTACAGCGATGAGCCTGTGGTGGAAGATGAACAATCCTCCCTGCTGCCTCATTCCAAACCTTCCAGAGACTCTAGCAGTGAAGCAGAAGCCACAGCAGAGGAATCCCAAACAGTGGAAGCCACCTCGTGGTCTGCACTCGCGTACTCGAGTTTCATGTGGTGGGCCTCGGCTGGCGAACGCGATGAGGCGCTCGATCATGAGGAACACCAGGACAGCGAGCTGCTAGGTGACCTCGTCGATATCGCCGCAGATGCTGCAGGTGGGTGGTACAAGGACGAGCCAGAAGACGACGACGGCCCCTCGAAGACCGACGATCAGGACGTCCAAACGAATGCTGAAATTCTGACCGCGTTGATTGCGTTTTTTCACAGGTACACCGCGCAACTCTTTGCGGCAACTGTGGACGCTTTCGAGGCGGAAGATGGCAGTGACAGTGAGCGGTCCGAGACTGCGGAAGGAGAGGTTGTGTTGGACAGTGAAGACCTTCGACGGATGGGTCTTGATGCCTGGAGCGAGTCTGATGCGCTGTTTGCGAAGGAACTGGCGAGGAGGTGGTGGGGGCGCGATGTCAGTGTCAGGAGGGCTGGCGTCGAGGCTTGTGGGGTAAGGCTATGCTGATCCATGAGGAGTCGCAACTTTCTTGGATTAAGTTAATCTGGATTGATCACAAGTGATTCATGGTCTCACGAGAAATGTTTGAGTAGTTGAGTAAATATGGTATCTTCACGTTGCTCACGACGAATAACTTCCGAAGCAACTTGTTCGAATCCTGAATTCAAAGTGGATCGACCAAAGTCCTGCGATCTAGGATTGATTTTGCTCCCATCCTCCGCCCAGACTATTCCGCTGAGTTCCAAAGCCCGCTGAAAAAAGGACGAAGGACCTACTGAAAGATGCACGTGAATTACCTAAGATATTTGAGCAGTGTGACCAGCCCACCCCGATTGATTCGCCAGTGCGGAGTCTATAGAGGTTAAAGGTTGAAATAAAGTACGTTTACCTGTAACCACACCATACCAGCCACCAAGGTCACTCCAGCTCCTTGCAACATGCCGGTGGAATGCTTAAAGTGACGGAGTGGACCGTGGAATAACCGCCTAGGGAAATCTTCATCTCCCTGATAGGGGAAGGGGAAGGAATGACGCAGCACGTGACTCGCGCTCGTTTATGACATGAGCTTTTAATAAGTCTTACGTACCTAGGGACGTTCAAGTGTATGTACCTAATGACTGGACATTTATGTACGTTCCTTCTGCTACAAGAGGGATTGAATAACGCTCAACAAGTCGAAGCGGGCTCTAGCACTTATGAACAAGCCAATACCCCAAAACAAGTACAAAGGCAGCAAACGCCAGATAAGGTTCTGTTCGTGACTCTCATGACTCGTTACGCCAGAACGCTATAACGCTCAAAGGGCCCTCCGCGCTCTTTCCATAACTATTTGATCGCACATCCACATCTCCATCTCCATCTCCATCTCCATCAAACATCTTCCCTCTAAAGCTCCTTCTTCCAGAAATGCTCAGGGGCATGGCTGGTCTCGAAGTCGACGTGTACGTACGCCCTCTCGACATTCGGCAGCGACTCGAGCTTTGTCTGCAGCTCCTCCGCCACATCGTGGGTCGCTCGCAGGGTCTCGCCTGGGTCCATGACGATGTCGACTTCGACGATGAGGCGAGGACCACTGTGGTAGGCGCGGACGGTGTCGAGAGATTGGATGTGGGGAGAGTGTGTCATTGCTTGGATTTGGTCAGTATGATAGGCCAACTAAAAGATGTCGACGTAATTTGAAGAAAAAGGGGAGAAAAGAAGTACGAACAGATATAGGTGATAAGCTGCAGCATGTGTGTATCCGCCGTGACACCAATCAGCAACTGGAACTCGCTCCACGCCGTCCTGAGCCACAAGAAGATGATGACACATGACAGGACCACAGCACCCATGGGATCGATCCACCACCTCAATTTGCTACCGAGAACCGACGTCAGGATACCAAAACCATTGATGATCAAATCGTTCCTGTGGTCCTCCCACAGAATCCGGATCTGGCTGTACGTATTCCGCAAGCTCCAGCAGTAGAAGAACAAGACGAGCTTAGTGGTGAAGGCTACGGCGACGGCAATTACAGCGGGAAGATGGAAGTCGTTGGTTAGGGTCGCGGAGCCAGCTACCAGATCGCGGATCGACATGACGATGATGATGGCCGAGACGGCGCACATGAGGAAGCAGAAGACGATGTTGCCCGCAGTCTCAATGCGTGCTTTCCCCGAGGGGAACTTCCGCGGGTCGACACGGTTGACGGCACGGTTACACAGCATCAGGGTGACGTTCGAGAGAGGGTCGAAGAGGGCGTCGGCCATGGTGGTGAAGAGGGAGAGAGACCCTGAGGACGCGGCGCCGTAGAGTTGGAGACCCGCCAGGACGACATTGGCAGCGAAAGAGCCATTGACGGCGATTTTGTACTTCAACTGGTCGTCTCCCTGCTGTTCTTTCGCCTCGCGCCGGTGGTCGTCCACGGGCTTCAGCAACCGCTCGATGTTCTCGTTCTGCTCCTCGTAGAAGGTTTGCAGCTTGCGGGCCTGCCAGGCATCCTTGCCTTTGTAGAGTGGAGCCGTGATGCCATTGTCTGCCCGCTTCCGCGACGAGTTCGCTCTGATCCTCTCGATCTCGTCGGCGCTCTTCAGGCTTTCTGCCAGCTTGTAGGGGTCGTTCTCTCGAGTGTATGCGGGAAGCGACTGGCGCTCGACGTCGGCGGGGCCTGCTTCGGACGAGAGCTCGGGGACGTGGTGGCGCGCGATGGGATCGTGGTCCTCGTCGGTCGGAGTCGTAGGCTCGACTCCGGTGCTGGTGGCAGCATGCTTGCTGGGCGAAGTGTAAACGTCGGGCGTCCCCGGGATAGGAATGCTCTCTGGACGAGGAGAGTGACTGCGGGACTCGCTTCGGTTGCCGTAATCGTAAGGGTAGTGGTGGAATGGGCTTGGCCTTAAGGAAATGGCATGTCTCAGATCCTGTTCGGAACCCATATTGCTTGCTGATAAGTTGACCTGTGCTTATACCCGACGGTAGGTATATAAGCTGCCGCTGTGCCTGCGAGACGTTCCTGACGGGGAGGGGGGAGAGTTCTTGAGCCTTTTCACCTCCAGCAAAGCCCGTTCGCCAAGCACGGCATGAACAACCCCGCCTGTTCCTGACTCTCCACGCTCGCTAGACCTCTTGTTTACTGCCGTTGAGCCGGGTGCTTCCAGGGCTTGTGAGGGATTGTCCAATGTGCAGACCGCCAGTTTGATGGTAGAGGGGGCAGTGCAATTGGAAACGGTGTACTTTGCAGTCTTTCTTTCAACTACCACCTGCACGACAACGGGCACACGGGTTCGGATGATTCAGGGAAATGCCGCTCAACAAGGAACAAAATCCACTTCTTCTCCAAAAGAAAGAAAGAAAGACACTGCGGAGCTCTCGGAGACCCTAAGTTCAGTGGAGTAGGTGGGCCGTGGGAGTCTGGTCTAGTATGTCCAGGCAACACATCTCCCTGTCTCTAGAAAGTTGTATCACCAGAGTCGCATCATCCGAATAGAAAGAAGCATCTCCACGTCTCGACACGACATGACGATATCAGAGCAAGACAGAATGCAGGGTCTTTGTTGGTAATTCATTCCACGCCCCAAAACAGTACCAGGGCGTGCAGGGGTGTATACTCCGAAATCACAACCTTTGAGTTTCAAGACAATCATCTCCCAAACTCCGCATACTCAATCACCGAAAACTGCCTTAACATGCTCATGCAATCTCTCGCAAAGTCTCTTTCTATCTTTCCACTCTCTCACCTCCTTCGCATGTGCACACCCAACCTCAACAACTTCTTTCCACACTCTCCTTTCCAGATCCTCGCCGAACATCTTCTCGGCCTCTTCTTTACTGTTCCACAGTCTG
This sequence comes from Aulographum hederae CBS 113979, assembly GCA_010015705.1. Classification (NCBI taxonomy): domain Eukaryota; kingdom Fungi; phylum Ascomycota; class Dothideomycetes; order Aulographales; family Aulographaceae; genus Aulographum; species Aulographum hederae. Next base: position 122,863 of record ML977155.1, read on the forward strand.
AGATGCTTCGCCGTATGTGTATCCTGTAAATCGCCCTCGTCAACCAGATGCCCCGCGTTCATCTTTGGGGTATTCGCATGCAAGAAAGCAGGCATAGGTGCCGAATCCTTGCCCTCCCCTCGCGATGGGGGGTTGGGATGATGTTGGATCATGCCACTTCCCTTGACTTCTCTGCCATCCATACGGCCCACAGTTGCGACTGGTGTCCGCACACGGTGATATGGCAGTCCAAGGACTATAGCGGCAGTTTCGAATGTGTTCTTGTCCCCCTGTCCCAGCGCCCCCTGGCTCAGCAAGGGGTAGTACCAGTCTGGACCGTAGATGTTGTAGTATGCGGCCAGAAGAAGTGTCTTCAGGTGTCTGCTCTTATCCACAAGTAGCTGCCCTGCCTCGCTCGACGTGGCGGGTAGGTCTGAGGGGAAGGTCATGTTGGCGATGGAGTAGAATATCGGGCTTTCGGTAGCGGTCCAGAAGTCAGGCCAGCCGATGAATCCTGTCGAAGTATAGGCTTCGGTGCTGAAGAGAACGGCCGGATCGAGAAGAGGTATGCTGTCGCTGTCGAGAAAGAGTGTGTGGGTGAAGGAGGAGAAGAGGATCGCGAGCGATTTGAGTTGGTAGTGCTCCACTTTGAATTTCGTAGCGGTCGAATTGGACGCCTGCAAGAAGTCTGCAAGGATCTTGCACTTTGCGTTCAGAGAGGGGAGAACTTTCTCGCAAAGTGCCGCTTCGTATTCTGAAGAATCTGCGAGGAAAGCTTCAACTGGGAGCGAGCTGCCAGTAGAACGCAGCATATGGAGACCAGCCAAGAAAGGTCCAAAATACTCGCCGCCAGCTACTGTCACCACTCCAGTGCCGCTGAAATGGCTCTCAGCATCTTCAAGGTGGTCGTAGGCGTCGAGCACGGTTCTCAGCTTCGCATGTGCTGCTCGGAGGGAGGCTTCGTCCTCGTCGCTTATAGAGACAAGATTTTGGTGAATCTCCCGAGGACCGTCATTCACTGGCTTGATGATGTTTGCACTGTACACCAGATTGACTGGGTCAACCTGGGGCGCTGAGTCCTGTATTGTTGTCGCCCATGGAGACCAGAAGCGACGTATGGAAAGGACATGAGGATCGATGGGAGACGACCGAAGGTGCGGAAACTGGGGGATCAAGCCATGCTCGGACGAGAAAGCACTCAGACGGTCGGCGCCGATTAGTCGAGGATTGGTATACCAGAGGACGGTCAAGGTGAGCAGAACCACTACGAGGATAAGCTGCCTCCGAAGGGTGACGCGCATGGCTAGGTGGACGCTCTCAGAATCATTGTTTCGCGAGGAGTTGAAGTACCTCGAGCAACCTCCTGAGTTACTCTGCACTTCCGCATGCCAATGCGGCGCGGGGAGTGGCGCTGTCAGCCGCAAGACGGTCAGTTGTAATTGGGCGCGTATCGTGGGGTTGAAGTTGATGTTCGAGTGTGCACGGACCAGCCGTGTCTGTGCAGTTGCTGTTGGACAAGAAGATATTGAATGAGAGATAGGAACGATTCCTTAGACGAGGATGGTGGTAAGTTTGACTTGGGGACTGGGCTGGAGTTTGAGGGAGAGGGACGTCTTTTGCAGAAATTCGAGGAGTTCCAGCGAAGATTCCAAATTCTAGGTCGAATAGCCACCATAAAAAGGAAAGCGCTTGGACAAGCAAGGGGGCTTCAAACACAGCAAGCTTTCAAACAACCAATTGGCATCACAGTGGGTGCTAGATTCCATCGGATAGCAGGTTAATGAGGACGATTAAGATCTCGACCCCTCCCACTATAATATACTCAGCCATCCTTTAAAAGTTAAGAAGAGGAGGTGCTTTCCTGAATGGCGGAGATTTCTTTGTTAAATACATGAGATGACTGGAGTGTCTGGAGAATTGCTGCACCCTGTGGTATTTCTAGACACAGATGCCAGACACGCAGCTTGAGAGAGATTGCCAGCCCATGATGGTTGATCTAAGATCAGAGCCTCAATATTAGAATTACAATTCTGTATGTCGAAAATAGTCCCTTGTTTTGGCGGGTCTTCGCTCCTCCCCATGAATTTAACACCCCCTTTTCTACTGTTTTTCGTTCTGCAACTGTCTATTGACCCTTCTTTGACAAAGTATTCCTTTTCAAAGTCTTCTCCACTCTATCCAAAGCATTCAGCGAAGTTGTTATGTGCGACACTGCACTCCATATCAGGTAGAAGGGAATGACAATCCAGAATGCATTCATCAGAACATAGTAACCCCAGAAATAGAATGCCTCCGGACGAGAGTAGCTGATATCCAGGATGTAGTGGTCGAACATGCTGGTCCCATAATACAGGACGTCCCCGTACAGCTGCCCCAGGCTGACAATGATCTGCAGAGGATAGCGAAGGACGTGCTGGGTGGTGATGGTCCAGGCGACAACGAATGAAAGGGGACCCCAACAGAAGGCAGTGATTGTCTCCATGCAGAGAACGAAACTATTGTTGGTCATATATCTTGAGTCTGAGAGGCTGTATTCCTTCCAAAGTTGGCCGAAAAGATCTTGAAGGCCGCCCATCCGTTTGAAATTGTATGCATAGTAGCCTGGGTACAACCAGTCAGTCGACATCCGAGGAGACAGCATTGGGAAACTCACCCTCGAAGAAAAGATGGATACAACCAGCTAAGAGGTAATCAGCTACAAATCCATGCCCTTGCTCCGCGATATCCACTCACACAGGACGAACCACATGATTGTGAGTAAGTCTCCAGATAGGGGTATTCCTGGACGAAGAATTTTCACCGAAATGAAAGTAGCTCCAAAGATGGCGGTACATCCAGTCGCAAACAGACTCAAGAGGATAGGCACAGTCCATTCGTTCGCGAGATAACCAACGATTTCGACGTTGAGCGGATAATAGGGATGAAGGGATTCAGAAATGGCAGAGTAGTTGCCCAGGGCAGCTTGGACAGGCGGACCCATTGCGCAGAGAAGGGATTATTGATATTGGGAAACAAACAACAAGAAACCTTCTCTGCGAAGACCCTCTATGAATTGGTCCTCGGAAGGAAAAGTTCTTTACGGTTGCAAGAGTAAGGAGGCGCGCTTTGATGACATGGGATCGGTGGCTGGTGGACGAAGGAGAAATTCGTCTAGCCAATGAGAAGGGAGGGTTTTGCCAAGATAAGTCTTACAACAGGCACAGACCGGCAAGGAGGTACGGAGTATTGTACCGTAGAGCTACTCCGTATTCTCCTTTCCTCTGCAGCAATTCTTCGGACACTCTAACGATCAGTTCAACAAGGGAAAGCGCCGTCATTCAGGAAAACACGTATATCCTAGAGGCCTCCGGGAGGTATTCGAGAGACTCTCCTCTCTTTCATCTGAAATAAATGGCTAGATGCACGCGGCTCTTAGGTACTCGTGTTGTTGATCTGCCGGTGCTGTCTGATGAATATAGGCACTATCGCCGACTATGCCTCCCGTCCCTCACAGCCCCTTCTTACCTTTAAAGGGTCTTGTTTGCATTCAGTAGCGCCTTCAGCTCTCCTTCAGTGCCCTTGCACGGATTTCATCTCACTCCTTAGCACGCTGACAGCACTCACAAGAAACACGCATACGGACGCCTGCGCGGCCTCCAACAAGACAGACTGCGCCATCACGCTCCGTTTGTTCCTCTGGAACTCCGACTCACGACGCACGACTCTCTATTTCCAGTTCACGGTTCGATGACAATGTCCAAATAGGTCAAGGATTATTATGATCTGTCAGCGACAGCGGCTTCACGAGCGAAGCAAGGCCGAACCAGGAACATGGATATCCGTAACTACCTTAGCCCAGCCTGCACGTTGACGTCTACGGTCCTCGCGTTCGCGAACACCGCATCGACGTCCGACATGTCCTCGAAAAATAGGTCCCTCTTCGCTCAAACAGGCGTATGGTCCTCTCAAGTACGGAGTACTCCGTACAATTTCAACAAACCCCCTAAACGCCGCACTCGTCAGACGGCGTTAAGACTTTGTTTGGCTCCATTGCCATCACTACGGAGAGCACACGTCCAGCTTTTGCTTCCATTCCTCGCCTCTTAGATCTGCTTGTAAACCACGCTGGCCGAGTTGCCAACTACCAACTCCCATTACCAACCGTCAATCGTTTCTCTTCTCCGAGTCAATTCCGTGGGTTATCTACCATTCACGCTACCAGTCGATATCACTCTCTAGCGGACTTCTCCATTGAGCACTCCGCAGTCATTCTCTTTTTGTCTGTTGGTCTTCAATCAGCCTAGATGCATCAAGTCCGCCGAAGAAAATGGACCGCAACTTTTCGCGCGAATCAGAGACCCCGGTCTAGCAGTCTACCCTACTAAAGTAATACTTGGCACAAAGACTTCCTCCAGGTTCCCGCCGTTCGGCCGCTAGCGGACATACAGACCATGAAAGTGACACATTGACAGATTACTCATGGACCATTTGGCTTGCAACCACAACATCACATTGCTGTCTCGAGATATTATGTCATCACCCAGAATCTTGTTTACTTGCTCTAGAAGGTGGTAGAACAGATTGTCTCATGGGCTTTCTGTATCATACCCACCAAAGTGGAAATGCCTCTCCCGTCTCATACACGTTGTTTCGAAGCCAATATTACTTCCTGAAGCTGACTAACTGTTCTGAGATGCCCCTTTGTCAAAACGCTGCTTCGGTAATCTACAATGGATGTGTGCACATGCATTCGCCGTCTCAGTCAGCCAAGTTGCGCGATGCTCGGGGCTTGGTGGAGGCGAATATCTATATCCTGACTTCCTCCCTTGCTATCATATTCTGCATATGGCATCAGCAGCACCTCTTCTAGGAGCATGGTCTCGTTGATAGACACTGCTCTTGCTACATACAGCTTGCCTCTCATCAAAAACGCAGGACATAAGAGATGTCCATTCTAGTATGATGCATATTTATCTTCGAGCTTCCCGTTCATACTAAAGAAGTTTTTGCTCTCTGACAGTGGATTTCAACCCCTTGTATCTGAATATTCACATCCATCGTGCCCAGTGTCTTGCGTAGAACTGTTTTCTTCAACTTTCTCAATTCTGAGCCTCTCTGGAAAGCCCTCCCCATCCCACTCAGCTATTAAGGATCACTTCAGTCAGCTGCAGTCATCTGCATTCCTCTACCTCGAAGAGCCACAAGTCAACGATGAGCGCACCTCGACGAACCCGCGGCGGCAAGAAAAGCGGCGGAAGCGGCAGCAGCGGCAGCAGCGGCAGCGGACGAGGAAGACAACAAGCGGCATCCTCCTCAGGCACTACCGGCGTATCCAGCCAGGCCGCAGAGCAAGAATACCAAGCGCAGCTAGCGGCATACGAACAGTACCAGCAGTACCAGCACTATCAGCAACAGTACCAACAACAAACCGGCTACGAAGATCCATACCAAGGACAGCAGCAGCAGCAGTCCACCTACCAGCAGCAGTATAAGAAGCAGCAGCAACAAGCCCAACAGACGCAGCCACAACAACAACCTCAGTATACGCTCCCCTACGCTCCATTCCCGTTCCCACTCCCAGCCCAGCAGCGCGCCCGCACGGCAAGAGGAGGAGCATCTCGATCGGGAGCGGGCGCAAGGAGCCGTGCCAGCAGTGCCAGCTACGATGTTGGAAGTTCGAGCGGCCGAGGAGGGAGCAGCAGTGGTGGAGGAGCAGAGTCGAGCGCGGCGGGAGCTGAACAAGCAGGCGAGGAGGAGGAAGGCGAAGGGGGCGGGTGGTAAGAGATGGGAGTCTGTTTGGTAAAGGCGGACTGGAAGTGGAAAGAATTGAAAGGAAGAAGTCATGAGGATGCTGTGTATTGCTGTCGTTGGCTTTGCTCGCCAGTCTTGTCTCTTTTTCTTATAAATCCTGGAGTATCTCCCCTTTCTGGCACTGTTGTAAAAGTGGATGTTTTCTTCTTCCCGAGGTCCTCTCTTAAAGTTTCCATCCCTGTTGTTAACATTTTCCTACTTTGGTATCCGCCCCCTTATTCCAAGCATTATTCATTATCCTCTGAGCGTTCCTATCCTATCACATCACATCACACACACCCTGCCCCGTTCTCTGCTTCTGTGATCAGCGTTTCCGTTGGACGAGCGGCTGCGCTGTTCTTCTCTCTTGCGCTGATTTTGGGAGGTTGGTTGGCTACATCATTTCGACCATTCTGCGTGTAAATAGACTTCCTAGTCCGTCTTGCATAGAGCGTTCTGCATTTTCCTGCATTTCGAGGAGGGGACAAGATACCCTTTTGGGACGTTTGCGCGTTTAGATTCAGGTTCATAGCAGCATTGTAGTACGTCTTTGACTTTTCTCTCACTTCTCTTTCATCATCATACACTATATTGTACTACTAGTTCCAACTGGTCTTTCATTACTCTGTGTACATACTAGCATAGACAATCGTACACTCACTACAATACATGGCCCGCAAGGACATGGAAGGTGGCCGTGACCTACAATAACATGGAAGGTGTACTGACCTCCAACAACCCTTTGTAGTCTTTCTATGCACGTGGTCCACCATTCAAATAAATTCAACCGAATCAAAGCCCGACACAAGGACGGATCAAGGAACCCATGGAGACCACATGTTTAAACAGGCACCTGTTCCAGGAGGCAGAAGCTTCGATCAGTGACACGGAATACACAGAATACACATTTACGAATTTGAGAATCGGATCTAATGTACCGACATGATGCCCGCACGCCTGCTACCAACGACCAAAAAGTCTCCAAGTTCGAGACGGAGCAGAAAGAAAAAGGGGATAATGGAACTGACTGACTGATGCCTATCTACACAGCGCTATAACCGCCCCTACTGCCGCCGCCTTGAACAGTGCTCACAACCCTTCTCCCCAAATCCTTCATGATGTAGGGGATGTCACGGATTGTGTCACCGTGGGGGATGAGATCCCAGCCGCGGGCACCGTAGCGGTTGTAGTTTAGCCAGGAACCGAAAATTAGGTAAGCCGAGACGGCGAGGAATAGGCTGTGTAATGCAAAGTTGAGTCAGCGAGCGCGCTTTGAGTTGTGTGGGTTGAGTTAGAGGTCGAAGAGGGGTGGGTAGAGTATGGACAGCAGAAAATCCGCCCACAGCCCTGGGACATCGTAATAATAGAGGAATACTGACATGATGATGAACCAGGTAAAGAACCCCCAGTGCGAGTTGTTATTCCCTGGATCGTTGCCCTCGTCGGGTTTGGAGCTTTGGCCCTCACAAGCGTGCTTGGTGCGCCATTCCAGCCGCAAGACTTTCATGTTATCCCCCTCTTCCTTGTAGCTGATGAACTTCAAGCTCTTGGTCTGCGGTTCGGGTTCGCCGCCCTCTTCCTGCCTTTTCGCTTTCTCCTCTTCGTTGCTGTCGCCGTCCTCGTGCTTGCGGTCATCCTGTTCGTCGCCTTCGAGGCCCGTCCGGTCGGGATCGCAAAGGAATTCTATGCTCGCTTTCTGTTGGACACCAGCCGTACCCTGGAGTGGCCACTTCCCGCCGTGCATGACAATCCGGACACCCTCTTTCTCCGAGTCGGCGTTCGAATTTGAGCCTTTCAGGCGGGTGCGTTCAACGTCTTGGTGGCGGCCATGATGAGGATAGTTACCGGCAATGGGGACGACGGCATCTGCAACAGTTTCGTTCTTGTCGACGTGGGTGTGATAGTCGATGCCGCAGACTGGGCTTCGGTCAGTTTCTGAGCCGCAAAGAGAATGCGAATCGAGACTTACTATTTGTTCCACTTGGGCACTGCTCTGGGGCAGGAACGTGTGAGACCTTCTTGAGTGGCTTGCAGATATCTATGGTGAAGGTGAAGTTTTTCACTGTGGGCAAGGCCTCATCTCGCACCCAGTGCACCACATGCTCTCCGCCGAGCGTGCGGAGATCGAAATGAGTCTTGTCAACAAGAACATCTTTGCAATCGAGGGTGTCGGCGGAGGAGAGCGCGAAGAAGATGTGCGAGAGTATCAGGACGTCTCGAGGTAGCCGCATGTTGATATCGGGGGTCGCCTGTGAGTGAGGAGGTGAGAGGGTGCCGAGAGCGGCGAAAGCAATCGGCGGAGGGCAACGTTGCAGTGCTAAAGGAGCGACGAGAAAGGAATAGGGAGTTGGCGGAGATTTGTTTGAGGGGTTGTATTGGGGGGCACGCGATGCAGACGGATGATTGAGATCAGGCTCAAGCTTAAGCTGGCGCTGGCGTCTTGGTGGAGGATGACGAGCCTCGTTTCGGAGGGCCCGGCCCGACAACCTCTACGGTAACGTGACCTACCTTCGACACCTCGACGGGAGCGAAGCGGCAGCGTAACTGTATCACCACCACCATCGCCAGCTTCAACCTCAGACGTAGAGCCAGAAGCCAACCCTTATTTTGCTGCTCTCACCTTACCACGCTACCACGGCGGTCGCCATGTCTTCAGTCATCTCAGTGGTTGCGCTCATGTTCCCCAGCCTCTCTCGTCTTTCCCATACCCACTCAGCTACTCTGTACACTGTCCATCACCATAGCCACTGACTTTACCGGGTGAAAGAGCTGAGAAGTGTAAAGTAACAGGATTATTCAGTTCGCCGCTCGAATTTCTTAATTGCAAAGATGGTGTATTCTGAACACAAAGTCGACGCAAACCGAACTTGTTCTGAAAGAATGCAACGACGAGAAATCACAAGCTACCTAAGTACTAGAGCATTCGAATCAGCTGCAGAATCATATCATCTTTTCCGCTAGTTTCCCAATAATCGGAGATTCCGATCTACCGTTATTGCAGTACATGTCCGTTTTCAGCGACTATTCGAGGGGCGTCTTTGTTGCAACCGACGTTGAAGTTTCTTTGTCAATGTTTTCCTACTTCATGACTTAATGTCTGAACTCCCGTTTTGGCCTCGATCACATCTTCCATTCACTGCCAAATTGCGACTTATCGTCGACACGCTGATGTTTTGTATAATTGTGCCCATAAGCCTAGGCGGACCAGTTACCAATCACCTTCAAAATGGGACTGCCCAGAAAACATCCGAAAACCCTCGATGATTTGAGCGAACATGACATGGACTTGCTGACGCAAGTCCTGTCCGGAAGTCCACCTCTTACCAAACCGAAAAGGATTCCTGCCTACGAAAGACGTGTCAAAAAACAGATCAAAGAACTCCCGCGGCATCTAGTTCATCATACTCCAGCGTTGGAAAAAAAGGTTCAGGATGTTCTACTGAGGGGAAGTGCCCGTGTAATATTGTCGGGTACCTGCAAGCTTCACAGCGGCCTACTCCGAGGATTGCTGTGGGACATCTGGAATGCTGTCAATACCGAGATCCGGAGTGGTATTCCAAATCTGCTGGCAAAATTGCGCAGAAAAGAACTACTGAAGGAGTTCCATGAGGACATGATGGAGTACGTGAACGTTGTTCCCTCAATGTGGATGTCTCCCACCGCTTATCAGGAGAGGTACAATCGCTCGATCTATCCAAAGTGGGCGAAACAGCAGGATTCCTGCCCTGGATGCATGCTCACCCGCCTGGGTGACGACGTTGGGGTCCTTATAATGCTCCGAGTGGGTTTCATGGGTCGGGTCAAGTCTAGTAAATGGGAAAACAGCAAGCGCCTTGCATGGTACGACGCATGGATTAGACAAATCTCCATCAACCACTGCGACGATCCGAAATCCGTCAGAATCACTGCACTCTCCACGACGATAGCGTTGGAACTACGTGATGCATATCACCTCATTCGCGCTCTCCAGAATGCTAAACGAGCTGAGGACGACAAAGAATTTCTCGATCGTGTCAGGATCAAGCCGCAGACACGAGAACCTTCGCACGGGGGTGGTGGATCGCATCAATCTGGCTCTGGCCCAAGTCCTACGAAAGAGGGCGGTCAAGGATATTCGCCAGACGAGTCGCTTCCTCGAAAACCTGACTCACGTCGCCGCTCTGTTTCGCGCATGGATTCATTCGACAATGCACAGGACGCGATGGAAATAGACCCCCCAGTGCCTCCTTCGCCTACGCATGATGGCAATTCCGAGCAGGGATCTTACCACATTCCCGAGTGGAGGACGAGAGAGCCACCGCCAAATCAAACTCGACTGACTCGATCGCAAACTCACCGAGTCCAAAAGCAATCCTCTGGGCCCCCCTCTCGGCTGCGGGGTGGACCTCGACGTTCTCGATCGCAGGAGTTTTCTGCTGCCTCCCACGGCCATCGACCCTCGCCCGAGGATGAAGAACTCAGTGAAAACAAGATTGAGGAATTCCTAAACAGATTCGATGACGACGATCCCTTTTATGACCCCATCACGCCCGCAGAAGCGAGAGACAATCCTTTCCTGGGACCTAGAAACTCCAGTGTTCTTGGTCGCAACGTATCGGTCAACATCGCCGATAGAATCTCAAGGTTCTCCAACAAAACTCAATCGAGGACCACAAACTTCTATCAGCTCGAGGAAGAAGTCATTTCACTTTATCGGCACAATAGGGACTCGGCTCCAACTCAGCGTACCACTGCCGACGGATCCCCCAACTCTTCCAGCGGTTCAAATTACAGCACGGATGAACAGAAAGTGGCCTACGAACAGCTGCTTGACACAATCGAAGAGCATCTTCCTGCGCCCGCTCGTGATACTCAGGAATCCCAAGCCACAAGCCGTGGAAAGAGTCATGCCAGGAGATACAAAGAGGCAAAGGACCTGAGGAGGAAACTTGCCTCTTCGGCCGCTCCGGCCTCGCTGGTTCCTAATGTGCTCAAGATTCCTCACAGATTCAAACCGGGTGATGAATTTTGAGGAAACTTGTAATTTGTATCTTCGCTTTTTTTCTCGTTGTTCTTGAATGGAGTTTTGATGGCGTCGCTCTTTTCTTTGTTGCAGTAATTCTTTCGGATGTACTTCCTCAACGAGTGACATCTCGGTTTCTAGGATATGAAACCAGCCGTTCCTTGGCTGTCAAGATGAGAAGGGACTCTCGGGCTACTTTTGTAGGCCCTCGGAGAATGGAGGATGAGAGACTAAATGGTAGTGAGGCTTCTCTCGATGGGGAATTGGAGCGTCCGGAGGACTTTTGCACTCCCCTGCTGGCCTTAGTGTTTTCGGTTGAAGTCAACGTTGCAATTTTGGATGTTTTAATCTTGCCAGCTTTTGATCGGGCTTTTTTCCACTTGCACTAATCAGAAAAGACGTACCGTTCAAAGCCAATGCCATTAGGTGATGCTATGTCGGCTCCAACTGATCTTTCCACGCATCCTGTGTCGTTAAGATAGCCCCCAAAAGTTCACAGCCATTTCAGAATGTGTCTCGCAGATAAGAACTGGCCTTCCTAACGAACATTTTGAAGACATACCGAAAGAAACTTTTCGCGGGTCTATGACCGCGGGAGCAAATTGCACCGGCGCGCAATGGCGCGCAATGGCCTACTATTATACATACAATGTTGCTGCACGTATCGTTTCTCTTTTGTGCTTCCTTCGTCGACTCATAGTATTTCGTCGTGAGCTCAAGACCGGGAGACGTGCTTAAGAACAGTCTAGAACGTTCTTGCCCTTTCGTTCGTCATGGGTGTCGCTCTTTCCTAGGTAGGTAGTAGGGGGGCGAAGACTCCAATCTACACCATCTCGCGTCCTCCAGACATTCCCGCACTCAACATACCTTTATCCATTCTCGTGCATGTGGGTGTAGCGAAAGCTGTCGCTCAACACAGTCAACGCATGCCAACGACAGCTTCTTATTTCGGTCAAATTTCAACACCATGTCAGACCCAGCCTCGACATTGACCAGGCCACAGGCAACCAAGTAAGTCGCTCTGTGGCAATTGCTTCCCTACAGCACGTATCATCAAAACCAACAACAACTACAGCTCTCCCTTCCTGTATCAGACCGGTTGCTTTATCGAGGTCGGACCACTTAAACAGCGTTTCCCGGTGCACAAAGAACTGCTGATCTCGAAGTCGATCGTCATGGCACAGCATTTCCTCCTCGGAGAAAACTGGAAGCAAATAGAAACCTTCCTTCTGGACTTGCAGCATCGTTTGCAGATCTCAAAGCCACTTGAAGTGAGTTGAACCTTGTTGCAGAAAAGCTCGTAAAGGACCACCAGACTGACAGAACTAGCTCTATGCATATGCCACAGAGAAGTATCAGAAAATGAAAGAGCTCGCCTCAACCGACGGATTTTGCACCGAGCCCTACACCCGCATCCGCAACATCATCACCCAGCACTTCTACGAAAACGGCAACCCCGTGTTGGTGACAGCACATTATCGCGACGACGCCGAAGCTGCCATCCTTGCGAATCTTCAAGACCACCTCAACCAGCCGTCCATGTTCCCGGCTTTGGAACAGTCAATCAACAACAAGTTCTGGCTACAAGACTCGCGGGTCCAGCCCCTAATCATGCAGATTATGGTACGATGGCTCTATACCGGCTTTATAGGAATACCCACGAAGGAAGGGAGGCCCGGGCCTTTGACGCCGAGGGATTTGGAGTCGCTGAGACGTTTGGCGGAGGAGTTGGGGCCGACAGACTAAACTGGTTGCTTCTGTCAATGGACAGCAGTTGTTGGAGGGGATGAAAAATGTTGCTCTGGAATACGTGAATGAGGAGTATGCTGCGAGGGTCTGGTCAAGCTGGTGGCTTCAAGCAGCTGACAATGCCCACAACTCCGGTACATCTAAGGACGGTCTCATCTTTGAGGGTAATGTCAGCCTCTTGCGGACATAGTATGTACTTTAGTCAATGGCATCTTCCTGATATGTTCTAGATGGCAGTTCTCTAACAAGCTTTGAGAGTTGCATGCCTTGTATGACGTTAGTACAAGTATTTGAGCACAGTGAGCTGTCCATAGGATGTGATTTATATGTTTATTGTTGACATGTGGGAATTGGCTGATGTTTACACGTTGGGCAAGGAGGTTGCAGTAGAAAAGAAGAGGAACAGACGGGACTCAAGGGGCACGATGTTTAGAGTTTGCGGTTATACACGGAGTCGGAGAATCTTGTCCCCGTTCGCTTCCAATCTAACCGTCTCCGGAAGCTCCCCTGTCAGGGCCTGTCATGTTGGACAAGCTTCCCGAATACCCTCAATCAATCTGCAATCTCACATACTATATCGAGTATATCGTCATGTACGCAATTATACTGTGCCAACACCGCAGACGTTGCTGTATCCGGGCTGGCGGGCACGGCCACGTCCACGTCCACGGTCAAGCGCGTCGATGCAGGCGGATGCTCCGCTTTGCGTTACCGGTAGGTGTCATTGAATGCGCGGTACAGCGTCGCCGTTTTCTGTAACCTCCCCAGTCTATCGTCTTTCGGGTGTGTGCTGAAGTCAATATCCCCCCACGGTCATTTTCACTCTTCTGTCGCTACTATACACCCTCGGAGTCTTCGTCCATATTTCATACTCTGTCAGAATGGCCCTTCTTGGCTGGCTCAGTCTCGCTCTCTGGCCCCTGATATTCGCTGCGTCCTTTGCTCAGACTTCGACGAACGCGACATTTGATCCTCTTCAATATGTTGATGTGCTGATTGGGAGCACAAATGAGGGTACGAGTTTCTCTACCACTTGATTGTCATCCATTGCTGATGATGGATAGGGAACGTCTTCAGCGGAGCCACCATGCCATACGGTAGGGAGGAATGATCGGACGTCTCCACGCGCAGTGTACTGATGTTTTGTAGGCATGGCAAAAGCTGTGGCCGATACCGATTCGCCAAGGTCAGTCGAAAAGTCTTGAATATGCCACTGATCCTGACACTATGTAGCAACCAAGGCGGTTTCACTGGTGACAATAGCAACATCACAGGCTTCTCGGTATGCTATTGTTCCCTTACACAAGACATTGACTGATGATATGCCGGAGTAGGTCATGCACGACTCAGGAACCGGTGGCTCGCCATCGCTCGGCAATTTCGCCTTATTCCCCTATTCTAGCTGTGAAGGCGACATCGTCGATGGATGTGTATATCCTAAAAACTCTCGCAAGACCCACTATGTCAACGAGTCGTTGAAGGCCAGTCCCGGTTATTTTGCCCTGACACTGGACAGCGGGGTCGGGGTAGAGATGACCACTGCTCATCATACGTCGTTGTTCAAATTCAGATTCCCCGAGACTGATGCCAGTGGAAATGTCTCCAAGCCACTCCTTCTGATGGATTTGACGGACCTGTCCAATTCTCGCCAAGACAATGGAACAGTATCAGTCGATGAAGAGTCCGGTCGAATGGCGGGCAGTGCTCGCTTTGTCTCTAGCTTTGGAACCGGGAGCTATGTACTCTACTTCTGTGCTGACTTCAGTGGTGCTCCGATCAGAGACAACGGCATATTTGTCAATAGCCGCGCCAGTACGGATGTGAAAGATCTGACCATTTCCCGATCGATTAATGGATATCCATTGCCCGGGGGAGCTTTCGTACGTTTCGACCGACCTGAAGATGGCTATATTTACGCAAGAGTGTCCACTAGCTTCATCAGCTCAGAGAAAGCATGCGAAAGCTCCGAGCTCGAGATTCCCGACTTCGATTTCAACAGCACACTGTCAGATGCTGAAGACGCGTGGCGGACCAAATTGAGTCCCATCAAGATCACATCTACAGGCGTTGATGATTCTCTTGTGACTAATTTCTACAGTGGGATCTACAGGACTATGGTGAATCCGCAAGACTATACTGGCGAAAACCCATTATGGGAGAGTGATGAGCCTTACTTCGACAGCTTTTATTGGTGAGTAATTTCCGAAAATCATAGGCCGCTATCTGACATATCCAGCTTGTGGGACTCGTTCAGATCTCAAATCCCGTTCTTGACTGTCGTAGACCCACATATTGTGTCGAGGATTTCACGCTCTTTAATTGACACCTATCGGCATCTAGGGTGGCTCCCGGACTGCCGAATGACACTGAGCAAAGGCTATACTCAAGGAGGATCCAATGCTGATAATGTTCTCGTAGATGCCTTCCTCAAGGGTATAGACGAGGACGTCGACTGGAATACTGGGTACGAGGCCATTGTCAAAGACGCCGAGGAGGAGCCTTTCGATTGGTGCTGCAACGGCCGCGGTGGACTCGACTCCTGGAAGCGTCTTGGCTACATTCCCGTGCAAGACTTCGATTACAAGGGATTCGGCACAATGACTCGCAGTATTTCACGGACACTCGAGTACTCGTACAACGACTTTGTCATTGCACAAATGGCGTCTGTCCTTGGTGGTAAGCAAGCTGACGTTGAGAAGTACCTTGAGCGGAGCAACAACTGGAAGAATCTGTTCCGAGACGACCAAAAGTCCTTTATCTATGCAACCGATGGATCGAGTACTGACACGGGATATATCGGTTTTTTTCAGCCCAAGTATTTGAACGAGACTTGGGGTTTTCAAGATCCTTTAACTTGCAGCAACATTGATGACAATGCGACAAGCTCGTGCTCGTTGCAAAACACCGCTGTGGAGACTTTTGAGAGTTCGATCTGGGAATACTCCTTGTCAGTTACTACTGGGCGATTTCGCAACTGAAGGACATATACTGACTCGATCTTCTAGTTTTGTCCCGCACGACCAAGCCACGTTAATCTCCACGTTTGGAGGACCTTCTTCGTTCGTCTCCCGGCTCGACTATCTTCACGATACAAACATCACGTATATTGGCAACGAACCGGCCTTCCTGACCGTCTTCCAATACCACTACGCCGTAAGTAGCTCGCAGTGAAACAGAGTATAACCTACTGACCTTGCAATGCAAAGGGCCGTCCCGCGCTCTCCGCCCGTCGCTCCCACTTCTACATCCCACGCTTCTTCTCCCCAACCCGCGGCGGCCTCCCCGGCAATGACGACAGCGGCGCCATGGGCTCGTATGTCGCCTTCTCCATGATGGGTCTATTCCCCAATCCCGGCCAAAACGTCTACCTCATCATCCCGCCCTTCTTCGAAAGCGTCAGCATCACCAGCCCCATCAGCAACAAAACGGCTGTCGTCCGTAACGTCAATTTTGACCCTAGTTACGAGGCCATTTATATTCGAAGTGCGACGCTAGATGGAGAGCCGTATACAAAGAACTGGATCGACCATAGCTTTTTCACGGAAGGGAAGGAGTTAGTGCTTACGTTGGGGAGGAATGAGAGTGCGTGGGGGACGAGGATGGAGGATTTGCCACCGAGTTTGGGGAGTTATGAGGGGTTTGGTGGGAGTGGGACGAGGAGATTCCGGAGGGAGAGAGACCATTCTTGGCAGAGGCCCGATCTGCATGTTGGGGGCTCGTGGGGCCTTTAGGAGCCATATGCTGATGTCGAGCTCTTGCGGTCCCTTGGAATTTACAACACAAAAGATGATTGGAACATACTGCGGTGAGACTGGCGCTGGAATCGAGATCAGTTCCAATATCACACTTCGATCAATCTTTCAGTTTTTTTCTTTGCAAAACCCCGACCCAGCAACAACCACCTCATTTACCGGGAAAAGGCCAAACCCAGAAAGGAGCAACGGCAGTCTCGCTCGGAAGCTATCTACATAGTAGGCACCTTCTTGCGCCCGGGGCAATCCCGCATGCAAGGACTCTACGGATTGAAGGTACAACGACACAACCTCAAGCTAAGCCAAGGTATGTGCAAAAAGACTGCATAGGGGTTAGAGAAGGGTTCATCTTTGAGTACTGTTCCTCGCCAAATATGAAAATATCTATAACTTGCAGCTAATGGGAGTAATCCGGAGCACATCTTCCCTGACATACAATATATAGACGTCTCCGCGTAGTTTACTTCGAATCCGATATCAGGTACCTAACCTCTCCATATGCAGGCAGTGCTTCTGCGTCATGTTCTTACTTTCTTGGGTGCAAGGCAGAGTCAAAAGACTTTCACACTTTTCGCAAACAGCCAAGGAGTATAACGTGCGTGAACATTGCATATTTTGATCAGCTGCTCCTACTTTTTCCTCGCGACCCAAAACGACGGCCTGTAGATGTTCTGTAACATGCTATGAGGACTCTGAGTATACCCCGTGGCAATCGCCCCCGTCTCATGCTTCTCAATCGCAAATCCGAAATGCTCAACAAGCTTGATGACTTCATCATCCGCCAGCTCGACAGCTCCCGGCTCAGCGATGCCCATGGGCTCGTCCTCCACAGTTCCCTGTTGCTTTCCACCATCGAATTTTTTCTTTTCATTATTTCCGTGGCTGCCAGGAGCATTGTTCTCAAAATGCCAGAGCAGCGGTCCGACGTTGATCCATATCCCGCCGGGCTTCAGACTGTGGTGTATCGTCTCGATATACGCGATGAGGTTCGGCGCTGTGTCGATGAAGAAGACAGTGGTGATGGCGTCAAAAGTATCTTTGTACCCGTCCTCTTTGTAAGTAATGCAGAAATCGCCGGCACTCATGCCAAGGCGCTGGAAGGCGTGCGTGTCCTTGCCCTCAGACGCGGCGTCGAGTTCGCTTCCTGGGTGCACGTCTGGAATCATGATTTTCTCAAGCTGGTGCGCTCGAGTGGTGTGATTGGAGAAGCTGAGCGCCCAAGGGTAGAGAGGGTATTGGTGTGCATTTTTGGTGTTGTTGAGGATGAGTGATGAGGCGAGGAGTTGGTGGTAGGAGATCTCGTTTCCTTCGACAGAGAAACCTGCTTTGCAGATCTCGAAGGCAAGGCGGCCGAGTCCCGCGCCTGGGACGAGGACTTTGATGTTCCCTTTTTGAGCATCTGGGGTGGAAGAGAACTCGGCCCTAAGGGTGCTGAGGACAGGCACATGGCTTGCATTGCGCTCTGCAGCTCCTTCGATGGACCAGTCTCGGTAGATTTGGCGGATGGTACTGCGAGCTTTGTCTAGGTCTGATGACTTGGCCGTGCCGGGCCATATCGGTTTGGTCGATGATGTATCGGAAGTGGGCGTGGGAGTGGCAGAGATGCCGAAGGCTGAAAGGCCCGCATAGACGATTGCTTCTGCGATGTCGGCATTGGCAGCAATAGCATCGTCGACGGCAGACAGAGTGTCGAGGATGGAGAAAGGTGGCGAGGAGAGAAGCATCCAGTGGGAGGAAGGTAGTGCGTAGAAAGATTGCCGCCGAAGGTGGGTTACATTGTAGTGAGCGACCCTTCGGTACTGTCTTTTGGTTCTAATCAGACAAAGATGATGTGTACGATAAAACAAATAACTGAAAATGTAACGTTGTGATGGAAGGAAAGCGGATTGACATCATGTGAATGGGAAGAGGAAGATGAACGGCTCCATACAGGAAAGAATCGAGTGCGGCGAACAGTACTCGTCTGTCTTCTTCGTCAACTGGCGAATCATCTCTTGCCCCAGCAGATTCATTCTCAGTAGTATCCATGGGAATGAGCGACTCCTCAAAGCTCTTCATGGATTCCCGAATATCTTTCTAGAAGAAGATGTAGAGAGAAACTGTGGAGGTAGAAGATGTAAGTTGAGATTCGGTCGCCGTCTAATCGGAAATTGACTACTATACCGCATACAGCTTTCCGCTACTAAGTCAGTATTGTCTGACCTAAGAGCCTTTGATGGCCTGGAAAAGATCGAGCCTTGAGAGGGATCAGGGATTGGAATAGTCGGAGGTGGAGGATGGAAATGGGATGCGCTGCCAAGCTTTGAGATCAGTCTTCAGTGTCAAAGCTTCAAATGCTCCTCCTTCAGGTTTGCTCTTCCGCACCGAACTTTCTCTGAACTTGTGCCATTACCAACCGGAATCCTCAATGCTTTCAAGTTTTGTGTACTTCAATCGTGACAGGGTACTGTTCGGCTTATTACCCCGAAGGAATTAACCTCTATAAGTAACCGATATGGCCGACGATAAGCTAGCGATGCTTATGAAGCCCCTGTTCGCTCTTCATCAACTGTCCCAGTGACGCAAAGGCAGTAGACGTAGTTGACTAATCCTCATTTCTCATATCGAAAGCTTTGTGACTACAGGAGAAGAGAAAGTACCCGCCGCCATGACATCCAACACAGCTCCGAAGCCAGCGTACACTACCCCAGCCATCAACACCGCTCTGTACTCCCGAATCGCTTCGACCGCCTCTCAACCCTCCGCCAGGAGAACCATAACATCATTCGTAATCCCTCCTCGCTCAGGCCGGGCATGGAAAGTTCCATCGGGCTACGTCTTGCGCCTGTCCACCCCTGAGGGTCCTCAAGTTGGCGATCTCAACCTATGGAATTCCAACAACCCAAGAGAGCGCTTCTGGGCTTCGAGGACAAAACAACTACAATCTAGTCATGTGTCTGTGAGTGACAGGCTATGGAGCTGTTTGCCGTATATGAGGCCCATGGTTACAATTGTCGCAGACAGCTTGAACGACTATGGAGTTGATGAGTGGGGTGGAAGGTGCCACGATCTGCTAGGAACAAGATGTGATCCCTACGGTATGATCGATTTCGTCTGATATATCTTCTCCCCTTCGTATACTGACCGTCCATCTTCCAAAGTCAACAAACTCCTGACTGGAGTCGACTACGACTTCCACTGCCATTCCAACCTCGTACGTGCAGTTCTTCCCTACGGGCTGAACGAGTCCGACGTTCACGATGTCATAAATGTTTTCCAAGTGACTGGATTGAATGAGGAGGGCAAATATTTCATGCGGTCTTCGCCGGCTACCAAGGATTCATACATTGAATTCTTTGCGGAGCAGGATCTCCTCTGTGCGCTCTCAACCTGCCCCGGAGGAGATCTATCAGCTTGGGGTTTTGGAGAGGGTGGAGATATGAAGGAGACTTGCAGGCCTATCAAGGTGGAGGTGTTTCAACTGGACGATGAGGTCAAGATACTCGCCGGCTGGGTGCCGCCCACGCCGCCAAACTATCAGGGCGTTCATGGTATGACTGTTCCGATTGGGGAGTTGTGAAAATCATCTGTCTTGCTGGTTGGGAGGAAGCCAACATTAGTTTCCAATCATGTCACAAGTTTGTTCTGAACCATTCAAAGAAACCCAAATGTGTGCGGCCAGGAGGTATAATCAAATACCATCGTCGAACTTGTGGTAAGCAGCGCCATTGTTGTCAGGAAGCTAGGTAGGTACTCTCACACGTCCTCTAGATATCCGAAGTAGTGTCATGGAAGTTGCTGCAATGGATTCGAAAATTTGTGGGAAATGCCTATTGGTGATGACAGCACTACTAGTGTTGCGAAACGCCCTGCTCATCTGTGAGACCTTTTTCTTCCTTTTATTTATTTTTTTTAAATTTAGATTTCTCCCGGATTGATAGAAGAGCGTATGCCCCTTTTTATTCTTGAGAAATGAATTAGGGATTCACCGCAGTGATCGAAGTATTGGCTGGTCGAGGGACAAATGCCTCTGTAAGCTCCTAGCCCACGCCACGGATGTAACCTTTTGTCTCCGCATTGGCGAGATCAATAGTGACGTCACATGATCACGATCTCAAAGCTTGACTGTCTCAGGTAGGATTAGCTGCGACACTGTTCAGTCTGAAGTCCTTGCATGGTATAGGAAGGTAACGTGGGGTAATTGATCCGTCCCACCCAGTGCACCTGCAGGTCGAGTTCCTCTCGCCTCCCGCCTCGTAACCTTCAACATTTTGTCATCACCCCGGGCACCCAAGAAAACTCGTAAGACTTAACTCCTCTATCTCCCTTATATCCACTCCTTTGCCCAATTCTTAAGAAACTGAACTCAGGCCTATTCCTAGTACTTTACACCTGAAGCTTCAATCCCGCTCTAATACAGACCTCTACACACAGCAAACACACAGCGACAATGGCAGCTCCAGCAGTCCGTTCAATGTTTGATCCGAAGGATATGATGTTCCGCCACCTGGGCCCCACAGGTCTCAAGGTTTCCGTTCTCTCTCTGGGTGGATGGTTGACATATGGTGGCACCCAAAAGTATCTTGTTCATATTTTTGCACATCTTGTCCACCTTTAACAATTTCTCCAGAGGAAGCATCGTGAAAGACTGCCTCCAGGCTGCCTGGGACCATGGCATCAACTTCTTCGACACAGCTGAGACCTACGCCTCAGGCCAGAGCGAAATCGAGATGGGGCAAGCGCTCAAGGAACTCAATTGGCCGCGAGACGAGTATGTACTGTCGACGAAGGTAAACTTGAGGAATCCAACTGTCCTGGTGACCTTTACTCACCTGATTAGGTGTTCTTCGGAACCGGACGCAAAGAACCAAACACCCGCGGTCTATCTCGAAAGCACGTCGTGGAGGGACTCAAGTCCTGCCTCGAGCGTCTCCAAACCCCCTACGCAGACATTGTTTTCGCACACCGGCCTGATGTAGGAACACCCATGCGCGAGGTTGTCGAGGGCTTCACACAAGTTATCCGGAACCTGAATCTGGCGTACTATTGGGGCACGAGTGAGTGGAGTGCGACACAGATCATGGAGGCGACAATGATCGCGGAGAAATACAACCTCATCGCACCGGTCGCCGAACAACCACAGTATAATGCCTTTCACCGCGAGAGGTTCGAGGTCGAATACAGCCCCTTGTACAAGCAGTTTCAGTACGGCACGACCATTTGGAGCCCGCTGGCTTCTGGCCTCCTCACCGGCAAGTACAACAACGGCATTCCCGAGGACAGCCGCTTCGCAACCAACGCCTCATTCTTCTCGAGCACAGTCGAGCAACTCAAGTCTCCCGCCGGCCAAGCAAAGATCGAAAAAGTCAAGGAGCTCACTAAGATCGCTGAAGAGCTCGGTGGCAACGCTACACAGCTTGCGCTGGCTTGGTGCGTCAAGAACGAGAACGTCAGCACCGTCATCCTGGGCGCCACCAAGATCGAGCAGATCCACGACAACTGCAAGGCGATGCAACTGGTTCCCAAGCTGACGCCGGAACTCATGGAGAAGATCGAGAAGGTGCTGGACAACAAGCCGAAGCCCGTTCCCGACTTTGGCAGGGCCAGATAAGCCGATATCGAAACAGGGGTCATCGATGGAGTCACGGAGTATGTGCTGTGGCAGTTCGAGGACCATGTCTTGACGATAAAAGCTAGTCGAAACGCATCAGGCTGATGTTGGACAGGAACGAATCGATTTTTGTCTGATATTTCTCTCAAAAGGGGTGCCCAATCGAAGGCGAGCCTGTAGGAAATAGAGCCGATATACGAAAGTAAACTAGACGACACGACCACAAAAATACAACAGTCCTTGAAAAGAAACTTTGGAGAAATACTTCACTTAAGATAGTAGCACAGTTCCCACCATTTGCTTGCGACGCAAACTCTTGACGAATAATCAGTCGTGCTAAAGCACCCAAAACAATGAGCTGGCACACGACAAAGCTACAGTATCCTCGAGAGGTTCGAGACTAACTCGAGACGTTGTGTTCTGTTTCCATTTTGACAACTGGCTGGCTATAGCTGGCAGCATTCCAAGACACCCCTAACCTAACTTAGGTAGACTTACGACGAAAGTCTAGTCGACCCAACAGAACTAACAATGCCGTGCGCCCAAGACAACATATTGAGATGACCGCCCCAAAAACATTGGAACCCACGCGATTCGCCAACTCACCCGCCCATCCGACTACTTCTAAAATGAAGAGGGAAAAAAAGACTGTTCTAAAAAATGGAAAGCATGAACTCCCAACTCGTTTCGAACGTAGCTCCTCAAACGACCAAGCTCCCAAGATCAGTCCGACGCAAACCGATTGATCGACGACTCGAAGCCAAAGACCCAAGATCCAAAGCCGAAAAAAAAGAATCGCTAAAACAAGTAACTATCCCCACTTCTACTGACTGCAAATTCACACCCCAGCCCCTGCCCCTCACTCGATAAATTCGCATCATGCGCCTGCAGTTGCGCGAGGATACTCTCTTCGACCAGCGGGCCGTCACTGAGTGTATCTTTGACGTGTATCACGACAACCTTGATGCCCTTTAAAGGACCTTCTCTCATCGTATTTACAGCTGTTGATGTTTCTCCCGGTAGCGGGGCGGGCATGACGGGTAATGGAGCCTCGCTATCACCCATCACCTCATCTTTACTAGACGGCGATGCAGGTCTTCGACTCTGACTCCTCTTGCTCTTGCTCTCGCCTGTCGGGGTCGAAGGCTGCGGTGGCGGAGGCGGGAACCCATACGAGCCCAAACTCAAACTCGTGCGTTTTCTCTTCCTGCCACTGTTGCTTCGGGCTTGCTCTCTCTCCCTGTCCACTGTCGCCAATTCCTTCTTCCTCTCCACGACCATTTCAGCAAGGACGCCTAGTTCCTGGATCAGATGACGGGGCGCCAAATGGCCAAAGAGGATTTCATCTCGCTGTCTGTCGTCGTAGCTGCATTCGATGAAGATGGCTTTGAGGAATCCTGAGGCAATTTTCGGAGCGGCTTCGGCCCAAACTGTGGCAGTGCGGGGCGAGAAAGATAGGCTGTCAGGTTCGACGTCTCCGAAGATGAGGATTTCGGACGAGACTTGGGATGTGCCTGAGGAGTCCTGGTCGGTTGTACGGATGAAATAGGCCGTACTGTCGACTACACACTGCTGTTCGCTTGGATGCACGGTGGGAGTCCCAGGAGCCGATGGGTGGGAGTATAGGCTCCCTCGCCTATCCTGTTGTTGCTGTGATTGAGAAGAGGACAGTGTCATGCTGTGCGGCACACTCTGGCTATGGTTGAGGTTGTGATGATGCTGTGGGGTGGCCAAAGGCTCGTTGTTGATGTTCGGAACACTATTTCCCTTCTCTCGCTGACCAGGAGCCGGTAATAACTGATGGCCAATTGGACATTTCATGCAGTGCCCATGAGTGACTCGGTATGCTTTGACTGCGAGGCCGTCGCAGACTTCGATGAACCCTGCGCCAGGCCCCTCACCAAGCATGTTGTTGCCGCCCTCGTGAAGTCTTTGGAAGGTGACAAATCCCACGCCACCATCTTCGTCAGTCAAGTTTGGCCATATGATATCATTGAAGATATGCGTTTTGATGGCATTAACCGTAAATGGTAGGGCTGCTAGTCTTTTCGGACGCGATGTGTTGTGGAATGCAGCGGTGTTGATGGCGAATCCAGAAAGATGGTCGAGATGCGGGTGGGTGATCAGATAGGTGGCAACATGTTCGCGCACTAGATATGCTGCATTTGCTCTCGCAGAGGCATGTGGAAAAGGCAAACCCGCGAAAGGGCCATGGTCGAGATTGGTTGCTGGGGGAACTGGAGACGCAGAGCGTGACGATGGAGTGTCTGAATCAGCGGCTGATGAGCTAGGTCCGTCTTCATTTTCATTGCCGTTCGTCGCCTTGATATCTGGCGCTACAAGTGGGAAATCTGATTGAAGAATTCTCGTCACGGCTGCTAAATGGGAACCAGCATCCACAGCTAACAGTGAGCCTTTCGACCAATTCGAGGCTACGGATCGGACGAGGAACCCAGTCACGTTGTCTTCACTAGGGCCACCACTTGATCCCTGATAGTGTGATTAGAATTGGTTCGCAGAGGAAGAGCGTCGTTTGACAGCAGCTTGTAAACGCGACCTCCCGTCCGCCAAGCTTGTCTCAGAGACCATGTACAGCAAAGACTCAGAACAGTTGACGGGCGTAGAGAGCAGTGTAGACTTACCAAGCAGATGACCTGGATCCCACTCGGCCGCGAGCCTCTCCTCGCGGCTCCGGCAGCTCCGCCATTCCTTTCCTTCATTCAGGCCGTTGATGTATCCCAGGCCTGCCAGAGAGAGGCGGAGTGGTAAACGTGGATCCAAGACAAGGAAGGACAAACGGACGGGACAAAGCCGTTGATATGTCTCGGCCACCGACCTTGACTAGGATCTCAACGTCTAACGTCGTGACAGTTAGAAGATTTCCGACTCGATGAATATGGGTGGTGGTCCACGTTACTCGACAACGTTGGACACGGGGAACGCCTTCGGTTTGCTGACCCCTTGGATGGAAGAATGTGCCGGTCTGTCTGCCGTTCACGTATCGTATGGAGACGCTTGCAGTTGCGCGTCAAGTGAAAACCGCAACGATTTTACATGGACTGCAAGATCCTTTGCCTTTCGTGTCCGTTGGCTGCTTCAAAGGCAGAAATAGTCTGCGCCCTTTCGTGCCTTCAAGAGGCTCCACGGCTGTGTGACTCGAGGGCGGAGCCAAGGTCACGAGGGAGCCAGCCAGCTTTTGTATGCACGCAGCCGCAGTAGAACACTCAAGCTCCTTTGCACTAGACCAAGTGCCCGAACTTTGGAGTTGAGTGACAAAACAAGAGGCTGAGGGTGAAGGGGACGGCTCTGCACACCGCTCACGCGATCAGATGTTCTTGAGTGACTACCAAGGGTTTACAGCTGGTTCGGGGGTATAGAAGGATTAGAGGAGAAGAGAGCAACAACTTGGTTAACCCTGCCAGGCCACAGCAGAAGAATGTTGTATCCGACAGAAACCAACCGGCAAGATGCCCATCAGTAAGTGCTTCGTTAGTGCAGGCTTTAGTTCAGAAAGAATGTGATGGTGGAATTAAGGTTGACATTGTGCACCGCTGTAGACGCTGGAGCCGCACCGGCCAATGTTTCGGTCCGGCGACGTCAATCAAGCGCGGGGCGTTGAAGTCATGGTCAGGACGTCCGATCGAGGCCGATTAGCGCACCTCCAAGCCTCCAAATGAGATCTGGTTAAAAGGGAGTAAGCGGGCCGCTTCGAGAGATGTTGCTCGAAGACTCGGTTTCGAACGCGTCTGTTGTCAAGGATTCGCTGGGATGCACATGCAGCATGCCCGAACCCTTCCATTGGGACGTTCGCATACACTCAGGCTTGTAATAAATATATCACGCAGACAGGCAGGCAGAAGCAGGTACTCGCGACATCTGGGCGCACGGCTTGGTATATATTTTTGGTTCGCTCGGGCTGTCCATCCATGCCACTAGCCTCTACCCCTTCCGCATCACGCTCATGACTGCATGCACGCCATTACCGTCAAATGGAAATCGACATAGGAAAAGTCGTCCGACCGTCGCTAGATTCGCCTACTACTGTCCACATCACTTCGAGTCGGTCGCCGTTTACTTGAAGACCTTGCCATCCGCCCACTCGTACTTCTTGCCCTCGACTTCAATGGGCTTGTCCCAGGCCCACATGTCATCGACAAACGTCTTGTCCTCGGCCTTGGTCGGGTCAAGCTTGGTGAACTCGTAGCTCTCGTAGTCCGGAGCGACATCAAAAGCAGGAAGCGCTTCCTGGCCACGGATGACGAACGCACCACGGACAATCGAGTCGTTGGTGACGCCGTAGACGGAGGCAGCTCCGAAGATGTACTTACGGCTGCCCTCAAGACGAGCAAAGAAACCGCCTGCTGGGATTAGCACTCGCATTTGGTGGCGGCACAAAGAAACTCACCAATCAGGTTGGCCGTCATGAAGGTCATCGTCAGCTCGTCGTTATACTTGTAGTTAACCCGCCAGATGGAGTATTCGTCGAACTTGGTGTTCTCCCAGAACCACGGCAAAGCGACCTCGCGGGTCTCTTCATTGGAGTATGTCCGCTTCCAGTCGTCGAGGGCGAAGGTTGGCTTGCCGAGGGCCTCGAGCGGGTGCTTTGCCTTGGGAGCAGCAGGCGCCTCATCCTCCTCCTCATCGACTTCCTTGGCCTTCTTAGCAGGCGCCTCCTTCTTGGCCTCCTTCTTAGGCTCCTTCTTGCTTTGCTGCATGTTCGCTGGGGGCTTGTTTTCCGGGGCCGTCTCGATGAATTCGAACGGCGCAGCGACGTCGGCAAGAATGGACTGGTTATAGACAGTGTCGTACCATCTAGTAGTGTTGGGGTTCTCCTCGCGCCACTTTTTATCGAGGACGTTGGCGAAACCACGCTGCATCATGATCGCGGTGAAGAGATCGGCAAGGGTGAGGCGTTCGCCTACAAGGTAGGTGTTCACAAGAAGGTGTTGCTCGAGACAGCCGATGGTCTTGAGAGCACGAGCTTTCGCATCCTCGACATTCTTCTTGTTGTAAGGATCCATGCCTTTGAGAGGACGGAACCAGCCGGCCAGTGAAGGGAGGAGCTCGCTGTTGGCGTAGGAAAGCCATTGGAGGATGGTGGCGTAATCCTTCTTGGTCTTTCCAAGCAGGCTCGTCTTCTCATTCTGGGAAGTGACTGGATGAGTTAGCAACCGCAAGAACACATAATGGCAGATGTTGTGGATTCTTTTCGAGTGACTCAGAGTGTGAATACGTCTCAACAGGATTTTCAGACAGGGATAACTGTTTGATAAAAATCTTTCATCTTCGCAACGTGGTATTGGATTGGACGAGAAAAGGTCTCTTACGGTAGATGGCAATGGCAATGCACTCAGTCAAGACATATCCATCCTCGCCCTCAAAGGTGGGAATCTTGCCCAGCTTGTTGAGCTTCTGGTAGTCTGCGGAACTGGCCTTCTCGACAGGGAGGTCGACAACTTCGATATCGAGCTTGTTGGCCTTTGCGAGAGCAAGGAGGATGACAGAGCGCGGGTTGCCCTAGAAGATTGCTTGTGAGTTGGTGCGCCTGTTGGGTGTTTCAAGACGGTAGGTTACCTCGCGCATGTAAAGCTTGCCGAAAGCCATGGTTGCTGGTATAGAAGTGTCCTACAGAAGCTTGTGCAAGAGACAACGAGAAGGTGTGGGTCAGTGAGCTTCGTGGTTGGTATTTGCGTTTCTCTCAACGAACAGTCAACGTGGAGTGGAGGTCGAGAAATTTTGGCGAGGCGAGGGATTAGGTAAGCGGCGAGCCTTGGCAATTTTTTCTACCTACTCGCAATGCTGCGATGCTGAAGCTTCCCGACCTCACAATAATCATTGCTGATTCTATCCTCCTCCAACCCATTCTGACTGGGCCAAGCGCGCAATGAAGCGCTCCCAAGTTCCGTCAACTTGGGTCTCTGTCGACCAAGCTGTCAAGTGGCCAGCTCGGACACAATGCTTTGCTCCAACTGTCAAAAGGAGCAATCCGATCAAACCGCGTCTCTTCCCCCAGAACTTCACCTCCGCGGCATCCCAACGACAACAGCTCTTCGAGTCTGAATCTTCCAGAAGCAGATCGGACTTCCGCAACGAACGATCCTCCCTACTCAACCGCGTGCGCATTGTGCCTGCATCGCCATCGTACTTCACCGCCAAACCCACCTTTACAGACTCTCTGTTAGAGCTACAAGCCCTTTTGCGGAAATACCAGACTCTCCCGCTTACTCCTCCTGGCACCGCGCCCCAAGTCGCATGGAAAACACTCGCTCAATGGCAAGCTGCGAACGGAGACGAGCCCGTCAAGCCATCGAAATATGGACGCATTCTGAGCGCCCTGTATCGTCTGAACCAAATACACCCACAATTGATGCCAGAAGAAGTGCAAATTGCCTTGGACAAGAACAAGAAAGATTTCAATCCCTATGAGATCAAGACTAAACCAAGCTTCCTGGACAGATTTGGGAGAGCATATGGCGTGGGCAGGAGAAAGACTAGCTCGGCGAGAGCGTGGGTAGTGGAGGGCGAAGGAGATGTGCTGATCAATGGGAAGAATTTGGCAGGAATGTTCGGAAGGATACACGACAGAGAAAGTGCGGTATGGCCATTGAAGGTCACCGACAGAATGGACAAGTATAATGTGTGGGCGTTGGTGGAAGGCGGTGGTGTCACGGGACAAGCAGAGGCCTTGACGCTCGCCATATCTCAGGCGTTGATTGTTCACGAGCCTCTGCTCAAGTCAGCATTGAGACAAGGTAAGTCGAGTCTTCTTGTGTACCACCTCGGAAGGACCTCCCTAATCTTTTTTCTACCCTTGGTGTCTGATTCCGAGATGCTGACGTTTTCGCGTAACAGCTGGCTGCGTAACTCGCGACCGACGGAGAGTGGAAAGAAAGAAGCCGGGTCACGTGAAGGCTCGCAAGATGCCGGCCTGGGTCAAGCGGTAAAAGCGCCGACCGAATATTGTGAATATAATTCTTGTTCTATAGGGCCCAGGAATGTGGACTTATTTTATATGCGAAGCTTCTGCGGCAGTTCGAGTGAAACGAGTGCGTTTTGTTCCTTGGTCTCCTCTTAGGCAAGCATACCTATGCAACCGGGGGTGAGTTCGGAATTGAAGGCATCCATGACCTGGCTCGGAGAAGCGAACATGTTAAAAAGTATGGTTCGTCCGTCTTCTGTCAAAGCTGGCCCTGAACCGACGCATCATGATTGATGTTGCTTACCCATTTCGACTTCGGGCAAACGGCATACACTCAAATCTCTGCTGCCATGTGATCAGGACTACCTTAGGTACTTTTACAAATTGGAATGATCCCTGATGTCTTAGTCGGAAGAGCAACCGTGCCCCCAATTTACCGTAACGGGCTCCAATCGGACTGTGAGCATTAGGGAGAACAAGAAAACTTTATTGTTGATGTCAAGGCTTCTGAAACAGCTTTTGGGGGGTGGCATTTTCGAGACGACGAAGCCCCGAGACAAACGCTACGAATATGGCTCGAGAGCTCCGAGGGCCACCGGACTGTGGACAGCCAATCGAGCCGACGTGGAACAGGGACCGAAACTTGGAAGGCATCCCCGAGCAAGAAGGGCACGATCTGCGAGCGGATCGTGGTTTCTTCCGGGAATCTGGAGGCTTTCCAGAATGCTGTTCTGCGGCGCCGTCGAAGCTGTTTGTTGCGCAATAAACGGCCGTCAACGGCGCGGGCGGGAGGCTGGCTTGGCATCCAACGGCTATCGTGAGATCTTGGGGATGGTGATCTCTGTACGCCGATGCGGCGCGTGTTCAGCCACTCGGTTCCACAGCCCATCTTGACATCCTCTGAGTCTGCACTCGCTCTAGTGCCCGAGGCAAGGTATCGGGCAGCGTTTTGACTTTTTGTTTTGCAGCTGTTCAATCACTGCGTTGTCCATCCGTGTGACTGTTCCATATTGCAAGCTTCCTATAATTCAACGTATATAGGGACCAAGGCAAGGCCACCTGCTAACATACTTGCGAGGAGCCCCATTAGACGTTTTGCTTGGCCTGGCTATAGCAGGCCGAGTTCCTTTGACCGACTAAAATATATTAAGGCTGAACAGAAGCTCGCGTGGCTAGACCTACCTAGTTGTCTCGTTCTCGGAGAGCAATTCTACCCAAAGTGCAAGCATCAACATCACTTGGGCAGGGCGGCCAAGCATCGTGTCTTCCAGAGAGGGATCCATATCCAGGATCGGCGTGAGGCGATGATCTACGACCAGCAAGAACCAGACTCGGCCGAAGTCCGAAGATCTCGTGCATGACAACGTGCCACTCTGGAGTGCGATTTGTGCCTCGTCTATCACCACACCTCAAGGCCCCAAACTCTAATTGATGATTCTCGCCCCTCCCCATGGATTGCTGCCAGTTCCAATCCTTTAGTATTATAGGTCTTCTATGAGCCCTTCCTACTGTACGTTCGTAGCCCGGAGAAGCCCAATGCGAAGCCCGGGTAGAAGCTAATCACCATCCCGGAGGAATCGAAGACGTCGAGACGAGGACAAGTCACTACACCTGGAGTCTCCAGACGTCCCTTTGGGTATTGGGCCATGTCCGGGGACGTCGCGTCATGTCAGCGTTCAGCTTCGGTGCCAGTGCCACTGGTCCACTATCAGTCTATCACTGGTAGAGAGGCTCCTCGATGCAGCGGCCCATTTCACAGCATCAAATGAGGACGTCTTCCCACGATGGGATTCATGCGGGCGTGGGCGACTCCGTAAGCCTCAGCGGAGGCTGGACGACGAATCTCGCGACCCTGCAGGACAGCAGCATGCACGTTTGGACGCCCGACCGGCTCGCTCCCTGCTCTTTGAATGTTGTAGATCTGTAACGCGACTAGGAGACAGGTTGATTGCTTGGTTCTGGCCCCACCATTCAAACGCCCTCTTCCAGACTTCAGTCCGTCGACCGTCTGCCTATCGGGTTATTTCCTATCATCGATGCTTCGGTTCTGAATCTTATGCCGCGCTTCCGTGGCAAACAACCTTCCACCTCGCTCCGCAAGTCGGCCCGTCTCACGATGCCGCAGACGGACGCTCTGGTTGACGAGGACATCTGGCTGGACAGTGGATACTGGACAGTGGAAGCCGGATTCAGCTTCCTTTACGACCAACGGGCGCCTCCTTGGAGGCTGCTTCTGTTCGTAAACTTCGTCCAGGACAGCACTGCGCTCACTGGAGCGCATGGGAAGCACAGCAGCGCCACAACCTTTGTTGTGTCATCATCCAGACCACTTTGCTTTCTCCGATGCCAGCATAGCGCGACCACTGTTACACCGTTGCGGTCGTCGAAGGACTGAGCCAGTATCTGAGTATACCTTACGTTCGCCGTTACTGGCCCTTCATCGTCTTCGCCTCTGCCCTTCCGACTCCCCAACTCTCTCTGGTCCCCCACAGCCAGCTTGGGCATCATCTCAAAGCTCATCCTCGGCGGCGCTATCGTGGGCTTCGTGGCAGAGCGGTGGCCATCTGGGATTACGCCGCCCGCTGTCCGTCATCCAAGCTATCGCCGGGAGATCTCCAACGGTGTTGAAATACGGTTTTGCCAACGGCCAATGGGACTTGGAGCGCGAGCTCTCCCTTCAGGAAGTTCAGGTGTGTTCTCTCGGCTTTCTCAGACGGGCTGCTCTCATGCCTCCAGGCGACCACAGAGCCCGAGTTTACAAATACGCAGGTTGTCGCACGTCTGTCTTGAAAGGGCACACGGACGTCTCGGTTTTATAGGACTCATCACCTTCTGTTGCACGTGCAGCTCCGGTGTCGAAGCCAAACGTCAATTTAAAGCACGGCTGTCGTGCGTGTCGATTACTCGCGTGGTCGGATATCGAGGCGATCCTCAGCCCGAAGGAAACCCCGTCTGCGCCTCACCTGTCGATCTCGTTGCAAGGACTCCCATCTTTCTTCCGTTTCGCAGCCCTGTCGAGCATCGCCAGAAGCTCTCCCAGGGCGTTCCTTGTCCATCGCGTTGTCAGTAGCTGGCATCCGGCCAGCAGCTTCTGAACGCTGGTGAAGGGGCCTCTCTTGCCTTGCCCACTCACATCGTCGACCCTCGTGCTCTGCTGGACCTCTGCTGAAGCGAGCTCCCTCTCTTTCGACTGTCTCTCCGTCCTCCAGGGTGACCTTGCTCGCATATGGTTCGCCGGTGAGGCTGTCGCGCTGGTCATTGGGACGTCAGTATCTGAGATAGTCAATTGCACAGTCCTTTCTTATGCGCTGGAGCATATCGCACCTCTCCATATACTTCAATCTGTTCGTCCGTTTCCCAGTGAGTGTGTCTGTTTCCTCCAAACACTACCACTTTCTGACCATCCGAGCTTTTGTCAGCGCGCAACCCTCTGACCGTACGAGCCGAAACGCGCAGCCGGACCTAAGAAGACGGAGAAGAAGAAGAAGACAGACCTCATCCCCATCTACCTCCGGCCCTCTCAGCCAGAACCTCCCATATCCGCCAAGCTGGCCATCGTCTATGCAACCCCTCCTGTCTCGCCAGCGGCGCATCGAACGGTCGTCGATCCGCCTGTAGCACTCTCTTCCAAGGGCCGTCCAAGTGGGATGGAAAATAATGACCGCAGGCAAAGGCAGAGCAACCCCTCAGGCTACGTCGGACAGCAAGGACTCGTGCAAACCTCCCCTCAGTACCCGCCCGTCAGCACCGCAGACCGCTTCAGAAACCCCCAACTCCCGGCGCAGTCCCCGACAACTGCCACGGCGACAGCACGCAGCGCGAACCCCCCCGGGTACACGGGCTACGGATACGGCGAAGGCGCCCAGTTCGGCGGCTCCAACATGGCCGGCGTGGGCACGATGCAGTACCAGGCCGAGTATGCGCCCGAGTCGCAGCGGTCGCAGCAGTCCCAATACTCGCAGTACGGCTCCAACATGATGTACAATGTAGCCGCGGCCCAGCCGACGGCCGCTCCACAGTCTCCCTACGAGGCTGTGCAACCGTACCAGCCACGGCAGTCTGCAGCGGTCGAGGTGCTCTCCTCCCAATTCGGCGTTCCACAGAATTACTACCAGATGCCGCAAGAGGGCGGGCCGACGAGCGCGCCTTCTGCTCTGGGGGGCCCGAACGTGCCTTCCCAGTACCCGAACATGTCATATACCTCGCAGAGCCCCGTTGGCCGCGACTCCATCGCCACGGCCTACTCGTCGGCCATGCACGACCACCCCCAGACCAGCGCCCACGGGGGCTACGGCGCCGACTACTCCTCCCAGTCCTCCGACCTCGAGAACGCCTACGGCAACTACCAGGCCGAGCTGCGCAAGACGTTCGAGTACGTCCACGACGGACGCCTGAGTGAGGCGGGCGCGTCACTGGTGCGCATATCAGAATGGCTGCTGGGAAACGCAGAGTCACTAGGTGAGTCGGCCCCTTCATCTGCTATCAGAAGGGCGAACGGCTGAGAATTGACCACAGGACTAGTACGCGACGACGAGTCTCTGCACGCCGAGCGCCTCAAGCTGTGGGAAGACTTCAACAATTGCTGGCTATCTACGCTCCAGCGGCAGCAGGAGATGACCCAGGAGATGCTGGACCGGGGTCACAGGCCCATTACGCCGCAGTCCATCCTCGAAGTGGATGTCATGGAGAGCATGGGAAAGGAGCTGATCCGGCTCTGCGACATTATGGAGAAGCACGGGCTTGTGGACTATCAGATGGGCGTGTGGGAGGAGGAAATCGAAACCAGTGAGTACCACCGTACACCCCATGTCTGGTTTCTTGAGCCGCACTAACGAATTCCACAGACCTGGAAAGATGCATAGACCTCCTCGAAGGCCACAGCGCAAGTCATCCGTCTGCTTCGACTGCAAGGAGGAGATGAGATACGCAACAGTATCTTCCCATACGTCACCAAGGCGCAGGCTCGCGGACCCCCAGAGCTTCTCACGTTGGAACTTGGAAGACAAGACATGTGCGCTGTTCGGGCCAAGACGAAAAGCACCTGGACTTCGATTCGTTTCCTGCAACTACCGGTACATCCACCCCACAAGTGGCTCTCCACGGAAGCGAATGCGGTCTCTTCCGCGAATCGACAGCTTTGCTTGGGCCCGCTGCCAAACACTGGAGGCTGCGGCCTGGGACACGCAGCCAACCAGCGAATTTATTTTCACCGACTTTCCCACCCAACGACTTGACGTCTCCCATTCCTTTGGATCCTCGAGAGACTGTGTTTCTCTGCGAGCATAGACGGACGGAACGGGGCTTTTCTGCCATGATGAGAGACGGGGTGTTTCTTGGGTTGCTTGGTTGCTGCATTTCCGGTGCATAGGGTTATAATGGGCTCTGATATAGGGCTACGCGTTGGTCTTGCCTGTCCCCCGGCCCCTCTGACGGAGCGAGGATGTTTTTCACTTTGGCCAGGGCATGACTAGGATTAGGGTTCGACTGGCACTGCCAGCTGGCGTTTTGTTGCTCTCTTCCAATACCGGAGCGGGAAGAGAGTGGGTAAGCCCAAGCGCTCTGGTGCAAGGACCCACTGAGGGAAGGGAAGAGAATCGAAAGTGAGTGGAAGACACCGAGCGCTTCTGGCGCCGTAAGCAATTGCTCTCTTTTTGGCAGGGCTTCTTCTGGCCTTTGCGCCTGGGATTGGGGATCATTGGGCCTCAGCGGAAACAAAGATGAGGTTGCACCTGCTAGCTATACTACTCCCCTCCCCTGTTCAGATTGAAGTTATGGGTGCGAGCAACTCGGCCGGGATTTCGACCGGCTCCCAAGTCCCAAGGCACTTGAAGGAAGAAAAAGAGAGGGCTGGTCAGCCTGGGCAGGAACATCGACTACTACCCTACCAGCACCCTAGCAACACCGCCCGATCGCCGCCGCGCTTAGGCGGCTCTCAATCTACTCTGTACATCACTTGTGTAACGTGGCGCCATTGGACGCCAGCGGTTCACCCAGAGCTCCGTAAATCTGATTGAATCAATACTTTTCTGGAAACCGAGCTTCTGCAGGAGTTCATTGAAATGATGATGATGGCGAACACATGCGATGACCTTCCGTCCGGTCGGCCGGCTGGGTTTCTCGGCACTACTATGTGCTTTCCACGCCTGCTCGCATTCGCATCTTTGGGTATTGACGAGGAGTTGATGGCGTTGAAGGTTTGGGTACGTACAGTACCTACCTGGTAAGTACCTGACCGAAACACTAGCCACACTATATGTATACTTGCCAGCTCATCGAAACCTCCCACACACACCACACTCACATCAACCCCTCATCCTGTGGCTTGAAAGAAAAGAGGTACTGAGGTCTGCCTGTTTGCCTCTCAATACTCCAATCGTCGGGCTTTCATTACTCTTCGCCCGACTGACTGCGGTCATACACAACCCCCCTGGTCCGCAATGTGCTCATTCGCGTGCTCGACACGCTTCGCTTGCGTAGGCCGCTGACTCGACTTCCTTGCGTCGTATATTTTTTGGGCCGCAGACGACTAGACTAGGTGTATATGCGGAGGATCTGGCTGACGACCTGGAATCGGGCTGATGGGGAGTTTAGGTAAGTGGTGCGAGGGTGGTGTTAGTAAGAGGCCTAAGAGGGGGAGCGAGGATAGGTATGGGGCGGGTTATCCTCTGGTTGGAGTACCGTACCGTAGTATCCTTTAATTTCGAGAATGCGTGTGCATACGTCCAAGGTGAAAATGAGTTTCCATTCGGCCAGTTCTATGATTTCCCGAGATTCTTCCAATGTCGCCTTGTTGGCGTAAGACAGAGTCTCTTTTAGGGTGAGCACGAGCGCTGATTGGTCGAATGCTCGACCATCACCACCACTTTGGGAAGTGGAGAAGTCCAAGATCTGGTCTGATTTTCTCTTTCGAGTTTCCATCTCTTGGGATTCGACAGTCCACTTTTCTCCTCACTCCAGTCTCTGCTTAGGTATCGAGGATTCAACGGCATCATTTTTGTCCCGAATCCTACTCCTTGCATCCGAGATGCCAGCTCCTAGGCCAACAACAAGTCCGTGTCCTTCAATAGTTCCCTACCACAAGTTATCACCACTCGAGTCCCGAAACTATGGCTACGGTTTGCGCTGACAAGAGAAAACCTACTGTCGGTAACTATTCAATGGGAATCACGTGTATTGGTTATCACAGTACCAAGCAGTGTGGCGCGAGCTAGCTTGCGCCACATCACTCTCCGTCTCCTTTGTATATACACTTCGATAGCCCCCTTGAATGAAGAAGAATCAAGACAACCAACACGAATCCAAAGACATACAGAGGCTCCACTGTCCACCATCGACAGCGGCGAGCTTTGTGTCAAGTGATTCGCGTGTGTCTAGCCACTATCCACTTCTATGCATAGAAAGGTTTCCCGACACCTACATATGATCAGCGCGAAAATGATTTCATTTTTGCCCCAAGATGCACACGTGAGTGCTTTTGGCCATTGGTCAATTATCTTTGTATACATCCTAATATGTCGTGTTGCATCGGGTTGGCGGTCAATGTTGCAGTTGATGATTGTCGGAGACACTCCCGTCGGGTCGGAGAGGGATTGGAGAGGTGATGTAGTCGTACAAAACTTTTCCCGGGGAATTTGGGTTGTATCGGTGAGAAAGTCGAGATGTTCATCCAGCCATTAGAGCCCAGTTGTTGAGTGAATCCGTTTGGTACGGATGAATGGTTATCTTCAAAGTTTTTAAATCAATCAATCGGACGGACTAACAGGACGAGCATCTACCTTTTTCCATCTCATCACATGTGTATTGCTTGTTTCGATTACAGCAAAAGAAAGAACTTCCCTCAGGCAAAGATCCTCATAGTTTCGATATGCTGGTATAGCCTTACGCTCATTTCTATCCGTAGGGAAAAGTCTTCTGAATTACCTCTACGTGAAATTACCTTAGAATAGATAGCCTACTGAAGCACTCCCGAGTCTACTCGAAAAGAATATTTCTTGGGAAAGACAGCGTCTTGAGGGAATCCCGAGGCTTGTCTAGGATATTTTTTTGTAAGAAAGACACACTCCAAGATTACTCCCGACACCAGTCTAGAGAGGAACTTCTCTTGAAGATAAATCGTCGAAATAATCCCGGACCACGTCTAGGATGTAATTTCTTTAGAAATGTAATTAAAGATCTCCCGAATCAACTCTAGGATTTCTTAGGGACTTTTTTTAATAGCGCCCTGAAGTGATTTCTAAGTATACTTGATAGCCCTTCGAAAAAATATGTTTTGTTCCTATTCGCTCTCGCTTGAGAGCTCCGGAAAAGTAACGAATGAAGTCATCTATACCTTCCGTCGTAGCGCGCGAGCCTCAAATAATAAATCCATCCGTGTCGTACCTCATGCTTTCAATGAGTAACAATGGACTAGTACAGGTCTGGAAAACGAGCCTTCGCACGTGAATTGTAGGAAAGGAGAAGGCAAGACATTAAAGATCTTTGTAACGATAAATTCGTCGTGATGTCGTCGACCTCCAGAGAGGATGACGGAGACAACCAGCATGATCTCAAACGTCTAGATAATACAAGTCCAGAAAAGAAAACGCCATCGAGTCTATAGTCATAACAATCGTAACTCGTCAAAGCTCCATCGCGCCATGCCAGCCGATTGGTACTCCAGTTCCAAGTTGCGCCATCCCATCATGACGCCTTGCTATTCCCACCAACCCTGTACCCCATCGCTAACGGCTTTAACACGCTCTCCAACTGCTCCACTGTATGGAGACTCCTCTTGACCCTCCCGACCGCACTCATGACCTTCTCCACGCTGACAGCATTTCGCTGCACGAATCCGCAGAGGTAGTCCACCATATTCTGGCTCCACCGGGCCGTCCAGGTCGCTAGCTGCGTGACGTACGGACCGGCGTTGTAGGCGAGGGCCAGCTCGGCAATGTTTTTGGGTTCCGTGGGAGCACGCTGCTTGCTCAGGATGACGAGTTTCGGGGGCTGTCGCCGGCGCTGCTTGACGAGCTGCTGTGGCTGCGACTGCTGTCTGTGCTGCTGCTGGAGCTGGAGCTGGAGCTGAGTCCGAGCTGCTTTTGTTGGTCGCATGTGTTCAGACTTGGTGATGGCAGCTGGGGGTTTCGGACATGTCAATATGCTGGAACATTTTGTGTTGATTGCGGGATAGGAGTAACATGGGAGAGGGATGGAGGAAATCGTATCACGGGGAACATACAGCTAGCGGCGACGGGATCATGAGGAACCGGCTGCTGGCTGAGCGCAACGGAATGGGACGACATGGTCTTGGATTTGATACAAGGAGTGCAGAAAGGGACGATGCCTTGGGGGGAGGTGGTGGTTGAAGAGTCCGTGATTCTGCCATTTCGAAAAAGAGGTTTATAGTAGAGGGCTGATCTGGATTTCGGACTATGTACTATTGCGACGAAGGATGGAGACTCCGCTACGTGGCTCTGCTGCTATGGCGGAAGCTTAGTGGTGAGAGGTGATCTTCGGTTACTGTTGGCGGGCGAAGCGGACTTTTGCGGAAGTGTCGGGGGGCGCGTGTTCGGATGCCTTGCAATTGGAATAGAGCGCTGATGTACGCGCTGGCAGGTTTTATATAGGTGGATGGAGTTATGCGGCCCATATCAGCACTCGGCAGCAGTTGTTGCATCGGTGGATGAGCTCACGTGATTGGTCACCCTCCCTGCGTATACTGGGGGTCCCGAAAAGGCAAGCCTAGCCTGAAAAGTCCGGGGACCACGGAGATCAATTCAAGCGACGGTGACATTTATGCGAAAAACGTCATTGGAATCTCAGGAACAGCCTGCGATCGAGACAGCCCAGCTGTGGAGGGTGCGCCGGACCCTGCCTCCAACGCCTGCAAAATGCTCTTCCGAATGTACAACCATGCGCCAAATCCCTCCGCTATATGCCCTCAATCCGCTCCGGCGTTCGAGAACTTATCCTCGTAGAACTATATGGTCCTGTGAGCCTCTGCCCGGCCAATAGGCACCTTCCCCGCCACTACTTTTTCGTCGGAAGAACAGCATCTATAGGGGACTCACCTCCTTGATGTCTTTTGCTTTCGATTCCCGGCTGGGATCAGGCACTTTCCAGTTATTCACCCCCCACCACCAGCGTCGCAACCGCGCCCCAGCAGTCTTTCCGGAGAACTGGGAGGATCTGTTCCAGTAGCGCCATCCGGACTGGAGAAGGGTCCAAACCACGCCTTGGACGAGGGGGAGGAGTACCTAATGGTAATTTGTCAGTTGCTGATTCCAACTATGCCACTCGCTTGATTTGTCCCATGTCTCGGTCGGGGTCGCACAACACCACTACACCCTCCTAACGCGAGACGAAATGGTCTTGGGCGGTATTGCCGACGGATGGAGTCATGACTCTGGGAATGATGCAAGTGAGATTCTGGCGGCCTACTTGATCCCTTATCGTGATGTATCCGACGCTCTTGAAGCCCCAGCCCTCGGCATGCTCGATGCTCTTCAGGTAGCTCTGTTCGAAACGAAGGTCGGGCAGCGGCGGCAAAGTAGGTTTCCTCGGTAGAGGTCGCAGCACGCTCAAGGGTATTTCATCATCGTCGACATCTGAATCTCCAGGCTCTTGCTGGCCTGAAAGCCGAACGGGCTGCTTGCGGCTAGCAGCGGTCGACGGGTTGAGGTCGTGTGAGGGGGATGGATGGCGTTTGATCGAGGCAGACTGGAGGATTGACCCTATTTCTGCGGCAGGGTTGTGTGCCATGATGGAATTGGTGATATACAAAGATGGGTGCGAGTTGTGACAGCCCGATGAAGAGACGTGAAGCAGTAGGTATGTAGGCCCGAACGGAACCTTCACGGTTGAAGGTTGAAGCTGTGGAGTGGCTTGGGAATTACGTCAGCAGAATTTGGTGATCTGTGATGGCGGGCTTCAGCTGCCCACCTGCGTCTGGCCTCGCGCGCAACCTGACATAGGCGGCCACTCAAATCTCTTCCGCCGGAACATACTCTCTCCCTACAAGCAGCCAATATGGGGAACGCAAACTCCCAAATGCTGGACAACATCGTCCAAGCATCCAATTGTACGCTCCTGCTCTACGCAATCTCCCAAGCCCCT
Source organism: Aulographum hederae CBS 113979 (assembly GCA_010015705.1). Lineage (NCBI taxonomy): Eukaryota > Fungi > Ascomycota > Dothideomycetes > Aulographales > Aulographaceae > Aulographum > Aulographum hederae. Next base: position 162,717 of record ML977155.1, read on the forward strand.
TCAATGCTGACCACACGACAGTCGACCGAGACGAAGTGGACCGCCTTCGCAAGAGGTTCATGAAACTCGACAAAGTAAGTCGTAGACGTATGCTCCTCTCTACCTGCGCTATTCTGACCCTCAATTCAAGGACAACTCTGGTACCATCGAGCGCGACGAATTCCTCTCCCTCCCCCAGGTCTCCTCCAATCCTCTGGCCACGCGCCTGATCGCCATCTTCGACGAAGACGGCGGCGGCGATGTCGACTTCCAAGAATTCGTCACCGGCCTGAGCGCCTTCTCCTCCAAGGGCAACAAGGAAGAAAAGCTGCAATTTGCCTTCAAAGTGTACGACATTGACCGCGACGGCTTCATCAGCAATGGCGAGCTCTTCATAGTGCTGAAGATGATGGTGGGCAGCAACTTGAAGGACCAGCAATTACAGCAGATTGTGGACAAGACGATCATGGAGGCCGACCAGGACGGGGATGGCAAAATAAGCTTCCATGAGTTCACGAAGATGGTCGAGAATACGGACGTGTCGATGAGCATGACTTTGGACCTTTTCTGAGCGATGAGCACGATAGGGCTATTGGTTATGGACTGCATGGCGTTGAGGTGCTGGTCTGGTCTCGGGATCCGGGCTGTCAAGCACAGCTGGAAAGGGGCAGTTGTGCTCATTATTGATGACTTTCAGGCATGAAAATATGAGGTGTGATCCATCGCACCCAAAGAGTTGACTGGGCTTAAGCGAAGCGTTCTTTCTGTGCCACCAGAACAGGCACCGGTCACGTGGCAGGCACATGGAAAGAAAAGGGACGAAGCAGAGAGTGGACGTAAAGACATTACCCTATCCTCACATTACATAAGAATCGAGCTCCCTCCCCTTACACCGGCGTACAGTTCTCCTACTTCAACACTCGCGAGTCTCATACCCCCAGTGCCTACCCGTCGTACACCTGCCACTTCACCCTTGTCACCCCACCATACCGTCCCATCGCCAAATCCCTCGCCCCAATTATCCACCATTTCTGCAAGCATGTGCAAATTCCCATACGCTGCTGGCTGGGGCCCCTTCTGGTTCTTCCTCATAATACACTCCCCAAAGAGTACGAGTATCAAAAGTAGCCCCGTCAGCGTAACGAGGGGTATCAAAGTCATCCATGCATGCTCATTGCAAGAGAATGCGTACCCAAACACCCAGTGAATGACAGCCTTGGCAAGGACGAGCAGCGCAGCCTGCCAGCTTCCCAGAAAAGCAAGGACAGAGTTCCGGTTCATGTTCGCGCCTCTCGCCGTGGTAGTTTCTCGCCACGCCTTCTCGTCTCGGCCAAGATTGATGAGCAGCTCCAAGCAATGGAGACCCAGGGTGAGGGGGCTCTGGACCACGCTCTGGACGATAAACCCGAGCCAGTCCTTGCGGCTGGAAGCTGAAGAGTATTTAATCCCGATCTGACAGTAATACACCCAGTAGGCGCCGAACGAGGTGTTGCCGGCCAGCTCTTCTACTGCCTCTGCCGTTGCGAAACGCTCCCGGACGCCCACGGCGGCGACGATGAATACCCACACGCTGAGCAGAAGTACCACGGTCCAGAGAAGGCGGAGTATCCATTTAACTTGCGGGACGGACGAGATGGCCGATGGCTGGTAAGGGCGTGTGCGTGCAACAATCCAGGAATCTTTCTTCCCAGTGAAATTGCTGCGCCTATGCCTCGCGCTCATCGACGCCTTCAACGTCGCCAAAGGATGTGAGCTCCAAGTCAGGACGTTGCCCGGCTTATAGAGCAGACACCAAGTCGAAAGCGAGGCTTGGATGAACAGGCTGGCTCCCAGGCCTGTGATCGCGTAGCCGTTGAAGTTGAGACCGTAGCGCGGACCGGGGACCTTTGTTGTGGCGATATACGACGATTCCTCGCCGACTGCAAGGATGCCTTTGATGTGGATCTCCCAGGCTAGGACTGAGCTGCCTCCATAGGCAAAAATGAGCGCGATCGCTGAAACAATGTTGGCGTACCAGCGCGTTGGCGCGTGCGTGGTATTTGAGAAGAGTCGAAGGTTAGAGTTGTAATCGAGCTTGCCGTCGTGCCAGAGTGCCCAACGTTGGGTGGTGGTGTGGATGTAGCTCAAGCTGTCGAAAACGAGCGTGAGGACGATGTTCAAGAGCAATGGAAGAAAAATCGCGAGTGCCTGCGGAAGTGGGAATAAACGATGTCCGAGCCAGTAGAACCGACCGATCTCGGTCCTCATCGCCCACCATTGTTCCATTACTCCCATCTCCACTGCCCTGTGCTTGAGCCATTCTGGGAGTGGAACTCTGGGGCTTGGACATGTTAGAAGTGGACCTTCGTAAGTAGAGAGCCGCTTCTGACCTTGCGATGAGATATATCCCTGTCGAGAGAGACAGCGCTGTAATGATCCAAGCCAAAACCAATCCAAAGATGCATGCATTTCGAGTCGTCAAAGCTCGTTTGAAACCTGAGTTTGACGACTCCACCTTTTTTCCTTGATAGGATTTCTTTTCTCTTGACAGAAAGCTAGTACACTCGCTGGATAGGTCTGTTATATAGATGTCCACTTTCTTTGGATAATCAGAATTCATCGTCGACGCATGCGATGAAGCTATTGTGGTGTCGAGGTCTGAAGCCATCTCCTGACTGTATATTGAGGATGCTCGTTTCCATATATCAAGCAACGGTGGTAATCCGGGAGATGTTTGTAGCGGCCGGGGATATTGATTGTTTTTGTGTGGACTGGAAGTCAAAATCAGAAGTGTTCCAGACAATAACCAATGCTGCGAGCGACTTACACGTCTTCAAAGTCGTAAGGGTTGTAACGAGAAAGGAACTTGTGTTCTCGTTTTTGCAACGAGCAAAAGTCACAGCGGCCATCCAGATGTACGTTCGGGGGTGGTTGATATTCACTCATTCTCTCGGGTCTCGACTACCAAAGGCTAGGTCGAGATAGATGAAAAGGTCGTATGAATTTCATATCGTGTCGTGCATCAATCACACCGGATGGATTCACCTCGCGCAGGCTCCCGTTGTGCCACATTTGAACTCATAGCGTGGGATATAATTATCACCATCGCTTCGGGGTTGCATGACAGATACCAGCATCATCCCGAGGGTGGTCATGATCCGCTGCCCATGATGGTGTGGCTCAAGGTAGATCAATCCAAGAGTCTAGGCCAGTCTGCAAGGTTATCCATGGATGGTAAAAGGTGGACCGGTGTCGAAGACTGTCTGTTCCTCGCGGTAGTACAATGGCTTCTCGTGGAGCACGACTAAGTAACCATTCACGAGCATACTTACAAGATAACATCGTGAAAATAGAGTGCTGCAGTATCCCCGGAACTACGCATATCTCTATGGCCGCCCCAGTCGCCCGAAGTATTGGATGACGGCATTGCATGAACACGAAGGCCATTTAGCACCGCGCAAATGCTGATTGGCCTTGCCACCAGATGTTCCCAGGTGCGAAGGTGTCCACTGTGAAAACCCAAGTCCGCGTCTTGACCAGAAGAGTAGGGCTGAGTTTGGTGACTGCGTCCCCGGCCCATGCTTGGATTCAGGGGTCGTTCCCCATGGGCCAACCAGCAGTGGAAGATATATTGCACTGTGCCTGGACCTTGAAGGCTGTGTAGATTTAGGCCACTGGGTCGGCATGCTTTCCAGAATCTGGGTTGGATAGCTGCAATTGAACTATTCTCTGGGCCGGGCCGCCGGGATACTTTCGATGCTGCTAAATTTGGAACGCGGGTTTGATAATCAGTATCCAGGAAGGCTGCAAAGCTACCGTCTGAGCCAGAGACTGGGATGAACTCGGCCACTTGAAGTTCGTTAAAGGCCCCAGGATCGTTGCTTTGAAGGCTCGAAGCCGACAGGATTGAGGATCCAGGTCGTTGCGTAGGATCACGAAAAGAGATGGAACAATTCCGTCCACTCAGAGGTCGCACACCCAGTATACCTCGCAGAGCAGACTTGAGGATATATGTACGGTTGCGTTGCGCTGTTGTACCACGTATCACATTTCAGCTGCCACTTCAGCCCGCCTCCAACTTTCTCTTCCCTGATCAAATGAGCGTTGACTACTATCACAGGATAGGGGCATGGAAGCATACTTGAATATGGTAGGTAGATATAGAGAAGGATTTCCCTCTCAGCAGTAGCATCAACCTTAGATGATCAAATTCCTGTTTTCACCTTGACTGGTACTTTGACGATAAAAGCTCCACATTCCTACCCGCAATGCAGATCTATCTATGCGTCTTGTCTCTGTTGGCGGTTGATGCACTTGCAATCCCGTTTCTTCAAAGCCGGGATGCCGCTGGCAAACACCTGAGTCTCCAGCCACGCGACAACCCGAAGCATCCAAAGTGTGGTGGCTACAAGCCAGGCTCAACCGATGTTAGACGTCTCTTTGTTCGTGGCCACGTTTGCGAAAACGTGTCCGGGGAAGTTGTTACCGAGACGGAACGGAACCGAGTAAGTAATCAACATCTGAGCAGGAGCGCTACTGAACACGTACAGCGCCTTAGATAGACCACCCAACCGAACCCTTTAAAGAATCCAGATCGAGCCGGCTTCCAAGTGAAGGCAAAGTACGGAAGGAGGGAGTGTCTTTGGAGTTGGCCGTCTGAAATGAAGGCCTTCAGATTTTCATGTTCGAGGTGATCTAAATCGCATCATGTCATGGCAGTCCTTTTGGTCGTAAAATGGGGCTTGTGAGTAGATGTCCTTCGTGTGGCTGTAGTACGAAAACGTCCAAGAGCCTTAGCCCCATGTCGTCGTCAGGTCGCCAGTTTTCTTGACCTCGAGCTTTTTCTGAGCCATCTCATTCTCCGCCTTTTGCTGCTCATCACTGAATACTCTTCTCTCCAAACTGCACTGCAGAACGGGTTTGCCTCCGACCTTTTTCCCGTTGTCGAGTCCATTATCATGCTTGTCGAAATAGAGCGCCCAAATTCCCTCCTCTTCCTCTACTGCAACAAAGCCTTCCCAGTCTTCCAACATGATGCCTGCCATGTCTTCAGTCCAGTCCCATTCACCAACAATGTGCTCGATGGATCCGGTCCGGTTGCCATGCTTTACTTCCAGGGTGTCTTTGTCCACGTAAATCCAGTTCAACATGGGTGGATCTTCCGATATGGTGCTTACCAGGCCTCGCTCTGCATCTCTATTGTCGTCGGGATACGTAATGAAGAAGCCTGTGAAGGGATGGCCGGCACCTGCTATGGGCATGTTGGTCTCCTTGTCTTTCGGAACGAGCCAGAGTTTCCCGTCCTTGACGACCACCATGGTTCCATGAACATCCCTGCGCTTGGTGGACTTGGCCTCGCAGAAAACATCGATGTGGAATTTGACCATGCGAAAGTCATTTGCGGCTTCTTCATTCTGCTTCTGCTGGTGAGATACACCTTGGCCAACTCCAGTCACTGTGGGAATCCCGACAATAGCAGATAGGTAGAAGAAGCCCAAGCCAACGACAGCCATAATGGAGTAGGGCGTGATTCGTCGGAGGAAGACAGTATGCCAACGGCAACCGTTATGGCCAAAGTGTGGTGGACCGGACTACGGAGTACTGGAGGATACAAACAACGTGATGAACTGTGATAAAAAGATAATGGCCAATGACGAGTAGTTTTATGATATATAACTGGAATAGACACCTTATGATGGATGGTGTTGGTGTTGGAGTCCATCAGTCGCTGATGAGTGATGTCATGGCCAAACCTCGGGAGCCGCCCCAGTTCTTGGCTTTCTCCGTCTGACCACGTGATCAGCGGCTCTGGAGAGCCAGGGTCGGCGACCCAGTGGCAAACATCACAACTTCCAACCTTCACCCTCTGTTGAACAACCCCTCCTTCATGTGCCTCAATAAGCACTGACTACCATTCCATGCGAAGCCTACGCACACCCTGTCACAAGCATCTTTGCAGCGAGACGAAAGCAAAAACTAATCGACCGTTTACATTATATTATGTTCCTGCTGGGATACCGTACAGCCATTTTTTTTGGCGCGTGCACCCCTTCTCGCAGGCAAAAACCAATACAAGAATTCTGACAAGCCGAATCGCCCGATCTACAAAGCGCGCTCGCATAGCCGCGTCCTTCTCCCGCCCTTGTTAAAGTACATAGTGGATATCAAAAGCCAAAAAACCAGACCCAGAACGAAGTGCACCAGCATTTCCAACCAAAACCTACATGGTGGACCCGGAATATTAAGTGCAGCTTTGGTGCTGCTGTGGAAGCCGAAAATTGGTCAAAGATCGGCCTACAATGACGATTCTTTCATATGTTCACCATTTTCCCTCCACTTCTCCAGAGTTTGAATTGACTTCTCCGCCTCCGCCTCCGGCTTGGTCTTCCGCAGCAGATCGAAGAAGTCTTCGAAAGATGCTTTCCCATTTCGGGAGTTCTTGCTCAGCTTCAAATGTGTCTTATAATGTTCCTGCAAGTTGTCGTTGCGCCCGAACCTTTTGCAGCATGGTTTGTCGGGACAGACATATGGACAGGCGAAAGGGCGTTCACCGTCGTGTGTGAACTCATGTCTTCTCAGATGCTCAACCCTTTCAAACCCCTTGTTGCAGCGCATGTTGTCCGAGTGCTTGAAAGAGCAGTAGAATTTCTTGTTCTCTTTTTTGACAAAGTGGAATTTGCCATTGCGGTCCTTGGTGATATTGGGCTCGATCTTGACCCGAACGTCGCTTCCATGGATGTGCTGAGTGTACACGAGATGTCGTGTCTTCTTTGGCCGACGCCTCTGTCCACCTGCAGGAGATCCATGCTTTTCCCTCTTCACCCCCTTCGCTCCCGTCCTGGACTCATACATGGAACGTGTTGCACGGGCCTCGAACGTCTTGTCGTTCGGATCATCGCCATGGTCCATCGCATCTGGCTCGGGCTTGATGTCCTGATACGTGGACTCGGGAGACGGTGGGACGTCCAAATGGCAGTCGTCGTAAGACGACGCTCGATCCTCAAGAGTACTCGCATACACAGTGGTATTGAGGTCTTCTCCCACGAAAGTCTTCTCGGGTTCCACGGTTGAGACGCCCATGCCCAGCAATGGTGTGGCGTACGGACGGATCGGGTCTTGTTGCCAATCATACCCGGACTCTGAAGAGCCACTCTCAGGCATCCCATGGAACGGGCTACCACTCAGGGCGCTGTCATGCGGTACAGAAAGAGCGTGGTTCGCCCATGGGTCGGAAAAAGCGATGGGCATGTCGCCCATGCGATCATCACCGCTGCGGAGCCCAAGGCTAGACTCAAAGGCGATGGGGAAATCACCCGAAGCAGGCATCATGCCATTCTGTCCCTGGTAAGAGAGTTGCATGCCTTGATGCTCGGGAGGAGGTTGTATCCACACGATCGAAGAAGCTGTTGAATGGTCCATGTCACTGGTGCTTCGCATCGGCGCATATCCCATGCCCAAAGATGTTCCGTCGAAGTAGGGTTTTGCCATCAGTGCTGGATCTTCGATGGACATAAACTCCCATGGAACGTCTGGCGGTCCAAAAGTGAAGTCATGCGGCAGTCCGTTTCCGTTTGGGGGCGTGGGAGGTTCTCGAATGGACCTTGACGAAGATATACTGGGTGGACAAGACGGCAAGGACCACTCCGAATCGATTGAGGGCCGCCTTTCCTCGCAAGCAGAGTCGATGGGAGTCAACAGTGTGCCGTGGGTATAAGCGGCCTCTGTGTCGTGTCCCAAATTCGTCGTATCGATCTTCAGGTAATCCATTTTGGATGAAGGGTCGTTAATAGATGCCGCTACAGGATCTATGAACAAATCAGCAAGGTCCGAACATTTTGCTGTCTTGAGACTGAAACACATTCCACTCCAAGGCTGAGTACGGACCTAAAAGACGTTCGACATGGAAAGGCGCAATTCAAAGGGGGAAAAGTATGTTGATTGATGGTGAGAAAAGGGAGTTCAACGACGCTTTTGAAGACTATCTTTAACGATGGTCTCTTACTGCAGCCCATGGCAAGAGCAAGACTATTGAGGGTCTTGTACTTACCATTGTGGAACATGTTAGCATTCGACAGCCCTTTAAAACGCGGTGGCAGACGCGCTCGAGTCGAGAAGCAGCGTTGGAATGGTGGGTGGGTGGTCGTGGATCTGCAACGTTTTCGGCTAAGCCTCGAGGTGAAGACGTGAAGATTGACTACCGCGCCACTCAAGGGATCGTGGAAGGCAGATGCTTGATCGCGCAGGGTCTGCAAGGGGCAGGCGTATAAAGCGGGTTCAGGTACGGAGCGAAAGATCGAGACAAAACCTTGCAGAATGAGAAAATTGAAAGAGCACGGAGAGTCTTAAGACTTAAGGCCATCTGGGGCCCGGCCTTACTGAGAGATTCCCGGAGCTCTGGGTGAGGACTTGGTGGTCTGCCTTGGAGTGCAATGTGTGTCTGATCACTGTAACGTCAGCCCCCACGAGTGCTCTACGCCAGGAATGATACCTCAAAAGCGCACCAGATTCACGCCATACATCCAGCCGCTGGGTCCGTATTACCACAGACTTCTCTGTTGTCGACGACCGAAAGACACCCCAGAGACATTGAAACTCGTCATATGCGCAAATGGCGAACCCATCCAAAGAGACTCAAGCGTCTAGGCTGCATAAGCAACCAAACTGCTCGCAAGCTCAAGGAAGCAGGAAAGCCTGCACCCCGCAGGCCTTTGTCGTTCACAGCCGCACAGACAACCACCGAGCCAACGATCGTCTGGACTTGCCAGTCCGTGAGCTTTAACAGAGCCGGAACGCAAATCAAAATGAGCCTACAGGAATGGGGGCTCGACGTGGTTGTACATGCCCAAACTTCCTTGACCAAACCCAGACATCATTCCCTATGTATGCAGTCTACTGCCGCTTGAGGCGAGGAAGTCAGTTTTGACGTCTGATTGGTACACTCGACGATCATGCAGCTTCGACAGCCTGCCACAGGCTACCAGAATCGGCTGAAACGGAATGTCCCTCTGTGGTTAACTGGATGCCATGATTATGGAGAGACTCTTGGGGCCTTGATCGGGCGTGGGAAGTACAGAACTATCAATGGCTCAAGGCGTCGGTTCCAGAGACAGAGTGTTGAGTATTTGACAGCTGAGGACAGGCTCGACAACTCGACGATCGGACGGGGCAGACGCTGAAGAAAATGCGGATACGGAGTATGGCTCTTTTCCTATTCAGTGCCCATTGTTGCACAACAGCCACAGGATGCATACTGCAAGGACTTTGGCCACGACACGACCATAGCGGCCTCCAGAGCGACTGTTCAGAGTGTCTGTGGAGCAAAATGTGTGGCTCAAATCGCTTCCCATTGGTGTGTGTGTTTCAGGTCGTAGTAGTCGGCGAATGGAATGCACTGCTCCAGCGACATCGGGACATGATCGGTGGTCTGGCCGATGCCGTGAAGTATTCTATGGCAGGTTTAAGAGATGGGAGATGGCGGACTTGAATGAGTTGACTGGCCACCATTCCGATCAGTATTGGTTGAGTGGCGGCTTGCGATTTCTGGACGATGGGGCTCATCTTCGGTGGTCGTCACAATACGCTTTCTCCATCCCCACACAGAGAGGCGGACGGATCAGATTTGCCCGAGACGAACGGCGCACATCAACGGTCACCCGCAGCGTGATCCCTGAGAAGGCTGATATGCAAGTCACAACAGCCGCCTTTTGTCTCCGACCGTCGCGATTGGTCTGGTTACGAGCGCCTCTGACCTTGAAATACTGGGATCAGCTTACGCGCAAGACGCGGCTGGGGGGAGATTTGACGTTTTGCCCTCGTACAACATTTCCACTTGTTCCTGCCACCGTTCCTGCAGACTGTGCTCTCAAGTCTCTGGTCTGATGGTGGCAATGTCGAACCGCTGTTGACAATTTGAGGCTGTACGACGAGCTCTTGGCCATTCTTCCTGGATCCATCTTCCCACCATCAAGTTCCATTCGGCGAACACATGGTACCATTTGGAAAAGTGGCTGCGTGATCTGAATTTCGTGACAAAGAGTAAGTATATCCATTTCGCCCCCCCAATAGAGTAACACATAGCAGGTCAGGTTTCTTGTTCTTCGTCGGAATTCTCCGAAGCCTGGAAACAATATCTCTCGTTCGCATGATCAGGAGCTCATGATTACTGTGGTGCGCTCGAGTCGTAGTAAGTGTGGCCGGCTGGTCTCTATGAGGTTGTTTGTGTCGAAAGTGGCCTTGCGGCATTCCAATCCGTTGGAGAGTCATGCGAACCACTACGCTCCTGGCCCAATATGGCGAATCACTGCTGGAGAGTACCACCTGTGAGATAGCAAGCGCGGCAGCAGACCCTACTGGCTGCTTTTTCATGTTCTCGTACCCCCCCACAAACCGTCACATCGCCTTGAGAACAGGGTTGAAGCAAAGTTCTTCATAGCTCCATCTCGATCCCTGTCTGTCTGGATTGGTGCTCCAGGGCAGTCGGTCGACGTACGGCATCGTCGTAGCTCAAGGTTCGCCCTGTCACGGAAGAAGAAATACTGACTCGAGAAAGTCGTTACTCGCCCTGTTGCAATGAGGAATGATACCTTAGGTAGGGCTAGGGATTCTAGGGGTTGACATCTACTTTCGGCCTCTCATAAAATGGACAAGGCAACTGGAATCAAGTCAAGATTTCTCAAGTACCATGTCACAGATGTGAAAGTGATGCTGGGGTCGCCGCACTGTTTGCAAGGCGGCCGACAAGCCCAAGCTCAGCTCAAATCGCGGACTGTTTCCTTTCCACAGCATGGCAGAGCTTCCTCGACAACAGGCTGCCCAAGCTGGGCAGAAGTAAAAACACACATTCGTCATCTACAGATCATATATTGCGAGGCTTCAGCACCTGAAACACAACTTCGATCTGGTTGCGATTTGAAGACTCGTTCAAGATCACGTGACTATCCACCTCTCTCCCCCTCTTCTTTTGAGCAGCACCGACTCGGCTCCGAAAGAGATGCTCTTCAAGTTGACGAGTGGTTTGAAAATAGCTCACTGCCGAGTCATGGAATCTGGAGTCGATAAGTGAACTCTTGATCGACAAATGCTTGATTGACTGACGTGACAGGCGTGATGCACGAGTTCGTATCTGTAGCATTTTCTGGCACCTCCCCTTGTCGAGGCGACTCGTCTCATGCAAGGCCCCTTTGCTCGACAGTTGCTTGTTGCGAATATGTACCTTACTACCTTCAACCTTGGTCCTTGAGCGACTTTAAACGGTCAACGCCTTTTCCACCTGCTCAACGATGGCGACGGCAGCCGGCGACCTGCCAGAAAAAGGCGCAAGGTCCGAGCCTCCGCCCCGCGAGACAGACTAGACAGTGCATCCATGGCTAACAGTCTCCGCCGCCTGCGAGCCTCTCCACCCGCATCTGGCCAATTATCACCTCCATGACACTGGAGAGAATCCCGCGGCCGCTGCCCATAACAGGCCTCGTGCCCTGATGTCGTTCTCTCCACAAGTCCAAACCGACCGTCTAATAAACATCTTCATCTTGTCGCATGTTATCCGTCACCATCCGTCCAACCACCCATCATGCCATTCCGCGAAAACGTTCGAAAGGTGATGAAGTTCCGAAAGGCTTCATCCGCGTCATCGAGCAACAACTCCAACTCGAATACCCCCACGCCGAGTAGCAAGGGCAGCAGCACCATGGACTTCGACCTAGCCCAGCGCCTCAAAGACCCCAACGTGTATCAGCCGGGAGAAAAGATGCCGCCCTTGAAATACCGTCGACCGGTTGCGAAAGAGCACAAGGAGAAGTTGGAAGCATTTTCGTTTGGCACAGCTTGGAGGAGGAAAAGCCACCAATCCATATACTCGCCCAAGGGTAGCAGGATGCCGAGTCGAGGGAACAGCTTCAGCACGCTTGGGCGCAAGAGTCTCCAGATGAGAAGGGCCGACCAACATAGGGACCGTTTGACGGAGAACGCAGACAATGATGCAGACACGAGGAATGGTAAGTCATAGCACCCCTCCACGCTGCACATGATACAGATTGTAATTCTCTTTGACAGTCCTGTTTTGAATTTGAACCTGAAATTGTACCCTCCTGATATCTGCTCCCCCACATGTGCTGACAACCACTTCTGATAGTCGGAGGATCCCGCCAACCATCGCAAGATTCCACGACTAGCCAAGAGAAGCATAGGCACAGAAAGAGCAGGATAGAACCTGGTGGGCCTGTCCTCGCGCCGATTGAATCGCAGGCCGACACTCAGCAGACGGGCACGCCGACGAAACATTATGGAGAGTCGAGAGATAGCGGCAAGGGAACACAGATGCAAAGGATACCCTCGCCGATGGATATGCCCTTTTCACAGGACGACCTAACGCTCGCTATGAAGAGGAGTCGTCTGGACGTTCCCTCGTAATGGGCTGGTCAATATATTCCACCTGGGAGGCTCGATACTGGCTATTTCAGCAAGACCTGGCCCTGCGAGCCACCGCATATTCGGCGTACATATTTGATACGGCATTATTGGATGCATTAGCGTGGGAGTCGAAAAATCACACCCTGGGATAATATGTACCATATTTTACATGTCCTCAACTTTGGCACTGATTGTGTTACAATACAAGGCGCTTTCCTCTTTGCATCCGCTTTTGGCCGTTTACTCTCGACTAGATCCTAGGTAATCAAGTGTCCTCGAAAGGCCCGGGGTCCGCTTCAGAGCCTGCTTGTTCTCTAATTGTGAGGAGTGACTGGAAGACGTTGATGTAGTACAGCGTAGTTTGGAATCTCAGTTCGTTGTCAACTGGTTACTTCTTGCAATCGAAATGCCGATATTACCCCTGACCTTCGGACACGGTACTGAAAGAAGCAAGATACCACAGTAAGTAGTCACCGAGTCTGAGCAGCATAGGTCGGCATAGAATAAACAGGATGAACTTTCTCAAAAGATTTCAGTAGGAAGTTGGTATATGTGTCGAATGATATTACCAAGGTCTAATCCGTCCACAATGCAGACCCTGGGCCAACGTACAGTGGTACCTAGTCACTCCGGCTAAGAAACATCACAGACGAGAAGGATGGAATCAATCTAAAACTGATTAGTCTCGACCAGTCCTGGATGATGATGCGAGGCGCTTAAGGCCCGCTATCAGGTATGAGGAGCTGGAATCGAGACAACGATAGCATAATGCTGAGAGGCTGCTACTGGGCGCATGTTCATTGCTGTATGGAATCGGCTCGGATGGATACCGATACATACCACAGTAGGTCGTCAGCTGTTTTGGAGTGATGAGGGGAGAGTGAACGTTTCGACGCGGGTGGTCACTGTACTGTGCCGCCGGAAGAGTCGATGAAGCTCTCGACTTTCAAGGCACAGCACCTCAGGCAGCACCCAAACAACAACAACCCCACCACACGATCTTCTCATTGCGGCGTCTGTGACATTGACACCGACCTGTTCGTCAATACCTTCTCCCTTCTCTTTCTCTTTCTCTTTCTCTCCTGCTCTGCCTCAACCGCGGATTCTTGCTCGTGTCTGCGCCTCCACGACCAGCCCACGTGAGATTTAGCGCAGCATTGGCGTTTCTATATTCAGTCAGCAAAGCCCAGCCCTGCACTCTGGAGGAATCCCTCAGCCGCAGACGGGCAGACTCCATCACCACCGCTCCTTCACCACTTCGTACTTGAACAGTACCTCCTTCGCTTCGCCCAAGACATTCATGTCCTCCATGAATGCGAGACTAAAGAATCTCGTGGGCTCGAGACGAAAATCATCAAACTCGGTGGTCGCTCCACAGAACACCACCCCGACGCCCACCAGCGCCAACTCACTTTCCCCGCCGTCCAACCCCAATTCCTCCACCACCTCTCTCCCCACAGGTCCTCCAGGCCCCGCCGGCGCTGCTATGAACCCGAACAACCCCCTCGGCCGACCGCCCTCGTACACCTACAACCCTCCCAACGGCGGCAACCTTGGGGCACCGCAAGGCCAGCATGGCCGTCCCACCAGCCCCATGCCTCCTCCCATAAACACCGCCTCTCCACCCCAAGGATATCCTCCCCAGCAGCAAATGTACAATCACCCCCCGCCCGCCGGCCCTCCTGGCTATCCCCCGCAGCCTCCACCGGGTCAGTATGGCGGCGGCGGCGGCGGCTACGGAGGCCCTCCCTCTCAAGGCTCTGCTGCGTACAATCGACCACTGGCCGAAGTAGAAGGCGCTGCAAGGACCAAGGCGCAACTCATTGTCGGAATTGATTTCGGCACCACATTTTCGGGTGTCGCTTTTGCGTTTGGGACTGCGGAGGCGTCGCGCGAAGATATCATCACGGAGTGGCCAGGCGCTGGAAATCAGTCAAAACAAAAGGTGAGTACCTCGAGGGGTCGGATTGATAAAAGCTAATTTTTCTGCTCTGGTCCCCTCGGTTCTTTACTACGACCAGTATCAGAAAGTCTGCGGGTGGGGGCCTGACATCTCTGACGCGCTCGCGCCGACCGGCTACCCGAAGCCAGGAGTCCAAAAGGTGGAGTGGTTCAAGCTCCAGCTAATGCTCTCCGGGAACACCTACATTGACCCGATCAATCTCCCCCCTCTCCCAGCTGGCAAGTCGGAAATCGACGTGGCAGCAGACTACCTCTTCCATCTCCGGCAAGCTATGCGGAACCAGCTCCTGAAGACACTTGGTGACGTTTTCAGTCGAGAAGAGCGCAACATCCGATACTACTTGACTGTGCCTGCTATCTGGAATGATGCTGCGAAGGCTGCAACTCGCTCGGCCGCAATACAAGCAGGATTCTTGAGGGATGAGAATGACAACCGCCTGACGCTGATCACGGAGCCAGAAGCCGCCGCTATGTTCTGCTCAAAAACTGGTCTCCTGAACCTCAAGATCCACGATGCCATTCTGATTGTCGATTGCGGTGGTGGAACTGTCGATTTGATTGCCTACGAAGTCGAAGAAGAGCAGCCGTTCTCAGTCGCCGAGTGCACAACCGGTTCTGGTGACTCTTGTGGATCCACAGCACTAAACAGGAATTTCAGCAACATCTTGCGGGCGAAGATCCGGAAGATGAAGCTCCCTGACGGTTCGAGGACTGCTGGAAAGGTCTATGCGAAGTGTATCATGGACTTTGAGAACAGGATCAAGGCTGATTTCCGGAACAACGGACAGAAATGGGCTGTTGATGTTGGCATTGAGGCCGAATTCCCAGATGCGGGCATTGAAGAAGGCTACATGACTTTCACCAACGAAGAGATCTTGCAATGCTTCGAGCCCGTCGTGAACCGGATCCTGGAGCTCGTCAGGAATCAGATCATCGCCATTCAAGCACAAAACCGACCCCTCCAAGTAAGTCACATTTTCATGGAGATTTTCGTGCAACAGACTGACCTTTAACAGAATGTCCTCGTCGTCGGTGGCTTTGGTGCTTCTGAATACCTCTTCCAACAGATTAAACTTCACGTGCCTCCGCAATTCCAAGCCAAGGTCGTGCGGCCTATGGATTCGGTTGCTGCCATCGTCAAGGGAGCTGTCACCGCTGGTATCACAGAGCGCATTGTCACCCACCGTGTTGCACGTCGTCACTACCTCATGGCAACGCTTCAGCCATTCAAAGAGGGCCACCATCCCGAGCAGTACCGTGTTCCATCCCTGGACGGCAAGGATAGGTGTAAATACACACGGCAGATTTTCGTGCAAAAAGGTCAGAGGGTAAAGATCGGCGAGCCCGTCAAGGTGTCCTTCTTCAGGCAGGTTGCCCCTGGAGCGACGCTGATGTATGAGGACATTCTCTATGCTTGCGATGATGATGTTTGCCCAGAGTATACGAAGGACCCTCGTAAGTGACACGTACATATCAAAGGTTTTGTTTATCAGACCGCTGACAGCTCCTGTAGGCATCAAGGAAGTCGTTACACTAACATCAGATCTTTCTCGCAAGAATCTGGAAAAAGACTTCGAGCGAATGGATACACCCCAAGGAACCTTCTACCGCGTCTACTTTGATATCTATCTTACCCTCGATGGTAGTGAGTTCAATGCAGAACTGGTCTGCCAGGGTGAGGTCATGGGACGCTGCACGGCGAGATTCAAGTAGACGTGACACGAGAGCGTTAAGTTTTGGATGAGATCTTCTTTGGGGCTTTCACCCTATCCCTCGTCATGCGGGGCGAACTGTTGCGATCTGAGAGATTTTTTGGGAGTCTTTTTTCTATGCTGAGCGGCTGCTATACCCTAAAACTACCCCCTCTGCTACCGCGAAATGCTATGGCTGTTTTTCAAAGAGGACTTGTATTGTGGGCGATGAGACAGGAGCCGTGACGTGGAAAAGCAGCTAATGTGATCATGTGGGGAGGATGTTGGTGAGTCGGATATCAGAGGAGTGCAAAGGGGCGTGGACAGGCATATCGGAATATGGGAATTGAGTTGGACATTATCTTAGGTAGCGACGATGGAAATGAATGATAGTTTCCTTCAATTATGGGATTTTGTCGGTGTTGGAGAATACGTTAAAGCTGCTAGAGCTATCCTAAACTGTCATTTTGGCCTCCTGGAGCATGGGAACCTTGGAGGTTGTTGGAGGATCATGTGCCAAAAATAGACAGTACGGCGAATCTTTTCTCCATGTGGGCCGAGCGGACCGATACTAGGTACCTCAACTCGACACCAACGAGCCGCATCATTCATCCCTCCCTGACTTTGCTTCCCACGAACCCATCGTCCCATTCCCAGCGTCGTTGAATCTGGGGTGCTCGCCATTGCGGGGAGCATTGATCAATAGGGGCCAACTGCTTTGCCAGCCTAGATCCAGAGCTTACATTTGGTAGCTTGGGCGACGTCTTGATGGCATCATGACTTCCAATCCCTTGGAGAAACGTCACCAGGCAGGCAAACATGTAAATACTTACCAGGTAACTTCCTTTATATCTCTCCAGCCATGGAATGTCTCTCTCAATTTCCTCTCGGTCTATAATTCGCAAATTTCCAAAGAGTCTTCCCACAACTGGACCAGTCTACAAGATCAACCCGAGTACATATCTTCCTATATTCCCATCCCAGCACCAAAAGTCCCGCACCATGTCTTCTTCCACAGCACCAGGCGAGAACTTTGAGCCCCGCCAGACTGCCACCTCTGACGACTACACGCCCGATCCGTCCAAATCCCTCCCACTCTCTCCTCCGCGCCAGGCCCTCGTTGATGATATCATCGCGCTGTACAGCTGCCAGCCGACGGTCCAACGTGTAAAGCGTTACACTCCTGACTGCGTGTACGACGACCAGTTCGTCTACGCGAATGACCGCTTCAAGATGGCGGGCCAGTGGTTCGCGCTGCCGAAGCTGTTCAATGCGAGTGTTAATGAGGGATATCAAGTCATCAGGAGCGACGATGAGATGATTCAGTTCAAGAATAAGCAGGTATGCGACTTGCCCCTTGAGGACATCATATTTTCCGCAAAATCTGTCATATCTGGCCCCACAACTAACCCTTCTTCCTTCCTCCTAGTCCTGGACTTTCCGCCTCATCCCAAAGACCGCAACCATCACCGGCCTCGTCTCCCTCTCTCTCGACCCAGCAACCCTCAACTCGGACTTCATGCAAGTCAAGTACCACAAGGATCAGGCAAACGACAAGGACTACTCACACGAGGGTGTCGGTTTCTCCTTCAAGAAATGGCAGGCTGATCAGGTCGCTAAGCACATGGATTCTCCCGAGGTGGCCCAGTTTGAAGCGGATAAAGGAGCAAATAAGGAGGATGTTAGGAGATATGGAACGGGAACCGAGAAGGGACAGGCGCCGAAGCTTGACTTCACTGGAAATGAGCCGAGTAAAGTTTGAGGTGAGGTGAGATAGGCTGCTGCAAAAACTCCGCTGGATGTCGGGTTTTGATCAGTTCGAGAGGGTCATGTACAATACTTTTGCTCTTGTAAAAAAATTTAAAAAAAAAATGCTAACGTTAAAATCCATGAAGGAAATCACCGTTGGATATCGCATTTCGATTCATTTTGGAGATCTACCTACTACATCCCTTGCTCTTGAGAACTGCAATTTGGACGGAAGTTTTGTCCCTTATCAGGAATCCAACCAAAATATCCATTTTAGTTGAATTCCTATACCGGAGGAACTTTTATCGTGGGTGTAATACTGGATAACATCTAACATAAGTCTGGCTGTAGAAAAAAAGGTCAATATTGCATCGCACGTGATATGTTCACCAACCCAACTCACCACTGGCATCTAACTGGCTAGTCCACGTACTTCCTTCTTCTCTCGGTTTTGTCTCTTTCTTTTCTTCTTCTACTATTACCCTTATTGTTCCTACTATTACTATAGCTTAGCGATCGTATCTCGAACCTATAACTTATAGTTCTTCTTACTTATTAATTCTCTTTACTTATTACGTATATCTCACTCGAGTCCGCCCTCTCACTATCAACCATCCTTCTCACTACCGAGTCTCTAACCTACCGACCTAATACTGTGCTCCCTTCCCAATCCCTAATTATAATTAATTAGTAAGGTATGATAACTTTAGCTGTAGACGTCACTCTAGAAGATTAACTAGCTAATAAACCCCAGCTCGCCTTCTCATTCTGTGAGAGGTCTTAGGTGTATGCCACCTCACCTTTACGTATTCTACCGTGCCTGGATATCGTGTTTTCTGCCAAACTCAGATGTCCAGCGAGTCAAGGCTTCTTTGAATATCTTAAATTTATTAGTATTACTCCTGATGACTCGATTTCGCATCGTATTTCTGTTCAATTTTACCTTGCGTATGGATCCATATCCAAGTATAGTATGATTATACCTATGCTGCTTCGTCCCAGAATCAACTAACGAGTCCATAGTATCACGCAAATACGCACGGCGCCACCACATGCAGAACGGAAGAGTAACAGTTTCTACCATTCAACTTTATGGGGGAGATCTTTGCTAATGCAATAAGCTTGCTCTGACCAGCCACAAATCTCGACCACACGGAGGACGCAGTGGTTAGGCTAAAGAAGAACAAAGTCTTCTAAAAAGAGCAATACTAAACATCTTAACCAGTATACTTCGTTAAAACAAGATCCGAGACATGGATTCAACTGCCTAAGCTAATTGATGTGCTCTGAAGTATCCCAAAGATAGGTACCTTCGCCGTCGTGGAACTCACACCAGATTTGCAATGGAATTCAGGTAAAGGTTGGATCAAGCTGCGAGGAAGTGACTGACCGTTATTGGCAACTACCCTGACTATGAATGGATGGCTTCCACTTCCGCTCCAACCTCCCCAACCTTCCATTTAAAGAAAGAAGTATGCCGTGCAGTTTCCCTCTTCGACCTCAACGGCAAATTGCTCCTTCCAAGGGTAAGTTCCTCATGCTGCGGGTAGCATGCCCATCTGAGCGTGATATGGACCGCAAGGAGCTGCTCGCTCACGTCTGGCCATCCACTCTGCCATCTGGTGGGTTAGGTACCTTCCATTGCTCCCTCCTCACCAAGGTCTGGCAGCAGAAGCAGGGTTGTGTGTTGAAACCCAATTCTTCAGGAAATATTGAGACAAGGGAAATCATTGTGTACGCACGCACCTGCTCGGTACCTACCTAGCTAGCGACATTGGTAACATGCAAAACCAAAGGTATATACCTAGCTACATACATGCTCGAAGAATCCCAGAATCCCCGCCAATCCTAGATGCACTTAATCATCAGATTCGCCGATATGTGATAATGCAAATCACGCCATTAAAGAGGAGAAAAAAAGAAGATGCCATAAAACGCACGTCAACCTTTCTTCTTTATCCTTCCCTCCCACATTTTCCCTCCCCTTTTTTCTTGCCTCGTTCGAAATCGCTCTCAAAAACCCCCAGGTCCCTCTCTCAAATCGCCATACATGATCGCCTCCCTCGGCCACTCCTCTGCATCTCCCTGTGTACTCACACTCGCGCGATTTGCAATCCTCAGTCCGCCACCTCCGCCTCCACCAGCCCATCTATGAGGCTCACCTTCGTCAAACTCTTCAACGTCAGCGTACCCATCGCCCCACCCGGAGCCGTCATACGCGGCTTGCGCGTAGTGTTTCCCCGGCTGCAATTGTGCCGGGAGTGCGTTGACTTGAGAGCCTGAGAGGTATTCTTGCTGCTGCTGTTGATATTGGGGTTGAGGTTGTGAATGCGAGCGTTCGGGGGAGCCGTATGACTCGACCAAGCTGCTCGTTCTCAATGGCGCAGGGACCTCCTCGCCGTCGCCGTAGCTATAGGTACTCTGGCTATGGCTTTGCCTCGACTGAGTCTGTGCGAGCCGTTGCCCCTCGTAGCTTTTCCTAGGCGTGTGATTCGAGTCGCTGCCGCTGGCAAACGGCCCTCGCGCGTCGATGGGACTATATCCCATTCCGCTCGATTGCTGGGCAGGCGCCATAGTCTGCGCCTGTAATCGTTCCTCCGTCGGAGTGTGATCGCCGTCTGTTCCCTCGTCGAAAGGATGGGCGGGAAGTTCCGGTATACTCTCCGGGTATTTCCCGTCGGGCAATTCGGCGAGAGTCTCCGAGTTTGTGGACATGGTGCTCGCGGCAAAATGCCCGTGGCCCATGGACGGTGTGTTTTGCATGGCCAGAGTCGTGCTGCCCATACTTTCCGGGCCCCTCGAGAAGCCCATGCTCCCGGCTCCGTTCTTTCCCTTGCCGCTACCATTCACCGAGCCCGTCTCGTTGACCTCAACGATGGGACCATCTGGATCGCGGATCTTGAACTGCGCGATGGTCCGCATTTTTCTCGTCACCCAGCTCGCGAGTATTTTACCGCGCTGCTTCTCACCGAGGCGAGATCGCGGGAAGTCACCTTTGCCGACGAAAGCAACAATGTCGACAACGAGGTGGTGGCCATTGAGTATAGCGTTGACAATTACGGGAACGAGCGATGCGAGGAAGTTTCGGCGGAAGATTTCGACAAGGACGACTACAAGGCCTCCGGCTTGGAAGACGGCGCTGCAAGGGATAGGCGTGAGCGGGTTTGGTGAAGTGCATAATGGAGGAGGGTAAAAACGCCGAAAGAAAAGGAAGGACTTACCATCCTCCAGGGACGATGTTTCGATGACACCTCTCAACCGAGAGCTCAATATCCATTGGGAAGTGACTCAGTCCATTGACGTCAAATGTTTCGCCGATATTTCCGAGCACGAAGAGGATCTGCATATCGACCTGCGACCCGTTCGGTCCTATCGGTCTGCTCACGTTATGCAGGAATCCCAAATCACCTGTCCGCATGTACTTGACATTTGGGTCGCCGTCGACGGTGCGTCCATTGAAGCGTTCAAAGTCAAATGCGTCTTTTGTGCCGTAGAAACTTTGCGCGTTTCCTTCGGATTGCACCCAGATCTCGCCGAACTCGCCAACGTAGCAGAGCTGGTTCGTCTCGGGATTGACGATACTAATTTGGGTGCTGACAGGTACCATGCCAGAGTCTTGGACAAGCAAGGCCCCTGGGCTTGATTCTGGATCCACAGGCATGACAAGACCACGGCGGAGATAGTTCATGTCTAGCCACAACTCGATAGGCTCAATACACATGTACGAGCGTGAGGCAACCATAGGATTGAGAACGTGGGAGTATATGGTGTTGATAGCGGTTCGATCCAGGCCAGCCTGCGCAAAGTGGACGCGGACTTTTTGATAGACATCGACGCGTGGTCTGCTGTCAGTGGATATCATTAAATTCTTGAGCTCGTGAAGGCCCGACATTTTGCCAGCAGCGCTCGCCATGGCATGGTCAAGCATTTGGCTGGTTGCATATGTGTCTTTGATTTTGTACCTGGAGAGAGTTTGGAAGAGGATGTTCGGATTTTGCGCGAAATCAACTGGAGAGACGAGGTAGGTTGGACTGGCAAGGAAAATGCCCATAAGACAAGTATGGATAAAGCCCAGGCCGATGGTGCTTCGAACGCAGCCCAAGACTGGTCTTGTACTCAGCATTTGGCAGGTCTCCTTCTGAATCTTACACAGTGCAATGATCGTATCGTGACCAAGCTGGATAGCTTGTCTGCGCTGATCTGGTGTCCAGTAAATCCAAATCAGCACAGGATGACCAGTCTGCACCCAGGCTGGTCGAATTGTCAGACCAAGATCACGGCATCCATGTGTTTGTTTTGACGGTTTCGTGGTGTTGTAGGTGGTTGGCATGTTGATCCTGAGAATCAGGGCCGATTGCTTGAGGTGCTGTGACACAGGCTTTTGCTTCAACAGGTCATTGACTTCGTTGTTGACCAGGAGGGCTTTAATCTTGAAGTCCGCAATCATATGAAGCAATGCGGGAGCATCCTCGTTGAGCCGGTTCTGGTCGAGTGGAGCCATTGGGATAGCAATGAGCCCAAGGACTATGCAGGCGTGAACGGCGAAGACGAATTCCTCTGAGTGCGTATACATCAGAACGACATGATCTCCTGTCTGCAGCTTTACCTTGTTCTTGAGGTAGATTGCCACCGCTGCCACTTTCAAGTCGAACTTCTTCCAGTTGACACCCTTGCCTTCTTTACCTCTTCCATCAATCGTGCAATAACACAGCTCTTCTGCTTGGCGTGAGACACGCCATTGGAGGAGGTCGTGAATATTAGAGAACTGATTTAGAGGGGTTGACGTCCGATCATCGATGACAACTTCCCTGTGGTCAACTCCGGAATACTGCTTGTCATTCAACATAAGCAGTTCTTGTCGCCCTTGAGCGGCAATTGGCGACCAAATTCCGCCTGCAGGATCATCACCGACGGGTAAGTTTTGCACCGCCCTCTCGACCCCGAACTTGACGTGCACACATGCCAGAGAGCCATTGTCAAATTCTCTTCGACAAAGCATATTTCCGATTTCTCGGCGGCCGTTTTTGTTGATGCGAGGTAGGGTGTTGGGGGCGGTGATCATTACACAAAAAACTCGAAGATGATGCTCCTGGTACAAAATCTCCATGATGCGCTCGGAAAGGGTATCAAGAAAGGGAATATCAAGCTGACGAGGAGGACCTCCAGTTGTAGTAGGTGCAGTTGATGCTGCTTGAGTCTCGAGTAGAATGATTGGAAGATACTCTCCGTTGACGTGAGAGTCGAAAGCTGAGCAGTCATAGATCTTCGGCACAGCCTTCAGGATGCTTAGCACGAGATGTTGCACAAAGAAATATCTGTGTTCGGCTTCTTGCATGCCATCTTCCACCCATTCAACCCGTTGTCGAATTCGGTCTTCGTACAAGCCAAGGACGAACATCTTCCCTTGGATGATGCAGCCTAGGAGACCTGTTCGTAGGAATTCTGGTTCGACAAGGACTGGAGTTGGGTTGCCTTCGATGAACCTGTATGGACGCGCATGAAAGATGGTCTCAGTATGTTTGGGTAAAGCCCAGAAGCCTCCAGAGAGCGACGGGGAGTCTACCCAAATCTCTCCAACCGTGTATGGCTGGCACAACAGATTTGTCTCTGGATCAACAAGTGCTAATGTTGCATCTGGAATTGGATAGCCAAACGCGCCAACTCGGAGGGTATTTGGCTCCTGGGAACGCTTCGACGCTTCTTCTCCAGTCGCAAGAACGATGACTTCGTTGGTCTTCAAAGCCTCCTTGTCCAGCAAGACCTCCATCAGATCTGTTCTGCCTTGCTTCTTGTGATGCTTCTTTGCAGCATTGCCACCGATGAGACTTGTATAGCCATTTTCTGGGGCATCAGGTTTCTCCTCTTCCTCTTCCTCTTCGTCTGGCTCTTCCGTATTGAGAGGGCATCCCATACGCTCTTCTCCCCCAAGCCAGTCACGAACGGATACTATCATGCCGCCATGTTCGGGCAAGCATAACATCGGCGCCACCAACTGCCTTGCTCTTGGATTGCGCATTGGACGCAGCCATCGATCCGCCAGAATCTCGTGAAATTCCGAATCGACCGTGAGGGTATCGATCAGGCAGATTTTCAGAGAAGCAAAATTCGGCTCGATATTCTTCTTGAAGTTTCTCGTCGCCATGGGATCTTGCTGGTAGTTGTATGCTGCCCTCTTGAGCCCTGGATAGTCTGCAACCATAACCGTGGTCTTGTACTTGGAGATGATGTGAGCATAGAGGCCTGGAGTTTCGACAGTCTTCGACTCCATCCAGACTGTAGTATGGCCTCCATAGACGCCCAAAAGAACACCAAGAATCATGCCAACTCCCTGGCGCGGATCCAGATAGCTGAGAATGACCTCTGATGACCTATTTGGTCTTGCAACAAGACTTCCATTTTTATCTCGCAATGATGGATTAAAAGTGTCGACATTTTCGCGGGTGGGAACTGTGGATAGAATAGCTTGCAGGCATGCCATTTGATGCATGATGGTACGATGGCTCAGTACTACTCCTCGAAGATCGCCGGTAGGAGCTCTTGAAAACTCGATGTACGCCAAGTCGGGAGCCGGTAGCGATGCATCATCTTTCTTTTTGTGGTGATGGCTTCCAAACTCATTCGTTTTCCACCATTCGACACCCGTCGGCCATTTCAACCGCTGAGCGCTGATGTCTCTGTGGAAAGCTTTTAAGTTGTTATCGGTAGTCAGGGCAAGATGCGCCTGGGTTGTGGTAAGGAGCAGACTAAGTTTTTGGTAGTCCTCGAGGTTGTTCATGGGGACTGCCACGACGCCGGCGAGAAAGCAACCCATCAACGCTACAGCGAAGTCAATGATCTCGGAATCGCGGTATACCAGTGCGACTCTATCTCCTCGATAAAGATTGCTTTTGTCTCGAATGACTTGCGCAACCTTCTCCGCACGACTCGTGAGCTTTTCCCACGTTATGGAAGCCGTCTCTTTCCCTTTGGTATCCAGCACCCAGCATGCTGGCGCTCGCGAGTTCGTCGCTCCTCGATGTCGCAGAACCGCACCAATATTTTCAAACTTGGACATTGGGACATTACCATTATGAGGGTCAAAAGCATCGAATGGAACGTCGCGCGGCTCAAGCGGTAGCATGCATTCAACTACGCTGGCAGATGGAAGGTCTTGTGCCGAGAGCATCGGAGGGGGAACTGCCGCAGAAGGAGAGAAGGCATCGGCGGACGAGTATCGGTTTGGTCCTCCATAGCTGTCTTCCATCTGCCCACCAGCAAAGTCGGAGAAATACCCCTGATCAACCATTGTGCTCAACCTGCTGTTAGCGCCTGGAGAGCCTATTGCAGGATTTAACCCAGTATTTCCTTGATCTGGATAGTTCTGAGTGGCCGGATTGAAGGCGAAATTGGACATCATAGTTCCAGCTCGCGAGTCTGGTGTCACAGGCCGAAGAGCATTTCCGTATGATGACTGTCTTTGCACACTGTTTCGCACTCCCAGCTGTCTTTCTTGGAACCTGCCGACTTGGCTTGCGGGATGTATTGCTGAAGAGCCAGAGGAATAGTCGCCAGACCCCTGGCGGATCGAAGGGAGTGGCGAGATCGAGTTGCGATTGCGCATAGATGCTTGAGAGCCATGAGGACTACCTCCGAGTGCGGCAAAGGACGCGGCGCGAGACCCATCGCTTGGCGAGGGAGAACCGCCGTCCACTGAATGAAGGCGTAAAGTCCTCTGGAATTGGTCGGCTTGAGGACCTTCGAGGTACTGGGAGAGGAGGACGGTACGTCGCTTGTCGTATCTGTGGGGAGTATATGTCAGTCCTATGCCTACCTAGGTATACCAGAAAATAGAGAATGGAAGAGGAATTTGGCGCATGCAATAGAAGGCGAAACGCAGATGATCACATACCCTTTCTGTGTGATTTCGCCCTCCTGTTGGTTGCGCGCGACGAGTTAGCTTCTGAGGCGCAACATATACCCAGCTTTTACATGCGATGCATTTTTCTCTAGGCGCGACATACCTCTAGCTCGGTGTCCAGCTCGTGAAGCTTCGCCTGAAGCTCTGGGTTGTCCTCAGCCATGTTCCAAGGCTTCGTCCGCTTCTCGGACCGTCCGGTTGAAGAAAAGTTGGGGGGTCAGCGAGGAATCATGGAGTTGGAGGCGTTGCAACCATGAGCTTCGGGTGCAAACAAAGCCGGTCAGGGGCGCGCTCTGCTCTGCGGTCGAAGGCTGGTTCGCTGGGGAGATGAGGAGACTGGGGAGCGAAGGTGACCAAGGTTGCACTCGACATCTGTGCTCTGCCTCTGTGGCTCTTTGGCTCTTTGGCTCTTCCGCTCCCCGCGCTGGGTGCCAAGAATCATGATGGCATATTGCTATATTTATAGTGTCGGCGACTTCTGATTTTTTGTGAATATCAACTCTTGCAATTGACCGTCTTCAACAACTTCAAGAGACTACCTAACCCACCCACCTACTCTACTGCAGTCTGCTTACAGCTTTACAGCAGCGGTTCTCCTGGCGCTGAGTATACTCAAGCGTGTCCCGCAAGGATCAACCCCCCTTCCCAACCACCACTGGACATCGTGGAAGGCCGTTCGCTGCCCTTCAACCGTCGCAACAGTTTCTCGGTCCGCTCTCCCTTCAAGCTGCATCCCCGGATGCCTGTTCTCCAATTGTAGGCGCTTCTACAGGTCCATAGCCATTAGGTCGGCTATAAGACATCTACATCGGACGCAGCCTCCGAGTTATCACCCTTATAGCCCCTGGATTACTATTGTACCATGGTTTCGACTCCTGTCACTCCCGTCTGTCACTCGACACTCGGGACTGCAACGTGTAGGCATAGGTAAGCTTTGGCAGAACCAACGGCTCCAGCGGTGCCAGATGGCCGACCAAAGTGGTTGCAATAACTGCGCTGTCGTTGGATGCTCAGGAACAAGGCCCGCTGCCTTCTCAGCTGTCTATCACGGGCAACTCAGCGACCCTCAACCTGACAAGAATCCTTCTCACAGGTCTCCTTGACCTCCTGATGTCCCAATACTAAATAGCAGCTGGAGCGCGAGGGTCTTCGGCGCGAGGCGCGAAACACGCAGCGTCGTCTCGTCTCTCGCCCTGCCCGCTTGACCTCGGCCCAACACCGCCTGGGGTACGGCCGTGGCCGCAGACCACAGCGTCACCCTACCCATGGAGCATATCACGATCTGAGCACATCACAAGCAGAGTGACCTCCATTTGGGTGCATACCAGCTGCTGAGCCGAAATCTTATTTCTCCACCAGCTTAAGTACATAAATCCAGTCCTCTCCAGCTCTAGTCTCTCTCCACGCTCTCCCCTTCTCCGCATTCGTCTCTCCTTTCCCCGCAAAACATGTCGACTCTCATCAAACCTCCGCCGCTCGACTCGAGCCGGGCTGCTATAGAGAATGTCCTGGAGCTTACTCAACTGAAAGATATTGATCCTGTTAGTACTTGCGTGTCATGTCTATGTCGCCCTGCTGATCTTGCCTCTGCATAGGACCTCTTCACAAATACTCGTCCCCTTTGGCATCCTCCCGGCGCGAGAGGCATATTCGGCGGAGCAGCCATCGCACAATGCCTCGCAGCAGCCCAGCGAACAGTCCCACAAGACTTCACCGTGCACTCGATGCATTGCTACTTTGTGCTTGCCGGAAACGCTGATATCCCCATCATCTACCACGTCGAGCACGTACGCGAAGGCCGGTCCTTTGCAACGCGGACAGTACAAGCAAGGCAACGAGGGAAACCTATATTCACAACCACAATGAGCTTTGTCAAGCAAGGATCGGGAGGGAAGCATATGGTGGAGCATGCGACCCCTATGCCCTTCGTTCCAGTAGCGCGAGATGATGATCCTGACATGCGGTTACCACAAGGTCTCGACGGACCTTTTCAAAGCCAAAGGATTGACATTGAAAACAGTAAGGCCGCGATCTTCCTTCATTCGCTCATTGATCTCTTGTCGCCTTTCCGCTAACACTCCCTCCCTCGCTCCCAGACGATTCCCCACACCCTCACACCAAACGCGCGCGCCAGTGGATCAAAGCCCGCGGTCGCATCTCCCCGTCCGGCGGCCACGAAGCCCACCTCTCCGCCCTCGCCTACATGTCCGACAGCTACTTCATCGGCACCGTCGCACGCGTCCACAAGCTCTGGCGCATGACCGCCGGCCAAAACCGACATGGCAAACCCTCCATCGCCGAAGATGTTATAAAGAAACTCCTCGACAGCGACGAGGAAACACTCAAGAAATACACCACCCCGCTAAACGAGGCGTTTATCGAAAGCGTGCGGCGCGGGCGGCAGGCTGAGGATAAAAAGGTAGTGCCCATGCCGGAGGTGGGTATGATGGTCAGTCTGGACCACACGATTTATTTCCACAACCCGCGCTCTTTTAGGGCGGATGAGTGGATGTTTACCGAGATGGAGAGTCCGTGGGCCGGCGATGGACGGGGCTTGGTTATTCAGAGGATGTATACTGCCTCTGGCACGTTGATTGCGACGTGTGTGCAGGAAGGGTTGGTGAGGTTGAAGCAGCAGCCCGAGACTAAGATATAGTATGGCCAAGAGTCGATGGAGATACCTTGAGTTTCTCCTTTATGATGAGATATGCATTGTTACGAGCGGCATTGGGTTTGGCTTGAGATGGATAAGCTGGTTCTAGATCTAGATGTCTGAATTAGATGTGTAGATACCTCGGTATACTAGAGAAGTCCATTTGACAGGTCTGTTCGATAGCTAGGGAGGGATACGCTGCCCTACTAGGGGTGACAGGACTCCAATGTGTATCTCTCTCGACCAACATTCCCCAAATAAACACTCAGATCACGGCCGGAGATGAACACAAGGTCGGACGGGTTAAAAACATCCACTATATGCTATATGTACAGAACATTTCTCAAGATAATTAAGCACATCACAATCGCCTCTTCTCTCCCTCAGCTCCATCTTTGCAGAATAGTCCGAAAGAGAGCCAAAGCTAGAGCAGAGCCACATCGCAGTCAAGACTCATTGTACCAGCCGCTGCTCTCCCTCAGCTTCATCCCTTTGGAGTAATCCAACGGTGAACCAACGCCAGAGCAGAGCCAAATCAGTCACTGCCTACTTCTTCTTTTTGCCGCCCTTCTCGCTAGTACCACCCCCAGCACCACCCAGAATAGCGTCGAAGGTCTTGCTCGGATCCAGAGCCTGGCTCGGCGGGCGCGACCTAGGTCCCAACACTGGGCTATCTCCACCTCCACCCATGGCCATAGACGGCGGCATGGGCAGTTGCTCCAGCCCGCCCGTATTCATCATGATGACGCTCGCGCGCTTGTTGTAGCTCCTGCCGCTTCCAGCACTGCCACTGGGCGAAGCCGGGCGCGACGGCGCTTGCAGCATTCCACCGGGACCCGAGAAGGATTGCGGGCGAGAGCCAGGCGCTCCAGGCATTGGGAGGCCGGCGTAGGAAGGATCCATGCCGGCTGCCGCATTGGGATCGGAGAGCTGGAGCGTTTCTTCGACTTTCGCCTGCATGAAGCCGCCGCGCTCCTCTGCCCACTTTGTGGCGACGGTCCACATATGGCTGCGGCGGTAGATGGCCTCGACCGAGTTCTCGATGGCATCGCTGGGCATCTCGACCATGTTGTTGTTACCGGCGACGCGGTACATGTTCTTGACAATGTCATTTTGGAGCCAAGGGCTGGTGCTTTGGGGTGTAGCACTGATGAAGTACTCGACACCTTCAGTGTATTTCAGGCCTGGTGCGTCGATGACGAGGAGTGGGAGGGTTTGCAGGACCACGTACAGGAAGACCCATTGGCCGGCGCGGAGGTCGATGATTTCTTTGATGTTCTTGTGCTTAGCGGACTTGTGCTCGAACTCCCTGAAGGCTACGATGAACGGATGTGTCAATGGCGCATCGGTATTGGAAGAAAGGTCGAGGAGTTTCCTCACGTCGTCTGAGGATAGCTTTGCAGAGTTCGCCTTTGCGTCTTTCTTGGCATTTTGACCCAAGTTGGAGCGGATGAAATTGAGATTTGGAATGATGGGAGCATCAAACGGTGGGCATGGCTTGACGGGTGGGCTTGAGCTGTCGTATTCGGCGAAGATGCGGCGGATCGCATGAGGGACAGGCTCTTCAGGATCCTCGTCGTCGTCATCAACAGGTGCCGCAATTCGAGTAGTGATGTTGTCTCGGTCGACCAAGTAATCATACAAGGCCGAAAAATCGCGATACACCTCTTTCAGGACTAGACGATTCAAGCCGCTAGTCTCCAGATCGTTTTTTCTGCTGCTGGCCTTGGGGGGCCAGGCGCCATACTTTAGCTTGTAGTAGGGGATGATATGCTTGCGCATATTAACAAACGAGGCCTTCCAGGCGCCGAATCGGACAATCTTGCCCTCGTCTGCCGTCTTGCTGTTCATGATGCCGTAGAACAAGGTTGTGAAGTCAAACTCTCTGAGGCACAGATTCGTGGCGTCGACTCTCTTGTCCAGTTCCCGCGCCTTATTCGCCATCCTGTCTATCGTCCTGCGCGAGAGGTACTTGCTCAGCTTCTCGTTGCCCAAAGCCACGATATCATCGAACTTGCCCACTCCATGCACGAATGCTTCGTTGTACAGCGACGACGATTTTAGGCGCTCTGCGAGGATGAGTGCTTCGATGATTTTCTCCCTGCCAACCCTCATGTCAGCAATCCCAAGTTCTTCGCTGTAGGCATCGAAGCTGTTACTAGCAACTTCTCCGAAGGTGGAACCGTCCATGTTGCGGAACTCGTAGGTACCAAGGAGCTCAGAAATTTTCATGAAGACTGAGAAAACGGTCTGATTCCTTTCGTTGCCGATGAGTGACTGCCCAACGAGGAAAGCAAATAGGTTGCGGATGGCTACAAAGGTGTCCAGGTCATCATCTTGTGCCTTGGTCAGAGCCTGTCCTGGGACGGGCCGGGAGCCATCGCTGTAGATCTTGAGAGGCATATATAGGTGGATCTCGCGTGGGGGCAGCTCCAGTGACTCCATCATCCTGGAGTCTCCAGACTCGTCGGATCCATTGTGACGATATGGTTGCATCTGTGGAGTGATTGGCGGAGTTTGGCCCCCCAGAGCCATGTTTTGAATGTCGCCTTGCAACTGCCTTGGGTCGGCGGCGCCAGGCTGTGTGTATTGCTCGCCATGTGCAAGCTGGGTGAGAACTCGTGATGATGAGAAGATGGCCGAGTGTACGCGGAAGGAGGGTGCTTTCTGCATCGCCCGCGGGTAGAGGTGCACGTACGTGTCGCCGTTGGGATTCCAGAGTTCGGGTGTCTGCCAAACGTTAGCGCCCGTTTTCTCACGTAGCGGTTGCTTGTTTACACTTACGGTGTCTCCAGCAAGCAGCCCCACGATGCTGTAGGGGACATTCTCGTGATGTCCCAGGACCCACCCACGGGGCTCTGCCTCGCCGTCGCGCGAGCTCTTGCCAAAGCCAAAGAGGCCACTCCTCTTCTTCGCCTTCATGCCGCCGGCGGACCCGGGCGTGCCTGGTGTCGTGTGAGGGGAGGAACTAGGAGCTGACCCTTGTGGGGTCGTCGGTCTGCTCTGTTGTCGAGGATGCGGCGCGCCGCCAACTTGCGGGGGCAGCGGAAGGTCGATTGAGGAGGCGGTCGTTGCGAGGGAGGGCGTGACAGAATTCCTAGACGGGACTGGCGTGAAGGCGTCTTGGAGATGGTGTGGGTGTGGGTGTGGGTGTGATGTCGGGGGTGCGTCTGTTGCCGACTTGTGCAGCTTGTTGACGCGTTGCGGTTGTGGTGGTTGCGGGGCGACAGAGGGGTCGAGGTGGTGCGCCTTCATGGCCGGTTTTGCAAGATTGGGCTCGGATTCAGTTGCAGCACTCAAGTTGAAGAAGCTGGAGATTCTGCGACCCTTCTTCAACTTTGCTGCAGCACCCTCCATAATGAAGTAGGTCAGCGCGGCAGGCAAGGGCCCCTGTGTGAATCGGTGGTATAGGAGACTCTGGCAATATACGGCTTGCGCACGGCAGAGCGGCAGCAGGGGTGGATACGGGGTATGTATACGGAGTGAAGGTCGTCCCTGAGGCCTGATGAGAGCTGGAGAGGCAGAGTATCTCTTCGGCGATGAGGCAAGCTGCTGCTGCGCGAGTGTGTACGAAGGGCAACCAGGCCAAGGCGGAGCAGTCAAAACGCAGGGACAAACTTGTTACAGCTGTGCTTGTTTTAGAAACCAGACGACCAATGATGAGGAGTGAGGGGGATTGAAGGGTGAAGAGTAGCTACCTGTGGGTTCTTGTAGGAGGAGGACGGGGCACAGTACAGAGCTTAGTACAAGACAACGCAGCGCTCCTGAGTGCTGAGGGAGGTGGCCTTTTGGGCTGTTCCATGCCTCCACCAAGCACTGCCCGTCATTCGTCATAGCGAGGAAATCTCTGGGGGTCGCGGACACCAGGTTGGCTTGGGTTAGACTTGTTAGAGTCGGCGCCCCGGGTGGCTTGACAGCCCGTTCAGCCGTTGGACCCGCGGCCGCCGATGAAGTTCCGAAGACGCTCTAGAAGACGCCATCAGCCTTGTAAAAACCAGCAAGACATCAGCCTGCAGGTACCGGCAAGTTGCAACATCAATACAACTCTCACCGCGAAAGTCGTCGATACACTTCTTCTCTGTCTTTTCTGTTCTCAATTGCCGCCCGAGACAGGCCTGAGGCCCTGAACACGCTCAGGACGCGCTCACCACCACGTCCATGCATGTCTGTTCTCAAGACAATAATCGCTCGGACTCTCCAACGCGCGTCAACATTGAACCTGAACCACCCATTTCCGCAGACGAGACACGCGTCCGCCATGGCCCAGTGGCTTCCACCAGCGGCAGCCTCGGAAGATGCAAAGCCATTGATAAATCTGCTGCGCGGATGGCCAAACTACAACCTGCTGCCCGTGGCTCTGTTGAAGGAAGCCACTGCGGCGACCCTCGCAGACACCAAAATCACGTATCCAGCCTTAGAGTATGGCCCAGATTGGGGATATCAACCTCTACGGGAATCTATAGCAAATTGGACTACAGCATACTACCCTCTGGAAGAGCCGAACAGCTCAGATCGAATCGCGATTACTGGCGGGGCATCTCAGAATTTGGCATGCATGCTTCAAGTTTTTACCGATCCTGTGTATACAAGGAACATTTGGTGCATAGCACCAGCATATTTTCTAGCATTCCGAATTTTTGACGATTCGGGATTTTCAGGTAAGCTCAGAGCGGTCCCAGAAGATGACGAAGGTATCGACATAGAATGGCTTCGACAAGAAATCGAAAAGAGCGAGAAGAAGGCACAAGAGGAGGGCAACAACAAGCCAGTGAGTTACGCTCGGACTATCCGAATTGCCTCCTCTCATTCTGACTGTCACCAGATCTTTAAATCGCCTCGACCATGGAGCAAAATCTACCGCCATGTCATATACGGCGTTCCAACATTCTCCAATCCTTCGTCCAAGACTATGACACTGCTCCGCCGGCAGCAGCTCGTCCGTCTTGCCCGAGAGTACGACGCTCTGATCATCACCGACGATGTCTATGACTTCCTGCAGTGGCCTTCGGAGCGCACAGCAGATACGAAGAGCCTCAAGGCAGCAACTCAACCGCGCATCGTCGACGTGGACCGCTTCCTCGACGGTGGTGCTGAAAGAGAAGGGTCAGATGGCTTCGGGAACGCAGCATCGAACGGCAGCTTCAGCAAAATCTGTGGACCGGGCCTGCGCACCGGATGGGTCGAGTCGACAGTCAAGTTTGCTCATGGTGTCTCCCAGACGTAGGTCCTCGCCGTGAAATTGTTGCGCACTAGAAACTTGTTGCGACGTCACTTTTCCTCTCCTTCTCGGCTATGACTAACGCAATCTGGGTCAGAGGGTCTTCGCGGTCAGGTGGTGCCCCATCACACTTCACGTCGACGCATATTTCGCATCTGCTCGAAACTGGTCAGCTCCAGTCTTACATCACGGACACCCTTCGACCAGCATACGCGTCGCGGTATCGCAGGATGATGGCTGCCATTGAGAAGCATCTGCTCCCTCTGGGCGTCAGGCTCCCCCAAAGCGATCGCGATATCGTGGGTGGGTACTTTATCTGGCTGTCTCTCCCAGAGCCGCTCAAGGGAGCCGAGCTGGTGCAACGAGCAAAGGACGAGGAGAATCTGATAGTCGCACAGGGTGAACTGTTCGAGGTGCCGGGTGACACGCGACACGCAAGCTTCCCCAAAGATATCCGACTATGCTTTTCTTGGGAAGAGGCGGACAGGCTCGAGCAAGGGATCGAGAGGCTAGCGACGGTCATGGTCAAGATGCAGCAGCGACAGCATGATGGTGGTGATGGACATGTTGATGTCGGTGCTGCTGGAGCATCGTCGTCGTTGCTGTCGACAGCGGCGCATGATTGAGCGGAGCTGCAACCCAAGCCGGAGACGGAGGACGCCAACCGTGGTGGGCAAGCCGCAACATGGAGCTTCTGGTGACGGCGCAGCTGTTTGAAATGAGGGTTGGATTAGGGGAGCAAGTGACAGGCAGGTTGCAGCAGACAGGTACCGCTTCAAAAGTCCTTCATTAAGTTTAATCTGCGTTCATCTACGAATGAGGGGAACGTTGGTCGGAGTAGGCAGCTCTAATAGGCGAGATCTCCGCGAGGGTTCCTTGGGCTGGGAAGAGAACATGTCCCGGCTCGCCTTGCAGAAATTGAGATGGAAATGAAACGAGGCTGTTTATGGAGACTGCAGTGGGCTCCCAGGCATATGCTGAATTGCTGAATTGCTGAGGGTGAACAATGCTGGATCCTGGGTGTGGGGGAGATTCCAGGTTCTAGTCTAAGTCCTGGTCTGGACAGACAACGACAGAGAGACAGCTGGAGCCGACAGCCGCGACATGTTTCTGTTTCTGGGGTGCGTCTTCTGATGCGTGCACTGTGGCGGAAGACACCAAATGCTCAAGAAATGATCATGGTCAAGGAAGGTCGAGCAGTCAAGCCGTGGAGTCGAGCTCCAGCGCTGCAGTGCGACGTTGCAGCAGTGGTGAATTACCTCTTCCATCTCCTTTCTGGCATTTTGACTTTGGATGAGATTCTTTACGCCTCTCCTCTCTTCATCTCTACAAGGCAATGGTATGGCAGGGTTGCAGCGGACGGCGCGGCGCAGGTTCCTCACCTTAATCTCACGACCACTGGGCCGCAGCGAATCGACGCAGGAACAGGCGCAGGCTCGTGTCTGGTGTTAATCGCCTGTCAACTTCTGCCTTCTGAAGTTCTGCATCATTTTTGCCTCTGCATATTATTTCCGCCAGATGACCAGTAAGCGCTGGTTTCATGGTGTTTCTCCCTGGTTGGCCTTTGCTGGCGGGTGCCAATCAAGCGGGCGATTTGGTGCAAGCTTCGCCAACGGTCCATGCGTGGCCAGTATCAGGGGAAACGAAACCAAACCTCCTCCACCACACGCCAACCTTGGACCGATGCTGCTGCTGCTGCCGCGCCGCTGATCGTCAAGCTCGGCCTCCCTTACTGGCCTCTGCGACCTGTCCGTTTCGGCCACTCGTCCTAGACTTCTAGTCATCCGGGCCTCGAGCAGCAGAGGCGAGCGGCCACGGCGCAAGGCGAGGTCGCGATGCTACCTCCGTCCAAAGCAGGGGTCTCGCAGCCTACGGATCGCATTCCAGCGCCGCGAGCTCGACCTGCCGGCCTGCGAAATGACCCAGAGAGCAATCAGGAGGCTGGAGAGACTGACCCACCCTGCGCCGGCCCCGGGGGGGATGCGGATAGGAATGAGCATCCAGTCGACCCAGCAGGTTTATATCTAGATGGAAGCGCGCGGTCGGGAGGCTTGCCCGATGAAGGCGGTACCATTGGAGACAGAGAAGAATTGCTGCAGCTGTTGCAACCCTGGGGACTTGGATTGAAACGTGAAACGAGGGAACCTGGAGCCGCCGCATATCCCAACGTGAGTCGATCTTCTTTTTGCTGTTGGGGGGGTTTATATTACACCACTGGCGTGCCCACCACCACCCTCCTTCTGCTCCATCCTCAATTCAGGTCATTTTTTGCAAGCCTCTTCTTCTTTTCGCGGAGCAGGTCATCCTCCGTCACTGTTTGCTCTTTTGGTCCAGTGTCTCATTGTTTTATTGAGCCATTCACACTCCTTGAATCAGTCCTTGTCATTGTTGGACAAAGGTCACAATCGCTTCACGACTCCATTGTATAAAGCCATCACCAGCCACTATTCACTTTCGCCTATTTGATCCCTCACCACTTCCTCCTCCAAATCCAAACCTCTTTCATATTTCCACAAACCAACGCATTCAACACAGTCCCGACGACACCACACCAACTTGTCAGCGCAGGCCTCTGACACGTCTACTATCCTTCCAGTTTAGCGATATCTTAGCAAACCCCAAGAACCGGTATCTCATCATGCTCGGCTTCTCCTTCCTTACCCTCTTCCTGGGGGCCGGCATGTTCTACGGCAACGCTGGAGCAAAGCCTCTCCCCGAGTCTGCTGTCACTGCTCCTCAAGCCGGCGTCACTGCTGCGGCCTCCAGCTACTGGATGTCCAGCGTCCAACGCCAGGGGACCACTCCATTCGGCGCCGCCGGATACAAGGTCTTCCGCAACGTCAAGGACTATGGTGCCAAAGGCGATGGCGCCACCGACGACACGGCAGCCATCAACACGGCCATCGCTGACGGATCTCGCTGTGGCAAGGGCTGCGACTCGAGCACTGTTCGACCAGCCATCATCTATTTCCCTCCCGGAACCTACATGGTCAGCAAGCCTCTCGTCCAGTACTACTACACCCAGATGATCGGTGACGCCGTCGACATCCCCGTCATCAAGGGAATGCCCAGCTTCGCCGGTATGGCCCTCATCGATGCGGACCCCTATGAGAACGATGGCAGCAACTGGTTCACCAACCAGAACAACTTCTTCCGTCAAGTCCGCAACTTTGTCATCGACCTGACTGCCATGCCCGCGACGAGCGGTGCTGGTATCCACTGGCAGGTCGCACAGGCCACCTCCCTGCAGAACATCCGGTTCGAGATGGTCAAGGGCGCCGAGTCCAAGCAACTTGGCATCTTCATGGACAACGGCTCTGGTGGCTTCATGACCGATCTGGTCTTCAACGGCGGCAACTACGGAGCCTTCCTCGGTAGCCAGCAGTTCACCACCCGCAACATGACCTTCAACAACTGCAACACTGCCATCTTCATGAACTGGAACTGGGGCTGGACTCTCAAGAGCATCAATGTCAACAACTGCAAGGTTGGTGTTGATATGGCTAATGGTTCTCCTTCCCAAGACGGCTCCGGCGGCGTCAACCAGACGGTTGGCTCGGTCATCCTCATGGACAGCAAATTCACCGGTGTCCAGCTCGGTGTCAACAGCTCATTTGCCTCGAACTCTGCTCCGCTGACTGGTGGTACCCTCATCCTTGACAATGTCGATCTCACGGGAGCTGCAGATGGTGTCTTCAGCGGTGGCAGGTCTATCCTTGGTGGCGGCTCCGTCGTCAAGTCTTGGGCTCAGGGATCCATCTACAACGGTGGCACTGGTGGCCGCAAGGAGGGTGCTGTTCTCAACACTCCCACCAAGCCTGCCGGTCTGCTCCAGAATGGTGCTGTGTTCGAGCGCTCCAAGCCCCAGTACGAAGGCGTTCCCGCTTCCAGCTTTGTTTCCATCAAGTCCAAGGGTGCAAAGGGTGATGGTGCTACCGATGACACTCAGGCGATCCAGTCCGCCATGAACAGTCTCGCAGATGGCCAAATCCTCTACTTCGACCACGGCGTGTACATTGTCACCGACACGATCAAGGTCCCGAACAAGATCAAGATGACTGGCGAAATCTGGCCCATCATCATGGCTGCTGGTCCCAAGTTTGCTGAGCAGACACAACTGACCCCTGTCTTCCAAGTCGGCCAGCCCGGTGACACCGGTGCCGTCGAGATGAGCGACATGATCTTCGAGACCCAAGGCAATACTCCAGGCGCCGTTCTCATGCAATGGAACCAAGACGGTGCGGCTGGTGCCAACGGCATGTGGGACGTTCACTTCCGTGTCGGCGGCTCTGCAGGCACCAAGCTCCAATCCGACACTTGCGCCAAATCTCCCCAGTCCGACCATACCAACGTCAAGCCCGAGTGCGTCGCCGCTGGTCTACTCATGCACACCACCAAGACGGCATCTGTCTATGTCGAGAACTGCTGGTTCTGGGTCGCAGACCACGAGCTCGACCTCGCCGACCACAACCAAATCGACCTCTACAACGGCCGCGGCGTGCTCATCGAATCGCAGAAGCCCACCTGGTGGTACGGAACTGCCAGCGAGCACAACGTTCTTTACAACTACCAGCTCAACGGCGCCCAGAACGTCTTCATGGGCTTCATCCAGACCGAGACCCCTTACTACCAGTCCAACCCTGTTGCCACGACGCCCTTCCTCCTCCAGGACTCGGACCCCAAGTTCGAAGACTGCACCGACAATGCTTGCAAGAAGAGCTGGGGCGTTCGCGTTATCGACTCCAAGGATGTTTTCATTTACGGCGCTGGCTTGTACTCGTTCTTTGAGAACTACGCCCAGACGTGCGTGAGTGGACAGGACTGCCAAACCAATATGGTGGCCGTGGAGGGCACGACGAGCAACCTGAACATGTTTGCGCTGTCGACCAAGGCCAGTGTCAACATGGTGACAAATTATGTCGGCGCGGCGGGAGCAGCGACACAGGAGGCGCTCGGGAAGAGGGCTGCGAAAGCGGTCAATTCGGTCCAGGATGCAGACAACAGGAGCAATTTCTGTGCCACGCTTGCTTTCTGGGGCTTGTAGAGAAAGAAAGGTGGTGGATGTTAGTGACGATCGAATTCTAAAGGCAATTTAGATCGGATACGCACAGCTGAGCAGGGATTTTCTTCCATGTCATCTCCGTCTTCTCTTCTTTTGTAGTTGTTGAGTACAGCCCACTTCACCATCTCTACTCACAACGGCAGTCCATCCAATCGCTTGTGGGCTTTCGGCATCAGGGCTATTTTGTTCTTCTTCTTCTTCTTTTCTTGATGATACCATCTTTGCATTTTTGGGCTTGGTGTTCTTAGCGAGGAGGCGGGTAGGGACATTGGATATCTGGTACAAAGGGGGAAATTGGACATGTGCATGGGCATTTGGTGGGAAAGGCATAGCATGCATATCTATAGCGATCTAGCATAGGAGTAGGAATGAACTGCATCTTGTTCAATTCAGGCGCGAGTCGTTCTGCTACTGAGTCGAGTCGTGAGGATTCTGTAGGCCGTCGTACAGAGATACTTGGGTCGGACCCGATATCTGCATCACAGCACATCTGGGTTCCTGGGTACCTTGACCGGATCCCGCATCCCGAACAATTTTGGACAGAGTGTAAAAGGTTTGCAAGATGGGTCTCTGGCTTCCCTTTCTATCAAACAAACGGTCCGAAGAACAGAACTTTATGGAAAATGCCCATCGAAACCATCGCCACCATCTCCCCAACAGCTGGGAAGGAAGATCGAGTAAGTGGACCATTTTCTCTCCCTCTTCTTTTTGGGCAAAGCTGTCTTGTCGCTGCCATGCATTGGTCTTTTCCTCTGTTGGAATCTAATATACGATCTGCAAACACAGGTCGAACAACTGCTCCGAGAGGTCATCGACCACGTCACGGCGAATGAAAAGGACGTGTTGAAGTACCAGCTTCTGAGGCAGGTTGATGTTGGTAGGAAGGGAGAAGGCGGGCTGGTTGAGTTTGTGATGCTTGAGACGTGAGGTGTTCCCTTTCTTATTCTATCCACTTGACGTTGCTCAATTATTTCCAAACCATTCCTTTCGGCGGAATTTCCCTCTACACCAATGTTCGAGACGAAGGCTATTGCATTGGCTAATCCGCCTCTCTTTCCCCAGATACGCAAATCTTCAAGCCGCAAAAGCGCACGGAGACAGCGAAGTGTTGAAACGGGTCATGGAGATGCTTCAAGTGGAGGAATTGCTGAGGAAGCCCCTGAATGTGATGATTGTGAAGGCTGTCGCGGGTTTTGCGGAGAGATAGTTGTAGGGCTGAATGGATACCCTAATCGGTATTTTCATCTCCGAAAGCCGAATTCCGCATATGGCTGACGTGATTCGACTTGAGCTTCCTGTTTTGGTCACCGACTCGAAGTGCGACGGGGGTGTTTTGTTGTGACTCAACAATTTCACTCGAGATGTATGTAAGTTCAGCCTCACGAACGATAATGTCCTGTTCCTGGAGTGCCTTTCTGTCGTTGTAATAAGAGAGAGGCATTGTGGGGCCATCTCGCTGCGCTTCTTGCTGAGCGTTCTGCTTTTTGTCGTCCAAATCCATTCAGAAGTCGTTCATCTACCTATACAGCTCGGTTCTTGCGAAATCCATCATCCGGGTTCATTTTAATTAAAGAGGCTGGGTATTACATTTGACATGCGCATTGGCGTCCATCATTCGAATACAATTGAGCGTGTTGATTCCGCAACTGGTACCGTATGAAAGAGGAGGTCATTCTCATTCTGGCTCCCAACCCACTAGACATCTAGCCAGTCCGACACACCATTTCAGCAATCATCATGGATACCGTGAATTCCAGTGTTATATCACCTTCTCCAGACCTGAAGATTTCCATTCGTCCGGCAACGCTGGACGACATTCCTCAACTAGCTAGGATCGCAGCCTCCACCTTCGCAAAAGATGAACTCTTCACGTGGATGTACCCGCGGATGGACCAATACCCTGATGACATGTACCACTGGTTTCTCATTAAAACAAAAATACGGTTCAATGGATTAGGCTCCCATGTCTTCGTCGCAGAGGTTGAAGACGCGGGTGGGAAACGAACGATAGCCGGACAGGCCGTGTGGGAACGTGGCGGAAAAGATGAGGAGGCGAAGAAATGGAAGTCGGATACTTTCGGGAGGAGTATGTGTACATGCCTGAATCTAGAGTGCAATGCTATGCTAATCCATTTCCTTTCAGAATTAGAACGACGACTACTCCAAGCCGAAATGTGGTACTACACCCATTGCCTCGAACGCGCATCGGATCCCGTACGTATCAGCCATTTCGAGGAGGTCGCAAACTACGAGTTCTACTCGACGCTCCCCGGGCATTGGCATCTCGCACATCTAGTGATATTGCCTCAGTATCAACGGAAGGGAATTGCGAAAAGATTGATAGCCTGGGGAGTAGAAACTGCGCGGCAAGAACACCTGCCCGTGACGCTTGAGGCGAGCCGTGTCGGAAGGAAAGTGTATGAGAAGATTGGTTTCAGAGTGTTTGGCACCTGTGTGGTTTCTGAAGGACTCGATAGCGTTGCCATGCTGTGGGAGCCGGAGGAGTTGAAGGGTAGGTGGTTGAAGGAGGACCAAGAGGTGAAAATGGAATCGAACAAGGTCTGAGAGAGACAGACTTCGCAATCCCTATGACTGCGTTTATCCCGCCTGATATCACGAAGTATTCTCGCAAATTAGGCTCATCGGCCACTCTCACCACAAAGCAACTTTGTGGAGTGCTGGAAATCAGAACGGTCGACACACGGACCAAGCTTCCCAACAGCCATGTACCGTATGTCCGAAAACCACCCGCTTACCTGCCTATGACCTCGAACCACTCTGGGAACCCCGGCCTGCCCGGGCGGCCCTGACAGCTCCTTGCGGACATGGAAGTCCAGTAGAGCGCTTACTAATCATTCAATATATTACCACCTGCACCTGGGCAGCCGTCCGTCCTGCGATCATCGCCACACGAGGGTGAAACATGCCACCATACGCATGTTGTCTGTGATGCTGCCATGCTGGTCGGGCTTCTCATAAAGCTGATCAGTCATCACATTCGCCCAGTGACCCGGACCTGTTGCTTACTCACGGTATCCAGATGGGCTAGGCACAGTCGAGCTGTTTCTATTATCTTGCACGGCAAGGGTGGCGTGAATGTCTGCAGGTCCTTGAGCATGGCACAGGTAGGTATGAGGTAGGGCTTTTCTCATCAACGCTCAATATCTCGTGCTCTTGACCTCTCAATACTTCCTTCTCTGCCTCGTTCTCAGGGATTTCGGGCAAGTTCCCCTCAATCTGCCCATAACCGACTCAACTTTTTTGAAAGCTTCATCCAGCCCTCTCTCAATCTCTCCGTCTTCCTCCAACCACCACTCAGACACCTCTCTCCACCCAAATCCAACCCCACAAATGTCCGAAACTACAACCACCGCTTCCTCCTTCGCGCCCCACACCTTCGTGACCTCTGCCATCTCCTTTTCTGCGCCCCACATCATCAACGCCCTCCTCGCCGCCGGCCATTGTGTCACCGCCGCCGTGCGGCAGAATTCCACGATCCATGATCTCATCACCCATCACCCTGAGTGGAAGGGAAAAGTGAACTATGTCGTCGTGTATGAGAAGGAGCGGACAAATGAGGGCATAATGGGTAGAACGTTGGAGACGGAGGAGTTTGATCATGTAAGATATGTAACTACTATGCATTGGGGATGAGGACAAGGGTGTCGGGAAGAAGCAGGACTGGACTTGAGGATGAGGATGGAGAATGGGACTAAGGAGGTATTTGATAAAGCTGGATGCTGTCTAACGAATCCAGGCGGTTGTCATCCTCCCCACAACAGCCACAAACAGCGAACTAGATGATACGGGTTTCCTGAACGACGATAAATCAAGGTGTCTCCATCCACACAACCCCCCCCCCGGGCCCCCATCACATCCAC
The DNA here is from genome assembly GCA_010015705.1 of Aulographum hederae CBS 113979. NCBI lineage: Eukaryota > Fungi > Ascomycota > Dothideomycetes > Aulographales > Aulographaceae > Aulographum > Aulographum hederae. Next base: position 205,196 of record ML977155.1, read on the forward strand.
TGAGTTACTGACAGAATCAATCTAGCTTCCTCTCCTTCCTCCACTCGGCCCTAAAGCACGCACCGACCCTAAAATCCCTCGTCATAGTCGGCCCCTCGCAGTTCTCCTTTTCTACCACCTCCCACCCCCATCCCGCTCATCCTCCTGCATATAACGAAAACCTCACCCTCCCTACCATCGTCAGCGCAATCCAATCACTCTTCATGACCGGCTCTGTATCCTCGACACCCGGGTTCTCCATCTCGCATTTAGTGCCTGGACTGATGACAGGCCCGCCGCTGCAGGACGTCAGAGGCAAGAGTGATTTGGATGCTGCTTCCCGTCTTGTCTTGGATTGCGTTGATGTTTACGGTGATGGGCTAGGGCCAGAAGAGGGAGAGAAGAGATGGAAACGTTGGATCGACGTTCGTGACCTTGCGACCGCGACTGTGCGCGCTTTGAGCAGGGCCGAAAATGAGGGGATTGCTGTTGGGAGAGTGGAGGAGATTGGGTCCGCTGAGATCAGGAAAATTCTGGGAAGTTTGGGAGAAGATGTTCTTGGAGCATTGAAATGGAAGGGAATGAAGATGTTGCTTGAAGAGGAAGATGAGGATGAGAGGATAGGAAGGAGGTTTAAGGGGGTGGAGTTCAGGAAGCCGGGTTTTGGAGTTGATGATGGGGACGAAGAGCCTACGATGAGTGAGGATGATTTGGAGGATGGGAATGCAGCTCTGGGGTTTGGGAAGGGCGGTGAGGGGCTTAGAGGATTGGAGGAGAGTGTGAAAGATACAGTGCAGAAGTTGCTGGAGATCAAGACGAGGTTTGGTTTCGATGAATGATGGTCAGCACAGGAGCAGGAGTAATTGCCTATATGCAGCTAATCATTTTCACTCCCAGGTAGTGATAATTTCTTTCGAGTCGTCTCCAGAATTTTGTTCCAAAATATTGCCCTCTGTCATGATTCGAGCCGTATGTTTTGCCCCGTCGATTCCTCGTTATATCCTAGGGGTAATTTCCATATCACCTACACCAAATCTGTAAATCCTTCGACAAAACGAAAAGAAAAACGAGAAAAGCACCGCAAATTACTCACTGACCTTCAGCCTTCGGTTTTACAAACTCTTGACTCCCCTCGTCTTTCATGGCGGCCTCCCAATCCGGCCTCGGCAACTCCACACCTTCCATCAACCTCCCATAGCTGATACCCCCCAATCGACTAATCGGCTTCAGCACCGCGGGATCTACGATATTCTTATCCTCATTAATCGCATCTTCGCGTGCCCAGAACTTGACACCCTCGATCACGACCATGGTCCCCGTCTTCTTGCCCGGCGTCGCGCGCGACTCGTGTTCGCGGAAAAAGTCGAGCTTGCCTTCGATGCTGAAGATGGCTTCTTTGACGCGGGCAGGGCGTACGAGTGTGGTGGGTGCAGGGTGGAGGCCGGACCATGCCCATTCAGAGGTGCCATGAGGCGCGTTTATGGAGGTTGCGTTGGCGGCTTCGAGGAAGTGTTCTGAGATTATGTTTATGCAACCTTCGGCAGATAGTTAGAAGCGTATCTCAAGGGGAAGGACCTGGGCGTCCAGGGCAAGGCCGACATACATTCTTTGGTGTCTATCAGATTCTTCAGCGTGTCCTTCGCGCGGTCTATTCCTCCAACAAAGCCGATGGTGAAGAGTGGTGGATCGTGAGATATAAAGTTGAAGTAGCTAAACGGTGCCAGATTGGTACTCTTCCCTATACCTCAGTCAGCATCTGTTGTACCATTTCCCCCATTTCTGCACCACTCACCATCCCCACTAATCGTACTCACAAACCCCACCGGCCGCGGCACAATGGCACTAATCAACAACTTGTAGTTGAACGTCGCCGGCCGCCCCTCCTCGTACGGATCGATGCCCACATGTTCCTTCTTTAGACTCTCGCCATTATCGTTGCCGCCGGTCCCGGGCGTCCAGTCTGGCTTTACTGTCTTGGTGTAGTGAAATGGTGCGTCTGCTGTCCAGTCGGGTCGCGAGGCTTCGACTTTTTTGAAGTCTGGATGTGGGTTGCGCTGTATGGCTTTTTCGGCGTCAGCTTTTTGGAGGTGAGACATTGTGGGGAGTGGATGGAGGGGGCTTCGAGAGGGGTATCGGTTTGGAAGAAGCGTATAGAGCCTTTATTTGGTGGAATGGAAGAGTGATTGCTCTTTGAACGGGGAATTCTGTCAATTTTTTTCGGAGAGCTATATAGCACTCAATGGCGAGGCGGGGTATCAGAGCAGTTGGGAGTGAGAAAGAAGACAACAAAAGCGCGCAAATAAAGGCGACAAGAGGCTATATACAATCCCCAATTCCCGCCACGGATTGTCGGCAGTTGTTCTATGAACCATCGTGAAGGGGACAGGCGCGCCGTGGTTCCGCTTCCGCAATGCACCCCGGCGTCATCCGCCTTCGTTGCCGCTTCCGCGTCTGCCCCTCCCCCGCAATCATGTGATCACCGACAATTTCCTCATCGGGTTAATGGACTTGTGGAAGCCAGCTAAACACGGTTGTTTTACGTTTGAGTTGAAGAATTCAATGGTACTTAGGTACGAAAGATGGGGACATTCGAGACGGAGGGGGAAACAGACAGGGTCACAGTGTCCCGCGAAGGGAAGAGAAAGGGATGAAGCGAGATATAAAAAGTTGGACTGGCAGTCTGGTCGAAAGGCAGAGGCGAAGAGATGAAGGTCGTCTTTGCTTGATAATTACTGAATACGGTGCACGACAAGAGCTGTTGAAACTTGCAATCTGTTTATTTTTGCTATCCTATCCGGATCAGGAGAAAAAAATATGTCGTATGTGTTAAAACGAAAAGAGACGACTGGGAAGCCTCTATTGAGAGTAACTCCAAATCCTCTCTGTCTCGTGCATAATTTTCAAGGTTTTACAAGAAGAGAAGAAAGGTGGAAAGAAAGAGGACAAGGGATGCCACGTCCATGACCGGAGGACTGAATCAGTTTCCAAAAAGCCACCTGCACCACGCTTGAAGAAGAGATAGCCGCCGTGAATGAAAGAAGGCCCCCCTAATTCCTTGCACCATGCAAGCTCGAGCTCCTCTTCCTATCCAACTTCCTCACTACACTGCCCAACACGACCTTCAAGATCCCCTCTCCGTTCAATGGAGCATCTCCCTGACCGGTGAACGGTACCGTATCAACAATGTCCCTGAGTTCACCGCCCGTAATTTCTTCCAGATCGTCATCGAGCGCTTTGAGCGCCGCTTTGGCACCGGGCTCGCGTCCCACCTGGAAGAACTGGATGCCCACCTGCCACGCTGGCGCATCAAGCTTATCGAGCTTCTTCGCTGCCGCAATGATGGGCGACTCAACATCGTCACTCGGCTCACCATCCGTAATTACAATGATATTCAACGGCTTGGTGTCCTCAGGCTTGGCCGCATAGCGCTGCAAATACGGCTTCAAGATCTGCTGCAGCCTAGTGCCCGTCGGGGTCGCGCCGCGTGGCTGGACACTGCTGAAGATCTCGCGCACCATGGACACGGTCTGCACGTTCTTGAAGTAGGGCGAGTCCTTGGCGTTGAGGAAGTGGATGTCGATGCCGTCGGCGTCATGAGAGGTGCAGACGGGCGTGATAGTCTCAAGGGCTGCGGAGGTCTCGCGCCAGGAGCGCCCGGCCATGGAGCCGCTGTCGTCGATTAGGAAGAGCGTGTCGAAGGATGAGAGAAAGGCGTAAGGATCCGTGTCTGAGGTCGCCGAGATGATCGAGGATGGACGTGAAGTTGAAGCTGGAGGTGCGAGCCCTGTAGAGGGTGCAGGCGCGGGCGTATAAGCGGGTGGAGCCTCGAAGGGGTTGGTTGAGTGCGCTGTCCGGGGATTAATATATGTTTTGCTAAAGAAGACTTGAGATGATTTGACTTACCAGGACGGCGAGTAGCTGGTGCAGGCCCACTAAAGGGGTTGATTTGATGGTTGTCCTTTGAAGACATGTTTCTTGATTTGGATTCTGTATTCTCGCTTTTGGAGGGTTTGCGCGAGAATTTGGACTTGAGAGATCCGAACATTCTGCTGTTTCGTTCAAGAGAGTTTGTTATTTGTTTGTTGAAAGTCACGGAAGGACAGTCAGAAGTGGAAGAAGTGACGGTGATAGACATGGTGGGATTAGGTATTTAATCAAGTGTACAAGTCAGGCGGTATGATGATATTATCAACGGTAACAACGTTTGTGTGCCGCTTCCCGAGATGAATCAACTGGTAAGAACGTGTTTGACTCAATGTCTGGTAGATATGAGATCAGTATGTCCATTTCAGTGACTTTCACTTTCTCTTATACCGTAGCAGGTAGACAGACTTTACGATGGCGAAGTTGTCAAGTCCTTCAACGCCCCTTGTTGGGTGGATGAATGCTGCGCATTTATCTGCCTCGAGTACGCCAGCAGCTAACATCGGCATCGGCAAGCCATGATTATATGTTTCTCCGCAGTTCCACAATGCCGGGGCAAGTACCATTTCCGGAAAGGAGGTTTGGATAGAGTGTGGAAAAGTAGCCGCCGCCTGATCCGTGATGAGGTTTGTGATATTGCGCTGCGCCTGCGGCTGTGCTTGAGCTTTCAGCCAATCAAGATGCACCGCTGCGCCAGTCAACCCTGTTCGCCTTGTTCATAGCCTCCTCCCTAAAAACTACGCCATGCCATGTATACTCCGCACCGTATCATGGTACTGTGGTTTCACACGTGAGGGTGGCAGTAGATTGTCTCGTGTAGCGGACAACTGTCCGTTGTCTGGTGGAGTTGAGGCTGGAAAGTCTCCAGAGCAAGAAGAAACCATCAATGCCCCCTAGTATCCGCCTAAGGCACACAAAGAAAAAGTGGAAACAGCATCTCGTACGGCGGCACCGAGACTCACAAGGAAAAAAGCCTATAGGATTAGATGGTCCAAGAGGAAAGCAGCCGGAGTGTGGCATTTTTCTTTCCAAGGCTGGACTGAGGAGGAAGGGGTTCTGATTTCACATTCCAATTCAAGTCCCTCCAAGTTGAAGCTCTACCACTGCTTCAGTGAAGGACCTTTATCCTAAGGTACTCCGGGACGAGACTTGACAGCCCTTTTTTTCAGGTCTTGTGGAATGGTTTCAATGGACTTTCCACTGGTGCCGGAGGTCTCTCGTCCAACAAAAAATGACAATCCCTAGGAGCTCTCATAGCAACTTTATTGTCTATCCTCTTCGAATATGCTTTGGCAAACAATATAAGTTAGAACTGCTGTCATTCAAATTGATTTTGAACCTTAGTTGTTTTGGTGGATATATCACCTTTAGCCCTCGCTCGCTTAGTTGTATGCTCATCAAAGTCCGTTTCCACGTATCTGAACCACTCAATCTACACATCCAGAGCCAATTCAGACTCAAAACATCGCAACCCTGGGTTTAAACCGTGCCATCAGCTTCTCCATATTGTTTACTGGCCGATTCGCTCCTCATAAGCCTCCCAGGACTCCTTTCTATACCTCGCGGCTTCCGCTCTCCTATCGTTAGCACTCAGAATTCCTCTGCCTACAATCACAATATCGCTCCCCCTCCCCGCAACAATATTCCTCGGTGTGTCGTACTGCTGCCCCTGACCATCTCCGGTCGGTTTGCCCTCCTGCCCCGGAGGCGGTAGACTGCACCCCGGAGTCATCGTGATAAAATTGTCCCCTTCTTCTGTATTCAAAGACCGTTGCGCGATGAAGCCCATAACGAAGTCACGGTGTTGGCGCGCGAGCGAGACGCAGGTATCGGTGTATGAGCCGGAGCAGAGGTTGCCCTCTGACGACATTTCGGCGATGAGGAGGAGGGAGCGGAGGTATGGGAGACTCTCTGGCTGTTGCGCATTGTCGAAGGAGTCGAAGAAGGGCGTTGGTTGTGGGGATATAGATTCCGTCTGCATAGAGATTGTCGTTGATATTGAAACAATGCTTTGTTTCCTGTTCTGTCGGTTCTGCTCCCATGCGCTTAGGCTGTTACCATCCAGACCGGTCTCATTGGAGGCCTCGTGGTCAGGGCGTGTGGGAGAAGAAGATGAATCGCGCGAGACGTTCGGGGAGCCGACGGTAATGGAGGTTTCCACCCCGCTGTTGTAGGCCGAGATGGCATCTTGCGCGGCGGATTTGAGGGAGGAGATGATGGCAGGGCCGGGAAATATGTGGCAGTTTACTATCTCGGCCCATTTGGCGATGGAGAGAGGGCCTGCGGTATACTGCTTCTGAACCGTACCTGGTGGGAATTGTCAGCCTCGCTCCGAGGTAGAAGTGTTGTTGTAGGTCTAGGACGCACTCCCAATGTCACCGAACTTCCTATCCTCGAAAACCAGAAACCGCTTTCTCCGCGCAATCTCGCGCAGTCCTCGAACCGTCCTGTCGCTGAAATCACTGATAATATCGGCGTGTGTCTTCAAGAGGCATATCGAGTCGCCGACGTCTTCTGCAAGCTCAAGGAGCTCGGCGGTGGAGGTCACGTCGGCGGAGAGGCAGAGGTTCGAGCGCTTTATGGAGATGAGGCGAAGGAGGTAGGCGGTCAGTGGGGAGGTTTCTGGGAGGAGGGCTCGGTCTTGGTAGGTCATGCTCCATGTTGGATGATTTTGTTTGACTGAAGGCATCGCGGGAGTATTCCGGACGGTGATGGCGAAAGGAGAATTGTTGGATTGTTTGGGGTGCCTTCAGCGCGTCAGAAGTGTTGGTGTAAAAACTGCAAACGAGTGTGTTTTGGGCTGCTGCTTGGACGGCCTTTGATGGAGACGAGGCGGAAAGATCTGAGTGCAAGCAAGATGCCGCTGCGACTAGGATCAATGACCCCATGTGCATACAGAGCTGTCAAGGCATGCAGGGCACATCTTCTTTCACTTGGACGAACTGCTGCATTTGGATGATTTTCACACCTCTTGTGGGAGCGCCGCGATGCAAGACTGTGGGCACATCTGTATGCCCATCAAGATCTTCCATCCTCGGCCGAATGCCGGCTAGAAGCTACTTTTCTGACACTGGCTATAGAGAACTCTCATCTAACAGACCGAACGTGGCCGGTTCCGAGAGCCGCTTATGCTTCAATTTATGCTTCAATTTCAGGCAATAGAAACCCACATCGTTGGGTTGGGGCTGAACTGGGGCGTGCAAGTGCGCGAGGTGAAGGATCGTCGGGGAAACTATTCTCCGCCGTCCGACTGCAAACTTCGAAGACTGCCCGAATACCTGCTCGTTGCTTTCCATCTGGTCATGATTTCTACCATCTCTTGTAACAACCAGCAACCGCAAGCTGGCGAACGTGTGGTCAGGGCGCCTGCGAGACAATGGGTAAGTCACAATGGTGTGCAAACGAGAAGAAGACCGATTCTGACAAAGTCTAGAGTGGAGAGTCAATTAGGTAGAGAACAAGAAGAGATAAGCTCTATAGGCCAGGCCATAGCCACTGCATCCTTTCCTTTCCTTTCCTTTCCTTTCCTCATAGCATTCCAGTTCAATCTTTCAGACTTCTCTCTTCTGCACGCAACCGCAAATCATAGTCGAAATGAAGAACCGAAAGCAAATCACTCCCATTTCCTTCTCTGTTTCAGAAGCTGGCTCTTCCCTTCAGAGCATTACTTCTTCGCTTCGATGTCAACCTTCGAGAGCTCGCCAAGGTGCCTCTGGAGCTTCTGAAGCTGGTCTTTGTACTTGTCCTTCGAGGCCTTCTGCTTCTGCGTCTCCACCATCGATCCTGCCAGCGCTCCCCTCAAGCCCGCCAACTCGGCATCCTTTTGGTGAATGGCATGATTGGCATGCCAGAGTTGGGTGTTGGCCAAATGGAGCTGCGCACGAAGAATCTCAAGCTCCTGGTTGGCTGTTAGGTTGAGGTTGCTTGCAATTGGAGTCTGGCTCGCGAAGGCGTTGTGGTTGTTGTTGATCGGTTGCTGACTGGCATTGCTTGGGACGTTACCGGTCGGAAGATGGCTAGTCACGTTCACCGATGGAGAACCAGCCTGCGCTTGACTGTTATTGGCATTCCCATGGCGGGTGTTTGGAAGATTTGCTGACTCCATTGCGGCCCCAGGATCCGTCTCCTCGTCGTCGTCGCTGTCTTCAATGATGTATGCTTTCCTCTTTTTTGCAGACCGTCGAAGGCGCCGCACAGTTCGTTGTGATTTGGTGTCGTTGATGTTTGGGCTGTTGGAACGTTGGGCAAGCGCACCTGCATGGGAGGCAGACGGAGAGAGTTGTTGTTGTCGTCGTTCTGCCGAGCCCTGCTCTTGGCGCACGCCTACCGACACGACAGACTGCCTGTCCCTACGCAACCCATGACCGGGATTTCCACTGCTCGTAGCAGACTGCACCGCGTTTGCATCGTCTCTGAAGCTGCCATACTGGTGTCCGGACATTTGATTCTCATCTGCAGATTCCGGACGAGACCGATCAAGTGCACTTTCCAGCTCTGTGAAATGGGGTGTAGATGTTGCTTCCTCGCTCCTAACTCTTCTCTTGTCGACACCATATACCGGGTCTCCGTCTTCTTTCTCGAAAAGCATTCCGAAAACGCCGTCTCTCTGATTTTCTTTGAGTTCCTCTGAGATGATCCAGATGAGATTTGTAATGATCTTGAAGCACGTGGGACCTTGGACTGATGCGAGCGATCCGCCTCTGTGCGAACAGTCGGCAGTAATCCGGTAGACTCTCACTGCAGTCGCGTCAAGCGGGGAGATACCGTCCTCGAGGATTGCTCCACTAGTGCTATTGCGTACGGCAGCTAGGAATACTTGAGATTTAGTAGAGTCTTCTTTGAATACATCCAAGCACAGTCCCCATACGCTGTCGTTGAAAACCGGTCGAGGAGTGGACGAGATGTCGATCCCCGAATAGTCGTGCTTGTACCACTGCTTCAACGTTGGTAGGACCTCATCTGAGGCTAGCCAGGCCCATATCTGACTGCGGTTCCACTTGACCTCTGCAAATACGTTGTCGATCTTGCCTAGGAGGTCCATTCCGGCCTCTTCAAGATCTGTTTCCATTGCGTGGTAGTATAACTCAGGGTGTGCTGAGTTCATGTTGTGAGTCTTTCGGGATCGTGTGGTCGGCATGGAGGGCTGATTGAATTACCTCCAGGTGGACCTTTCAGCTGAGCAGTGCACGTGAGAAAGTAGGCCGTTTCGTAGTCCCTTGCCAGAAGCTAATCTCACAGAGATGAGGGCGGGCGTGATGAGTTCCGGGAAACTGAATTAGACGGGTGTTTGCTGCAGATTCACTTGTGGAGAATGGTGTGTATTAAATTCCCCACTGTTTGACTCGGAGGGTTAGTTGGTAGGATGTTTGCTTCGACTCCACTGTCTGCTGAAGAAGAGATTTGGATGGTTGCAAGTGAGCGATAGCCGATATCAAAGCGAGTCGGGCGGAAGAACCTCCTTGATTCCAGGAGATGTCACCTGGACAAGCGGCTGTATCAACTCGGATCCTCCTCAGCCTCTCAATCGTTCATCAAACAACTCGCAGGTTATATGATTCCGGCTCCGGTCAACCTGACAGCCACCGTCTCAGATTCCGAAGTCAAAAATTTCTGCGTGATAGACAACTTATGCTTCTTCATTCAATCATAGTTTTTACCGTTAGATGTGCAGATTTATACATTCTACGCCGTCCAAGTGCTGCTTCAATTCGCTTGGATCTCAAGAACGTACAGATCCCCCGATATCTAAGCTTACTTATCTTGTTAGACGCCTGGAATCTAGTCTTATCAAACCTGGTTCACAGGAGCGACAGCGAAAGAAGATGAGCTAGTTAACCACAGGGAAGCCCTTAGTGAGGGAGAAGAGACTTGT